>VWZW01004069.1:272452-286311 GCA_013397115.1 Edolisoma coerulescens
CTGTGTCTCTGTTGTCCCGAGGAGCCCAGAACTGGACACAGCACCCCAGATGTGCCTCACCAGTGCTGAGTAGAGGGGCAGGATCACTCCCTTGAGCAGCTGGCAATGCTCTTCCTGATGCACCCCAGGACATCACTGGCCTTTTTGGCCACCAGGGCCAAGACTGCAGTCAGACATCATTAATGTTATCAGCAAAAAGAGGGAAAATGGGAAAACATGCAGCTGTAGGAGGAGAAAATGTGAAACTACAGCAGCCGAAGCTTTCATCAGCCTTAATTTCTGTGGAACCACACATTTAGTCACAAAAGGGAAATCACTTTGTTCTTTGATGCTATCATATATTGGTTTTAGTAAGTTTTTAACACATAGAGACAGAAAAAAAAAAAAAACCAAGCCTGTGTCTCATGCTCTGAAAGTGTTGGGTTTAAACCAGTCATGTCTGCTTGATGCTGGTGTGAGTGGGTCCACTGCATATAAAATCAAGATTCCTGTTGGTAATGTTCAAAATGCAGCAATTACTAGTGCTAAGTGGCATATTGCATTGCTATTGAGCTTGATAAGACTAACTTCTACCCAGCAAAAAAGATCCACAGAAACCTGTGATAAAGATATGTTTAATCACTAGACTCTCCTTGCTCTGCATTCCCTGCCAGTCTCATATCAAAGAGTTGAAAGAACACTCAGAGAGCTCTTATGCATAAAAGAACAATCTTTTCTGCAGTCGCAAGCCTCAGCTGGTTTTTTCATATAAATTCTCTTTCAGAATTGGCAGAATTACAGGTTGGTAAATAAAATCAGAAAAACAGCTGGGTAAAAAGAGGTGGGGAAGAAAAAGTATTTTCATGAAGAAATTCAATATTGAAGAAATTCAGTATTAAAGAAATGAAGATTCAAGAAAGCTGGCTGGTAAAATAGGAGAAGCTGAAAAAAATGCCAAACCTACTCTAGGTCAATACCACACCACAGGTGAGTGAATATTTTACAGATTACTGAATTTCTGAAGTCTGTGTGAAGTCATCAATGACTGCATAGTTTGGCCCTTTTGTACAGTGTAATCTGTGGAGATTTGCCTAGGCGTTCCTGCTGCAAGGAACATAATTTTTCACTGAACTAGGACAAATGTTTACAAAAGGCCTCTAGGACAGATTCAAGGACTTCAAGTGAAGCAGAACCACTGTGCCCCTAGGGTCTTGTTCCAGTGGCTTCCCACCCTCAGGGTTAAGCATTCATGTTTTCAGATGGAATGTGTTTGGCTTTAACTTGCAAGCACTTAGGAAGAATTTCCATCCCAACAGGTCCCAAAGCTTTTCCGAAGTTTTAAAATACATTTATACAGAAAATTGTCTTCCTCTTTAAATGCTGCTTTGATGGTCAGACACAAGCCTTTCACAGAATCATAGAATCATACATAAATACAATATCCTGAGTTGGAAGGGACCCACAAGAATCATCAAGCATGCAACAGCTTTAGCTAGCACTTGAGCTAAATACTCAGGAAACAGCCAGACCTGCCACGAGTAATGGAGAGGAGGATTTAGGAAAGTAGAATGTTCTTAGGAAGTCAGAAGGTTTCATAGTGCTAACACTCAGAACATTCATAAGCCCACAGAAAGCACTTTGGACCAAGAAATGAACAATTCTGGCCAGAAGCTATACACTAGCCTCATTCAAACGATAATACAACTCTAGCTGCTGGCTGAACTCTAGCAACATGTGACAATTTCAACTCTGATGTTTCTGGTACCCATCCAGAATGCTGAAGTGAAGAGCTTTTACTGAAAAACTTCTCTTGCAAGGTGTCAGCCTAGGGTGGTATCTTTGGCACAAAAGCCTCCCATCTGATAGCCTAGTTTTGGGCTTCACAGTGACACAATTTACAAAGGTGAAATACTCAATAATATTTATCCAGTAATTGTACTTTTTGTATGTGTCTTTGATGGGAATACTGAAAAAGGCTGGATCTCAGACTTTGTTATCCAGCAATGACTTTTAAATGTGACTTCACATCATGTAATTCACCTGTTCCACCTCTGTTTTTATGGACACAGCTGAACCCTCTTTACACCAATAATAACATTAATAAAAGATGTCTCTATGACTGTCTCAGGAGAAGGAAGCTCTCAATTAATAAGCAAGAGTTAGGTGGGAAAAACTAAAAAAAATACAGAGAAACAAAGATCAGTATGTCTTTTCCCTGGATTTCATGTTTTTCATTTCTTCAAATTAACCAGAAGAGGTCATTGCCAGGGAGTTTAGTTTATTTTAAGAGTTCTCCAAATATGAAACCAGCAACTTGTTTAGAAGAAGGTTACAAATAAAATCAAGCTGTCAGCATCAGTTTTCTCAAAGGTGTAACCAGGGTGGGTCTTTGTAAGGGGCCTGGCATCTAACAATGCCCTTTGGTGTGTAGCTGCAGTATAGGTTGTTTTAGCATCCAGGAGAGTGTGCTGCTTTGGGCCTGACCAGACAGGTTTATAGGTTTTCATAACTGTGAGCGAATGAGGCACATGATGGGTTCGAAACGTAGTCAAGAAATCTATTGCTTTTGCTGGGAAAGTCTGGAGCATGAGAGGTAGGTTTCAGTCAATTGCATAGCCAAAGCTTATAGTCTTCCTTCACTACAGAAGAGCTGTTAAATGGCTCAGGGATTTTATTGAGCTGGGCCAAAGATTGACACATCTTGGCTGGCTTGCCATTTGGGTGCTTCCAATGTGTCCAGGTAGTGGTGTAAAGGTCCATTTTCTCCCGAGGAGGAAGATATACACCAGGTTTTCTGGTGAATACAGGAGGCTGCTTTATATTTTTCCTGAAATCGAGTTGTAGTAGAGAAAAGGAAGACAGGGACCAGCTTTGTCTGGTATGGTTTTGCAAGCTTGGTTGGCTGACCAGCCCACCCCTGGTAAGAAAATTTGTGTGTAGTGAGGCCATCAAATGAGACACAATTTGACCTTGTATTTCTGAATTTTATGGACATAATGTTTCACCAGAGGAGGTGGCGCATAACTCACTTTGTAATTGGTTATGTACTCAAAGGGAGCCTTGCTTTTCTGGACCAGATTCAGAGGTTTGCAGCTTTGAGTGGCAACCAGTCCCCTATAGAATGGTTCCGTGGTAAAATTTTTCTTTTGATGGGCGAAACCTAATATTTGGTCTGATCTGCTTGTCTTTGGTTCATTCTGTAACACACAGTCATCTGAAATGAAAGAGGAATCATACTGAAATTCTTTGATGAGTTTAGCCACGTATCATATTATTACATTTTTTACTTCAATAAATATTTGTTTATGATGTAGTGTTTGACAAATCTAATTCAAAGAGCAGCTGTAGAATACATTATAGACTAATGTGTTAAGCCCTGGAAATGCTCTGCATCTACACAGAAAATTGAATCAAACTGGCCTGTACCCACTCACACCTATGGAGATGGTGAAATACCATGAGGGAAAAATAAATAATATTCTCAGTCTTGCAGAGACATGTTCTTCAGGTAACTGAGCGGGTGCCATCCTCATGCTCAGCCAGGAATCATGGAAGTGTAGCATCAAGGCAGTGGCTTCGACCTACTTCAAACACCTTCCTGCTGCTGGTCTGTGGTGGCTCTGAGCACAGAGTGTGCCTGTGTGTGCAGAAGGCTGTTCAAGTGTCTCACACAGCATCTCTAGGACAAGGAGAACCAGATGTCCACCATTCCACTCTAAAGGCTAAGCTGCAGGGCTGCCCTTCCTCCTTCTCCCTTCTCACTTGGCCTGGCGGCTGACCCGATTCCTCAGCTGCCCAGCTGTGATGCTGCCTACGGTTTGCCAAGGTCAGAGGCTTGCGGCTCATCTTGGGGTTAGCAAGATGTGCTGTGTGGCATCTCCCCGGCCTTGGCTTTGCTCTCCATGGTACTCGTGGTGTCAGAACAAGAAATTGAGAAGGAACTTGCAACTCTATCCCAATTCTTCCTTACTAGAAAAACTGTGCTGTAATTTGCTGAACAAGTCTGCACTAATGTGAAGCATTGAATTATATTGCAGAAATGGCCCATATTCCAGAAATCTTTCTATCCAAATTTATGACTAAGAAAACATTTTAGGCGGTATTTTAGGGACATTCATATGTTCCTTTCTTGACAGGATATCAGGGAAATACATGAGACCCTGTAATCTGAAAAGATTTGTGCTGTCACACTAGGAATCCATTGCAAACCTGCCTAACCCTCTGACCAGTGCTGCAGCCAGAAGATCACAGTTTTTTCCCCTTACTAGTAATTTTGTGCTACTTTCCCTAGAGACGATTATGGTTACTGGTAGGAAGTTGAAATTAATTAGTCTTGGAGTTAACCCAAGGGGTGGTTTTTGTTTTCTTTTTTTAATTTTCCCTCCTTTCAAACCACACTAAGAGTCATGAGGCGAATTAGCTGCCAGTTGACTCAGCACAGGCAGGAAGTCTAGATGTCAAAGTACTGTAGAGTAAATGATGCAATTAGGATATTTGTATTAGGATATTTGAACTCTTCAATCCAATCAGAGTTTGGCATTCCTCTTTCCCTTGGGAAGCAGGAGATGTCCAGGCACCACCACACTGGTGAGATGCTGACCTTGTGCCCATGCCTAGGGTACATCATTTTCCTGGAGAAACAGTCCAAGAGGGTGACCTATGAACATATAAAGATGTGTTTTTACAGGAAATGCATTAACAAAGTGTTTAAAAGTGAGAAGCTAATGAGATTCAGACCACCTCTAAGAAAAGGTTTGTTCAGAGATCTCACTTTTCAGCCAGCAACCAAGAGTTACCAAAAAACTTTTCAGGTTCTCCCATCATCTTTGCTGGAGAACAGTCTGTGCATTTTGGATGTAACCATAGCTCTTGCAAAATATTCAAAATATGATAAGCAAGTCCATCTGTCTTCAATTTTTAAAATCTATAAGCTCTACACGTTTGGAGACCTCATAGGCATTATGAATTTATTTTACTTAGTGTAAGCCAGCAGTGCTACTATTCCTTCAAAATATGTTATAGTTTTATTGTAACTCTAATTCTTAACCATAGATATTAATAGTTTCCCCATGTAGCACAATCTTGAAAACATTAAGGGGTACAGGAGGGAACACAGGATATGAACCATACGTTGTTGGAGGGTTAGGCACATCTCCCTATAACCAAGCAAGACTAAATTGAATTTGGGTTACATGTCTGGAGATAGACACAAATAGCTATGTGTGTAGCCTGGAGGAGATGAGAATTCTGAAACTTTAAGTTGCAAAGTCATCTGACATGAACTGTGATAAGCAGTAGCATCAACTTAACCCTACAGTGTCATTTGGGATATGGTGTGTTCAGTGGGAAAGAATATGTCAATACAGTAGGAAAGGTAACTTAATACCAATGCAGCACTATTTTATATGCTGTTCCAATATTTCAGTTATGATAATTAATTGAATACAATGTTCCAAAATTTCACACTTGGGTAGGTGTGCTGGTTTTGGCTGAGGTGGAGTTAACTTTCCTCACAGTGGCTGGTATGGGGCTGTGTACTGGATTTGTCCTGAGCACAGAGCTGATAATACAGAGATGTTTTTGTTATTTCTGGGAGGGCTTACACACAGCCAAGGCCTTTTCTGCTTTTTGTGCTCCACGCTGGTGAGGAAACTGGGGGGTGCATGGGAGGCTGGGGGGAGACGCAGCCAGGACAGGTGACCCAAACTGACCAAAGGGACATTCCAGACCACGTGGCGTCACGATCAATACATAAAGTGGGGGGGAAGGAGGATGTGGACAGGCATTTTGAGTAATGGTGTTTGTCTTTCCAAGTCACCCTTACCTGTGATGGGGCCCTGCTCTCCTGGGGATGGCTGATGCTTGCCCATGGGAGGCAGGGAATTAATTCCTTGTTTTGCTTTGCTTGTGTGCATGGCTTTTGCTTTCCCTATTAAACTGTCTTTATCTCAACCCATGAGTTTTCCAGCTTTTACTCTTCTGATTCTCTCCTGGATCCTGCTGGTGGGGGAGTGAGCAAGTGGCTGTGTGGGGCTTGGCTGCTGGCTGGGGTTAAACCACAACAGTAGGGATCAGTAAAACCTAGCAATGCTTAGAGAATAGCACAATGAAAACTTGTAATTTTTGTTGAACCTGAGCCTTTAAGGGAATTCATTCAGTATTCATTCAGCAACTCGATCTTTGAGGCGGCTTGGACAAAGATTTCCATTTGCAGTGTTTGGAAAAATACTGTAAATTATAACCAAATGTGGCTGTGATACCTTTTATGAGAGTTCTGGAGTTACACTTAAGGTGCTGACCTAAACACTGAAAAAAGACAAAAATATATATATCTTTCAGACACAGAGAAGTTAAGGATATCTAGACACAGAAGGACAGATCCTCTACTTGCACATAGCAGCCTTTTTATGTTGGTTTCACTGAAGCTATTCCAATGAACACCATCTGGTGACATTGCGTATGCAAAACAAAGTGTTCAAAATTGTGTAGATGTGGATATTTTGCACCTGTGGGTCATAGTCTTCACAATTCAAGTCATTCTAAATGGGCAGCATTTCCTGTGTGTTTGATGTAAAAACTGCAGTTTATGCTGTTGTAAACATGCAGCTGCAAACCTGCAGCAGTTAGAATAAAGTATAACTTTCAGTCATTTCAGCCAGGTAATTTTAATGATGCATTCACATGCCTTTTATTTCCTAACTTCTTTTATCATTTTGACTTCCAAGAAAAATATTGTCTGTGTACATTGGGACAAATCTGTAATAATAAGCACCAGTCATAAGCTTTTATATCTGCACAGCAGAATAAAATACAGAAATATACAGAAACTATCTGCCTACCCACGTTAACTGGCTGAAAGGTGAGCAGAGGGGAGGTAAAATCCTCTGACGTTCTACTTATGGCTTACTACCAAAACTAGCACAGTTACAAAACTGTGTAACTGAAAGTTTCCTCCCAGTGCACATGGAAGAGAATTTGTGCTGCTGACCAGGAAGGAACAAAGCTCTCACAAAGACAAGCCACCAAGTTACTGCAACTGAGAAACAAGGACGTAGATGCAGAGTTCACCTGTTTTACCAACAGTAGAGCTGGAGTGCATTGTGTGTCCATATTCCCTGTACACATCGCTTGTACATTCACAGAATAACTCTGCAGCAAACAGAGAAAGAGTCTCGTGGCTCATGAACAGCTCAGGCCTAGCAAATTCTATATATTTTACATGTGTCTCATGCACTGAATGTGTGGTTCAGCTATGCAGAATACCAGGAATATGTTCAGTACATCTGCTGTTGGATCAACATACAGGAATTCCCATGGCCCTGCTTCCACCTAGGATTCCTGCTAGATATGGAAAGGAGGTGAATTCAGAGAAATCCCAATGCTCTCATTAATGCAGGGCTGTATTACCAACTACCTATTTCTGTCTGTATGGTTTCTGCACAGCTTGTTAGCATACATATACAGAAGGAATAAAAACTGCATGCTGTTTTGATCTGTCTTCTTAAAAAATGAAGTTACCTGTGAAGTCCTGAACAAAGGTGCAAGGGCATCTTACCTTTGTAAGTGGTTCTCATATCCATCTTAGTACTGGGGATATGTCTCCTCATCCTCCAGGAGAGGCATGGGGATACTTGAGACATAGTGTAGGAGTTATAATCATGTCTGTAAGTGGAGGTCAAATCCATGTTCTCTCATCTCTTTTCACATGTTTAAGGTTTCCGTGGCAACACGTCATGAGCTATGTAATCTCTCCTGTGAAGAATAATTACTTTTATTTTATTGTTCCAGAAAAAAATACGTTCCTTTTTCTGGACAAAAAAAAAAATTAATACTACCCCTTATCTCCACAAGCTAAGAAAGTTCAGATATGATATGAGCGGTTAGTGAAACACACAAGCCTTTTGCATTTGAAAACATGGAGGAATAACAAAACAAAAGGAAGAGAGGCAGCTCTTGATAACCCCAGCCAGGCCAGGTTTCCCCATCTTTCCACCCAGCAAGCGTAATGGCTTTACATGAAGCTATCTCTGTTCTACAGTGGAGTTACACCAGAAGACATAACTCCTTTTAAAGGCCGATAATCATAGCAGTGTGTATGGGAAACATATGAGAGAGGCAACAACAGCCTTCCCAGACAACTCGCTGGACACCAGTTCAGCCCAGGTGGAGGAGACAGCATCAGAACAGTTTTACAGCAAAACACCAGTTGGCCTAAGAAACATCAGCAGGGTCAGATAGTCAGCTTTTTCTCAACTATTGCCTTAAAAGCGCTACTTAAGATACTAGGGTAGTATTACTTAACTCTAGGACAACATTGCAGAACTGCAACAAGATGCAGAAGAAAACAACTTCACTATCCAAAATTCAACAGCCTGAACCTATTTCACTGCCCAAATACTTTGGTACAGGGCAGAGAGTTTGCTGCCTGGCACGAGAAAATTCAGTCTCTTACATCAGAAGTACTTCTCCACTGGTGTGCAGATCTGTTTAGACCATTGGAGAAACAGTCAGTACAGGAGTAATTCTAATATTGATATTGCACTTTGCTTCTGGAGTGAGGCTGAGTGGGCAAGAGCCTGAGCCTCTGAATGCACTGTATTAGTTACACATTTTAGCAAAATATACAAGGTTCTCAAAAGCCTGTGTAGCGCGGAAGAAAAGAGAATTCACATTGCAAAGTGTTAGGTACAGTGGTAAAAACAGAAATGCAGAAGTAAAAACAACCAAGAACCTCAAGCGGTGTTTATGTAGATGTCACTCATGTTCCACCTCCTTAGCATACTTTCTTCAGCAATTTAAAGCTAACATATTTTTTAAGAGGCGTCAAGAAAAGACAAGCTGGAACACAAAAGACACTCAGCATCCTCAGCAGCAGGGTGAACCCAGTAACAGAGAGGGTCCTTTCCAAGCCAGTCACTGCACAGCTCCATGTTTGAAACAGTCAATATGTACCAGAACCAAGCAACAGATCACAGGTACGCAATACTTAACCAGCGCAATCAAGCGTTTTCTGGCAGTGGGAGTACCTTTTCTGTTCTGACAATTGCAATATGACAGAATGTGCAGTAGAGATTACAGAGGAGAGACTGATCTGCTGATAAACCAGTGGCAACCTGTATCTAAGACACCATGAAAAATGGCGCTACCTGCCTGCAACTCCCAGATTTTATCCAGGGGTCTTGAGGTCACAATACTCAGCAAAATGTTACATAGCAAAATGTTTCTAGAGAAGGTTGGTGACAAATCAGTGTTTGCTGGTCTCACAGTCCCCGCATCTATCCTCATAAAATCCACCAATTAATTCTCTCTATGTTTAGCCACACAGAACTAGAGTTTTTAGCAGCCCTCTGACAGGTTGAGGACATTTTTTCATTAGGCCTTGGTACTTACATGCTGGGTGTGTTTTCTTACCAGTGTTGCCCAGAGGACAGCAAGACTTTCAATCCACTGGCTAAGAGTTCCTGCTCTGGGGTTTTGATTCTTACAATGGTAGGCTTACAAGGTTTATGTATTTGGTAGTGTTCAAACTCTGAAGAAACAAATATAAGTATTTTCTGTTCTTTCTTACTAGTCTGGGGTTTTTTCAGAAGTTGTACAAAATCCAGGGTTAAGAGTTACTGCGGAAATCACTAGCCTTGTCTGAGCAGGAATAGTTTTGTTGATTGAATAGGAAATTCCTAAGGATTCCTTGACAGACCCTGCACGATAACTGCCCCTCCTTGTCTGCCTTAGGAAGGCACCACTGAGTCCACAATTTAGTTCTAGGCAGACACGAAGATGTCTAGCTGCTTTGGCTCATGCTGGAAATGGAAGGCACATGTAGAAGTGCAGGCTGCTTTTTGATATGCTCAGATCCTTTTATTTCTTTCTGAAAAACTTTCACGTAAACAGAGGCATCCAAAATGTGAGTAAGTTGAGCATTTCAGACTTAATCAGCCACATTTGTGATTCAAATCAACAATAAAAAGGTATAAATAGGGGAAGGAATTGAGGTGTAGAGTTCCATGTCAGGATGGGTACTGCAAGAGCTGGAAGAAGTCACTTGCTCTCCATCATTTACCAGCCATCTTGGCTAACCAAGGAAGTCCCAAAAGACTGGAGGTTAGCAAATATGACCCCCCATCTACAAGAAATGGTGGAAGGAGGATCAAGGGAACTACAGGCCTGCTAGCCTGACCTCGGTGTCAGGGGAGGTCATGAAGCAGATCATCTGGAGTGTCATGATAAGGCAAGTGGGAGACAACCAGGGGTTAAAGCCCAGTCAGCATGGGTTTGTGAAAGGCAGGTGCCAGGTCCTGCTTGACCAACTTGATCTTTTTCTATGACAAGGTGACTTGGCTAGTGGATGAAGGAAAGGCTGTGGATGTGTCTACCTGGACTTTAGTAAAGCCTTTAACGCCATCTCCCAAAGCCTTCTCCTGGAGAAACTGGATGCTCCTGGCTTGGACAGGTGCACTCTTTCCTGGGTAAAGAACTGCTTTTCTTGGCTGGGTCCCAAGAGTGTTGGTGAATGGAGTTAGATCCAGCTGGGGGCCAGTCACCAGGGCTCAGTATTGGGGTCAGTCCTGTTTAGTATCTTTATCAATGACCTGAACGAGGGGATTGAGTGCAGTTTGCAAATGACGCTGAGCTGGGCAGGAGCGTTGATCTGCCAGAGGGTCAGAAGGCTCTGCAGAGGGATCTGGGCAGGCTGGATCAATGGGCCGAGGCCAATGATAAGAGGTTCAACAAGGCCAAGTGCCAGGTTCTGCCCTTCAATCACATGAGAACTGAAAACCTGAAAGAGTTAATGTAAACCTGAAAGAGCTAATGTCTCAAACATTTGACAGAAGAGAAAAGGAATGCTACCATGCCAACCAGGTAAGATGTGGTTAGAAAAGAGGGTCTTGTAGAGGCAGCATAGTGCTTCTCTGGGATCAGCTTCCTTATCTTGGGTAACTAGTTTTAAAAACAAGTTTGAATCCATGAGACCCTCCAACACCCTTCTGAAAAGTCCTAGAATAACAAAATGCACATGCAAGGACTAGTGTACAAATAGCTCAACAGAGAGGGGTGAGGGTATGCATCATCCATGCACCTGCCATCCAGAGGAAACAGACCAGAGGCAGTACTGGAGCCCTGGGTGGTGACACAGATCTGTTTTCTCTGCCTCTGTTTTCCTATCTCGCCTTCTTCCTTTCTTCCTCTGCTTAAAAGTTTGAATCACTGCTGCTGTGGGCTGTTCAAAGATCACTATTATCATGTGCTGTTCAGAAAAGTTCAATCTGTGGCTGTCCAAAAAAGTTTAAATCATTGCTGCCACAGACTTTCAACCCATCATAATTTTTAAATCGTTCCTACCATAAATAAAACTTTTAAAATTAATTATTTGGTGTTGTTTTGCCGTAATTCAGCCCATGAGCGGCCCGAGCAGCGGCTGCCTCAGAGCAGGCAGTGCAGGAGCGCCCTCTAGGGCCTCGGCATGTCCCAACAAGCCCCGGCAGCGCTGCAGGCTGGGGGCGGAGTCTCTGGAAACGTGCTCGAGGCAGAGAACCTGAGGGTGCTGCACATGAGCCAGCTGTGCCCAGCTAGCGAAGAAGGCCGGTGGCATCCTGGCTTGTACCAGCAATAGTGTGGCCAGCAGGACCAGGGCAGGGATCATCCCCCTGTACTTATCACTTGTGAGGCCACACTGTGTTCAGTTTTGGGCCCCTCACTCACTGCAGGAAAGACACTGAGGTGCTGGAGCATGTCCAGAGGAGGACAATGGAGCTGGTGAAAGGCCTGAAGCACAAGTCCTATGAGGAGTGGCTGAGGGAGGTGGGATTGTTTAGCCTGGAGAAGCGCAGGCTCAGGGGTTACCCTATCGCTCTCTAAAACTACCTGAAGGGAGGGTGTAGCCAGCTGTGGATCAGTCTTTTCTCCTTGACAGGATGACAAGAAATGGCCTCAAGTTGCACCAGTGGAGGTTTAGAATGGATATTAAGGAAAAGCTCTTTGTGGAAAGGGTTGTCAAAGCCTGGAACATGCTGCCCAGAGACATGGCTGAATCCCCGCTCTGGAGGTATTTAAAAGCCTTGTAGATACGGCACTTAGGAACACAGTTTGCTGGTAGATTTGCTAAATTAATGGCTGGACTTGATGATCCTAGGTTTTTTCCAACCTAAACGATTCTCTGAGGACAAATGGGTGTTGTTAGCTGGTAAGACTTCAATAGCCACTGTCATCTCTTAGGTCTCTACTGCGATTCAGCAAAGGCAAGAGTGATATTGCTCAAGATTGTGCCTGCGATGACAAAGGAAGTAAACATCAAGATCAGGCAACAGCCACCTTTTGAGGAAAGGGAAACTCTCAGATCCATTTCAAAGGATCAGATTCCTACTCTTCATGAGTTCCTTCTGTGGACAAGTATTTGGAACATCACTCTCCCAGGAGCAGGGAAAAGCCTCAGAAGTAAATTCCATCAGGGAAATGGGCCCAGTGTAAGTATGAGGACTTCTTCTAAACATCAAGACTGAGGAATAACATAGCTGAGAGAAATAAACAGCCCAGCAATACATCGTGACTGCCTTGAGGAAAATAGCCACACCTCCTTTCCAGTCATCAAGATCTAGAATTCTCAGACCTTCCTGGAAATCAGGCACTAATGTTACAGTATACAAAGTACCGTACAAAACACAGGACAAAAGGAAAATACTTCTCCAATATCCTCAATACTTCCCCAGACAACATTCCTTCTGGTTTACTAGAAACCTTCCCAAAAAAAGCCAAGACCTTGACTGTGCTTCTATGGCTCCTGTTTCTCTGATTAGATGACATCTCAACCTTCAGGAAGTGCCCCACCCAATAAACAACTCTAGTAGACTGGTAATAATAGATGAGGAGAAAGCTGAGACCTTTTTTGCCTCATTGTTCAGTGGCAACCTCTTTTCCCACACCTCTCAAGTGGATGGACAGCAGGATGGGGACTGGGGAAGCAAAGTGCTTCCCACTGTAAGCAAAGATCAGGTTCATAACCATCATGGACATACATAAGTAATTGATTGGATGGTGACATCCAGAGGGTAGTGGTCAACAGTGACAGGTAGTGTTCCTCAGGGCTCTGCATTGGGAATGGTGTTATTTAATACCATCATTAATGACATAGTCAAAGGGATCAAGTGCACTCTCAGCAAATTTGCAAGTGGCACCAAGTGAGTGATGTGGCTGACACACCTGAAGGACAGGATGCCATCCAGGGGGACCTGGACAAGCCCAAGAAGTGGGCCGGTGGGAGCCTTATGATGTTTACAAAGCCCAAGTTCACGGTGCTCCACCTGGGTTGGGGCAATCCCCAGTGTCAACACAGGCTGGGGGATGAACAGATGGAGAGCAGCCCTGTCCAGGAGGACTNTGACAGGTAGTGTTCCTCAGGGCTCTGCATTGGGAATGGTGTTATTTAATACCATCATTAATGACATAGTCAAAGGGATCAAGTGCACTCTCAGCAAATTTGCAAGTGGCACCAAGTGAGTGATGTGGCTGACACACCTGAAGGACAGGATGCCATCCAGGGGGACCTGGACAAGCCCAAGAAGTGGGCCGGTGGGAGCCTTATGATGTTTACAAAGCCCAAGTTCACGGTGCTCCACCTGGGTTGGGGCAATCCCCAGTGTCAACACAGGCTGGGGGATGAACAGATGGAGAGCAGCCCTGTCCAGGAGGACTTGGGGGTGCTGGTGGAGGAGATGCTGGACATGACCCAGTCCAGAAAGCTAATTGTGTCCTGGGCTGCATCCAAAGCAGTGTGGGCAGCAGGGCCAGGGAGGGAATTCTGCCCCTCTGCTCTGCTCTGGTGAGACCCCACCTGCAGTGCTGCATCCAGCTCTGGGGTCCCCAGCACAGGGGGCACATACACCTGT
>VWZW01004069.1:286650-300431 GCA_013397115.1 Edolisoma coerulescens
TTCTGAGCAATCTGGTCTAGTGAAAGGTGTGCCCGCCCATGGCCCCAGGGTTGGAACTAAATGATCTTTAAGTTGCTTTCCAACCCAAGCCATTCTGTGATTCTGTGATGTCTCTTTCTGAAAGCAGCTCAGTCTGGGTACTGCAAGACACCTCTATTATATCTGCAAAAATGAGGACAGTGGGAACAAACTGATTTTTTGAGTAATCTCCATAATAACTGAAACTAAAATGCCGCCATGGATTGTCTATCATTGGTGACTTCCTTCTTTCCACATTGGGACCTGGCTAGAGCAGGGTGGGCAATGCTCATCCTGTCAAAAAGAGGCTTGGGATCCCAGCTTCAGGTTTCTTCCCAGAGCCATGACAGTTTATGTCCCTTTCTGGTTTGAGTCAAACACTCTAGAGTGAATGTGAGTTACTGATTAAGGACTTCAGGAACCAGCCCACAGGAATTACAGTGAGAGGAGGAGACTTTGGGTTTTATGTCTCATACATCATTCCTGGCAAAGTCAGTACTCCCTAATGGATATATGTCTTCCAGTGTGACGTTTAGTTAAATATGAATTACTCATTTGAAAGGACTTCTATACTTAACACAGTCCCTATTAAATTAAATGTACAAAGGTAGGCAATTTAGGATCAGAAGGTGTCTGCCTACATTTGTACACATGATCTCTGGTCTAGATTCAAGGGTACACCTCCATATACTGATTCTTTTTCCAAAGCAACACAACAGGGGAAGAAGGGCCCCAAGGGCTCAAATAAACTCACCATCTTTTTGAGGAGCCAGTTTCTCATTTCCATCAAAATTCCTTCTGTGAAATCATCAATCAGGAGGAGTCCTTGTGGATTCATTTTTGTCTTAAAGGAGTTTTGAGGTAAGACTTGAAAAAGGAAGTCCTTACCGGGAACAAGACAGAACACAGATAATCCCTGACAATTAAAATATTAGAAGAAAACACTGCAGAGTGCAAATCTCAGGGGGAAAAAAAAATGAGCCGCTTCCTTAAGAATTTTATAAAATTCCCACTTTCATGTAACTGAAGAAGAAACAAATAGGAAGACATTTGTAAAAACAATGAATGTGTTCACTCTTGCTAGTCCAGGCAACCTTTCTGGAACAGATTTTTTGACAAAAACCTTCCAACACAGCACTGACACTTTTCTGGCCACACTTGTGGCCTTCCAGCATTCTTTGGAATTATTTGTCATTCTCCAAGGGAAAATGATCTGCCTATTCTTTCAGCTCCAAATCTGCTGGCTTCACATCACTTTAGTCCCCCTGCTCTCCTAAGGTCCATGATACAGCAGGCCAGTCTTCAGCTTGGCTCTGGAATGTGTTGGTGGGGCCCTTATGTCAGCTTTTTATGGTACAACTGCACTCAGACCTAAGTGGGGAAAATAGCTGTGCTACCGAGTTCAGCGTGGACCTGCATATGGTGCAGCCAGGGGCCAGCAGTAGCATTTTGCAAATAAGAAATGGCTGATGAAGAGCAAATTAATGGCACTTCACTAATATCTCAGTTAGTATGCCATTACAACTGGGCTGCATGCATAGTCTTTGGAGGGGCTTGGTTGTGACACCGGGTTTCCCAAATGGTCCAAAACAGAGGCCTTGTGCAGCTTCCTGCGGTACCAGACAGGCTGTGCTCTGCAGACACATTATCCTGCATCCTGATGGATGTTTGCAAGGCAGCATCCTGCACCTGCTCGGTAGCGCTTGGCAATGGGGAAGGTGAGGGCTCCTGGAGATCAGCAGGACAAAGGTGTGCCATGCACACACCTCTCTGAACACCCCACAGGAGCAGGCAGGGACAGGTGGCAGAACCTGCATTTTCCCCTTGCAGACATTCCTGGCATTATGAATGCTGGGGAACTTCTCAACAGCCCAGGATGGAAAAAAGGCCAGGATTGCCTGCAGACGGCAGTAGCCCCAGGCTGCCATGCTCTTTGCCCAGTCATTAAGTTTTCAGCATGGTCTGGCAGCACAATTGGTTTTACACCTCACGTATTCCCCTCTTCCTCTTGTACGTAATTCTGCTTTCTTTGGTGAATTTCAGAGTGAATTTTGTCGAATTTGCCCTAAATTATTATGTATGCCCTCAGATTTTACAGCAATACTCACTGTATTTTAGACAACAAGCAGCAGAGGATCATCAGTGATAATTCACCACCAACATATGGTAGTATAAAAGCTTTATTTCTGCACCCACAGACATTCCTGAAATTATTTTTTACTGGACAATGATGTGAAAAACAGAGCAAGACTCTTAAAAACAAGGAGTGGAACAATGCTAGACTTAGAGGTTTGCTACACTTACCTTCTGGCATGATAAATATTTATAAAATAACTACATGATTCTTCAGGACTGAAGTCACTGTTTTGTGACTGCAGCAAATCAGCACATTAATGTCAGTGCTAAACAGTTAAAATTGCTATATAAACATTTTGATATTGCCGTTGTCATATTGTCCCCTTTTTTCTAAAAACTGATGGTACCTAAATTTTGACATCTGCTATGCTAGTCTGCTTAGACATGGGGTTGAGATTTTTTTTGTTAATTCCTCTGATTTTCACTTTCTTCTGATTTTCCAAATTATGCTTTTCTTGACAGAGATCTATCAGGTTAGCCTGGCCAATACTACTAATAAAATAAAACAAGTAAGTACATAAGGATGGGGGGGTTTACTATGAATTATGGAAGAATAGCAGGCCCTTTGAGGGTAAAAAGAATACAGGTCTTCTTCATTTATCTAAACAGAAGCTGAGATTAAATTAATGAATAATTTATCAGCTTACATTAAATACTTGTTTTAACCAGGGAGTAGGCCCTGGAGTCACAGCTCAGGCCCAGAACTCAGAATATTTGCTATGTGGCTTACTACTGATAATTACTGTCCACAGAGGTGATGGATGCCATAGTATTACTGCTTGAGAGAAAAAAACTGCAGCCCATAAGTGGCTGAACTATCATTCAGGAGAATTTAGTTCTCCCTTGTTAAAAGGAATCCCCTCAGGGAAAAGCAACATCTCCTTAACCACATAATCTACTTCTTGTACCATCTCTAATTTCTGTAAATGATCAGATTGAAACAACAGCTTAGAAATCTCTTGTTTAGATGGCATGATGGTGCTGTGCAAAACAAGACAGGGATGTAAAAAAAACGTGGTGAAGAGTTGGGGCAGGCTCTAATAACAAGAACTGATTGCCCACAGGCTGCAAAGGCTGCAAAGAAAATCACTGAAGATGAGTCTTTATTTTTGTAAATACATTGTCTTTCAAGCTATGGAGATACCGTTAGAGGCCCAGCTACCTGACTGAATTACAGAAGAATAGATGACAGATTAGATGCTTGCAAAGGGAAGAAGATCATCCATGTGCAAAGTATCAAAGTAAATCACATATAAATACTTATTAAGGTAAAAAGTATCAGGAAGGAGCATATGAAAAGTAAAATGTTCTGCTTGTAGATGGTGAATGGGTTTGAAACAAACAGTAAATGTACAATAAAAGAAAGATCTCCCGTGAGAGAATTTTGAAGCTCTTGTGATCATAACAGTACAAAAGCAGATTAATCTGAAACATTTGGAAGATTATGTGTAATTCCCACGCAACTCAGAAATTTTTTCTTTGTGTCATATCAGAAGGCTGAAGTCTAGATGCCAAACTTCACTATTTTTACAAACACATACATTCAACACATGTTAGAATAGGTTCAGTAGTCATCTCCAAATTAACAAGTAACAATTGAGAGCAGGCTTTGACATATTTACATGCATACAGTCTTCACTGCAATTTTGGGCAAAAATTTAGCAAAAGAGAAAGGAATCTGTAGACGCATAGTGCTTATCAATGCCTAAAGAATGAACTTCATGATTGCTTAATCTTCCAAATTCACTGTCATAGAAAACTGCTATGGAAAAGTCCAGTTTGCAACATGGCTATGCAGTCTGACAATATAAACATCATAGAAAGATCATAAGCTGCTCTATAAATCATGTAGCTTAGAGAATTGAAAGTAAATTTTGGGTACCTGTTAAAAGACTTTACTTTGAGTACAGTACAGTCACTTTACTTTTGAAGGACAGAAGTTCTTAAGGTATGAAAACCCCTTTTGATGAGAAAAAACATCAAATGAAATAAGTTACACATTAGGAAGAATTTGTATTTCCTGTTGAACTGTTCCCTGTATCCAGGTTTATCCTGCATGGTAATGAAGTCCTAGATTTTGTCATTGAGCAGTGTGGTTCTGTCCTGGCAGCCAACCTATCTAATTCTTCCATGACAGCTGCCTTTAGCAGAAATTACCAATTTTTTTAGTATAAAACTGGTGAGTTAGATGTATTGTGCCTATGCAGGTGAAGCCACACTCCCTGCCCTTTGTGTTAATATGGTCATACAGTTTTGTATTCTTTCTTATTCCTACGTGTGTCTGTAAAACTTTCCAAATTGCTGGCATACACTACTGATGGGAATTTTCATTTTTCAACTTTCATTTTCCCTAATCTGTACTATTGCTTTCCATGCAGTCATTCCTATGCAGAAAAATTCAGTTTATTCTGGAAATTTATATTCAAAAGTCTCACACAGTCACTGGTGTCTTAGTGCAGTATACATGCATTTCTGATCAAAGCCCTAGGCTGACTCCAGGGTGTAGAATAATATCTCTCACTGACATGGTGCTTTGTACAAAGTGTTGATACACACTGTAATTAACAAACCACATGGATATTTTCAAAGATATTTCTGGAAACACTAGAAAATATGAAGGAACTTTTATCTAGGATTTTTCTGCTTTGAAGAAGCAGGCTGTAGGCACGAAAATAATTTGTGAGCCCAGTTAGGACCTCCTCCAGCCCTTTTGACAGACAACTAGGATCTCAGAAGATATACCTTGTTCATTCACTTTGAAAACACAGTTCTCGCAGGTTTCCCATCAGAAAAGTCTCTACAGGAATTGGGTATGTGGAGGGAAAAAAGCTGCAAGTTGAGAACAGATACTCAGATGTATAAAGAGATGTAAGAAAGATGCTGGGGGCTATAAGCAGGAAAGAGGAACTCCTGAAACTAGAAGGAGCAAATATGCTTAGCGGGAGGCTGGGGAGAAACCATGCTGAAAGACATTGAAGGCACTGTCTGTCCTTACTCAAGAGGACAAAGTAAAAGGGTATGAACAAATTGGAGGGGACTATGGAAAGCCCTCAGAGGTAAACGAACAACTGGGACTTAAGGAGGAAGGACAGTGTGTGAGAAGGGAAAAGTGGCATCAAAATACTAGCAAGAATCATCATTTGGGAAACCTGGATTTTGCTTTTAGTGATCAATTTGATTGTATAACTAGGCAGCTTGCATTAATTGTAGAAAAATCTGGCAAAATATGCACTATGTCTTTGGCCTGTTAAAGCACACTTATAGTACTGCACTTACTTGCAGGCACATGAATTCATGATAGCATACTAGCCAGAGGTACTTGTCCCCTTTAAAATACAAATATAACCTACTGGAAGTACATCTGTGTGAAGCCTTTTAATGCTAAGTAGTGTGCATGAAAATATTTTTAATAAAAATATACATGAACATTTGAAATCTGACATTCTTCATTCTGCTTTTCGGCTTACAAAAAGTTGGTCATCAGACAGGCTTGAGAGCCTCGTCAGGGGCTTTACTGGGAATGCAAGTTCATATCTTAAGCTAACCAAATGTCACAAATGAATGACATCTCGCATATTGAAAAAACTATTTTGATAATGACATTGTGATTACTTTTTCACAAATATGCTTGGAAAGGCTGTTCTCATATAATGAAACTTGATGTTTTCATATGTAATATTCCTCATAAGCACTATACATAGTACGTAGACCTTATAATATGGAACCAAAGGTGTGAAATGTAGGCTTTAGAAGCAAGAAATACTGAAATTAAGATCGTCTGTAGCAGAGCAGTCCAGACACACTGTCAATATGGATTATGGTATAATTTAATTTAAACAACAAACACCAAATTTTCCACAGATGAAGACTCACTTGAGAGCCACAGTTTAAAAGCATTTGGATCTTTTACTTTTCTTGGGGATTTTTTTTAATTACTACCATGTTTTGCTGTAAATAGGTAATTAAAGACAGCTGCAGGCACATCACTGTTTTGGATGTGGATTAGGAATCAGCATGTAGTAATAAATGGCAACAGCATTAAACATTTAGACTGCGGCATCTTGGACTCAATCTGTAGTTTGTTAGTGGACAAGTGGGTCTGGGCAAGAGCAAGTGACCTTAGGCTGGTTACCTCTTATTACATGTCAGCCCATGCCGCACATGTTAATGTAACTCAGCCCTCAGCACACAGGGAAATATAAAGGTTTGGCAGTAAGTTTCATCAACCCATGGTGCAGTGGATCACACTGGTTGGATTTGCTGGTTTACTTCTACTCTAAGAAAAAGACTGCTTTTTCCCCTCCGTACATTCTTTAACAGTATGGGTTTGCCAATGGTGAAGTTATTCTGCAGTATTTGAATGCATTGAAAATGGAATATTCCTAAGCGTATCTAACTCTGACATTCTGGCTATATTAAATATATACTATGGCAAAGTTTAATTTATGGCTAGAGGGTAAAACCCATCCTTGTTTCTCTGGCTAACCTAGCTTATTTTCCATTAAGGATACCACAAAACATCTGCAAGAGCTGGTGAATTCCACATATTTTATCATTATTTACATAGGCTTTTCATTGAAAACAAGAATTCTTTCTGCACCATCCAATATCAGCTCCAGTCCTTTCTCCACTTTTGCTGTTTCTGTCACAGAAAACATGCATTCACATCTAACTGAAGTTTATTGCCAGGAAAATTAATTCTAGGAACAGAATGAAATATTTTCTAGAACTGAGATGCAATATGTAACAATTCAAACTTCTTTAAGCAACAGTTAGTTCTACCTTCTTTGATTTTTCTTCCAAAATAAATGTTTTTGGAAAGCTGTCAAGTGAAAGGACACCACTGAACAATGGCCAGGACTTGCAGAGCACTTGCAGGCCAGCAGCCAGCCAGAGTTAGAAACCCACAAAAAGGCTTGACATGCAACATTTTGCCATGCTGGGTTTCTTGCTGTCAGCTCTGATAAGCTATTCAGTTCCAAGTATCTTGCACAGTATCTCCACATTTATCCAACGATAAGCAGTAGTAATGTTTGTGACTAACATCAGGCTGCTGCCATCTTCTGGTAAAAAGTTCAGGACATTAAACAACAGCAGATAAAATTGTTCCCATTATCTGGGACTTTTATCCCACAGGAAGACACTGTGGTATTACTTGTGGAGTAATTACTTAGAGAGAAACAAAAAGGTTAGTGAACTCACAGGGATTAAGGATCCTTTTCATAAATCCCCTTTAAGTGACCCTTTCCCGTACATGCAATAACCTGGACTGTCAGAAGGACAAGGTGTCTTCAGCATCTCTTCTTAATCTACTTGCATTACAATTTAGTAAGCTTTTATTTTTCTATTCAGTAAACATTTTCAAAATTTCTGTTTTGAAATAACATGTAAAAAAAAAAATACTTTAGCCCTCCTATTTATGCAATAAGTTAAAAAATTACTGCCAGAGCATTAAACTGTAAGTCCTTGATAAAGTCAGGATTTTCTAACCACTAGCACATCCCACTAACTGAAAAACAACGGTTCCAAGAAATATTAACTGATGACTAATACAGGCTTCCAAATCTAAACCTGCTAAGCAGCAGGGAGAGGCCTTAGAGACAAATGGTGAGTAAAGCTTACCTGCCTGACCAGCTGTCTTGGGGTGACTGTATGATACTGTATTCCCTATCATCCGCCCTATGCCAGACATGAGTTCTGTACCTTTAAGAGAGGAGGTGGGAAGCTGGTGGAATTCCTTCAGCGGCTATGTTTGAAACACAGATAACTCTCACCGCTGCAGCAGAGCGGAGAAAAGAACCTTCCTGCTGTTTTTCCCCAGCTCTCGGCTCCTTTTGTCAGGAGAGAGACGGAGAGTTAAATTCTTTGCTTTTTTTCTTTCCTCTGGCCTGCTAGCTGAGGCAAGAACTCTTCTGGAACTGTTCAGAACACCAGAACATCAGAACCTCACCGGGAGGCCCTACACCGTGGCCTGGAGGGGCCCACGCCAAACCCCAGCTCCAGAGAGGAGAGGGCCATACCCACAAAGGACTTCAAATCTTCTCAGGTCTTCTCCACAGTGAGAGGTTTTATTATTTAACAATATTCATTCTTTCTGGTGCCTACGTGCACCACATACCATTAACAGACAGATTGTTCCTCCTACTGCAGAAAATCTGCCTAAAATGAAAGCCAGCCCAGCTGGTCAACCCCCAAGAAATCATTCTTGGCTCACACCAACGCTGTGTTATCATTCTTCAAGATCAACGGCTTTGATTTGCAAGAACTGGCTGTTCATGGTCCCTGAGCACATAAAACTACATTGAAGAGTGAGGGTGTGACCTCTTAATCTCAGTCTCAGCCCTGGTCTTTACTGGCATGACTAGCATTCAGCAATCCCATGTCTCTGAGGTCAATGGAAAAGTCTGAGTCAAGGAAGAGGAACAGGTAAGGAAGCACTAAAACAAATTGCATGCTCAGGTCCATGGAGTACCCACAAGCAATACAGGAGTTGGTCCTCCAGGAGTTGGTAGTTTTGAGGCAGTTGTCTTTATCATTAAAAGGTTGTGACAACCAGGAGAGGTTCCTTATGTCTGAGAGAACGTAAGCATCACTCCTGTCTTCAAGAAAGGCAAGAAGGATCTCAACCTCAATCCTTGTGAAGATGGCTGAGTAAATAATCCTGGAAAATCAGTTCCAGACACTGGCTGTCAAGTCAGCTGGAGGAGGTCATTTGGAGTGGTCAGCATGAAGGGGAAATCATGCTTAGCTCAAACTGAAAACCCTCTACAAGAAGACTGGGTTGGTACAGTCTTCTGTAGGATGAAGGACAGCGCAGTAGATACTACATATATTGACTTTGGTAAGGTTTTTGACACTGTCACCCACAACCTCATCAACAAACTGATGGAAATATGGGCCAGGTAAGTGGACCATGAGACAAATAATGTTCTGAGCTGCTGGCCTCAACGAGCTGTTATCAGTGGCTCAAACTCCAGCCAGAAGACTGTCACCAGCTGTGATGCCAATGACTGGGAAATGGGGTAAAAACTATGATGTATCTTTATAAATTACATGTATAACAGGAGAGATGGCACCTTCAGGCAGTTTGCAAGTGATAAAAAACTGGAAGAAGCTGTTGATACACCCATTGTGTGTGTTGCCATTAAGAGGAATCTCAACACGATTAATAAATGGGTCAACGGGATTCTTCACTAGATTTTAGTCTAAAAGCCTCTTGGAACAATGACTGTTTCTATTTGTGTCATTACTTAACTCCTTTAAAAGAAAAAAAAGTGTATAAATAAACTCTTTAAACAATTAATAATGTCCAAACAGCAGTGAAATGATTGTGTCCCTGGCTTCTGGAGTACTTTATGATAAACATGAGAAACTCTCTTGCAGCTTTCTCTGACTGGTATTTCTACATGCAAACTAGTAAAATGTATACAGCTGTAAGAGACAGACTGCCAGAAATACATAAATGAGTGACTATGGATTAGATTCACACCTTGGGATGACTTCCTACACATAAATGAATCAGAAAGCAGTGTTTGTGCTACAGAAAAAACCATCCAATGTTAGATCTTATTCAGAAGTGATAAAATGCCCAGAACAGAGACAAAAAGGTACTCAAACTCTCTGCAATTGTGCTTTTTGCCAGTCACACACAGAATTCCCCAGCTGTAAGCCCATGCACGATCCATGGACACAGCTGAACAGCTTCACATAGTCTGGAGTGTAGGTATGTATCCCCAGGGAGTATGGTCTGAAAGCATTCTCATATAGAAGAGCTACTTCCAAACAGTGCCCCACTGGAGTTAGCCCAGCTGAAGTTAAGCACTGCGGGGTAAGACAGAGCTCTCCTACAGTGTTCTGTCATAGCTACCAGTAGAGTAATTTCTGCCAAAGTTTTTCCAAATGACGCAACACAGAAGACTGAACAAGAATTATCAAGCCATGAATGTCATTCAGGCTTGCTAAAAGACTCTCTGGCTGAACTTCATCTAAGCATTCGTATTTTAAGTCCCTATTCATCCCTTCTTCCCCCAGTCTCTTTTGGCTGGGGTAGTTTATTTTGTTCACAGTGGCTGGTATGGGGCTCAAACCACTAATTTTCTAGTCTTTGCCCTTCTGATTGTCTCCCACTACTTGCAGAAATCCACTGACAGGCCTGTACTTGCATTTTTCAATGCTCAGTGAATTAGTGACATTCAAATGTTCTTTTAACTTTACTTTTCAATAAAAATAGACTGATGTATGCTCAGTACAGACAGAACATAAAAAGCACAGGCTGCAAAGTTATATGTTATCCTGTATATAACTTTAGAGCAATTTAAGTTTTGTCACAGCTACAAATTGTTTATTGGATATGCTACTACCAGACATTGTAGCACTTGATACTATCACAGAATGGGTCAGGCTGGAAGTGATCACAGTGGGTCATCTGGTCCAGCCTCCCTGCTGAGCCAGGGTCATCCCAGAGCACATTGCACACGATCACATCTAGATGGGTCTTGAGTACTTCCAGTGAGGGAGAGTCCACAGCCTCTCTGGGCAATCTTTTCTAGTGCTCTGTCACTGCACAGTAAAACAGTTCCTCCTCATGTTAGGGTGGAACTACCTCTGCATCAGCTTCTGCCCATTGACTCTTGTGCTATTGCTCAGCACCACCAAGCAGAGCCTGGATCCACCCACTGACACCCTCCCCTCAGATACAGACACTGATGAGGTCCCTTCTAAGATGACTCTTCTCCAGACTGAACAGGCCCAACTCTCTCTACATATCATGTTGCTCACAATGTAATAAATATTACAATACTTGGAGGAAAGATATTCCAGACACTTCATCAAACCTTCGTGAGCAATGCATACAAGCTTTGGCAAGAAAACCTTAGTATAATCTCCGAAAGTCATAAAAACAAAAGAAAAAGAAAAAAAAGAGAGACCAAGGAATTCAGAAGTTCATAAACCTGTCCTTTTGGAGCTTCCCTGGTAGTAATAGGTAAATCTAAAGTGTGAAATACTGGCTGCTCTGCAGTGCTGCATAAAATTATGGCATATTCTCCTTTGGAGAGGAAAGCAAGGTACTGTACCTTGCACTGTGTATTTCAGCTAATGATAATACAGTGCACCTAATTTCAGAAGCCCAAATTACATAGTTCTAGGAAGTTGGACAAAGGAACTTTTGATTAGGAAGTTCATGAGAAACTTATTTCCCCACGCCTAATGGGCAAGAACTTCTGAATGGTATTTCATGATAGGTACCTTAAGATATTTAATACTGTACACTAGAAATATTCTAATCCTCTTCAGCAAATACCTAGATTTAAAGAAGTCACAGAAATACACAGTTGTATTTCTGGCTGCTCATAATACCCTGCTGTTCTCAACTTCCGTTTATTAGAGCAGTAAATTACTGCTTCAAGTGAGAATTTTACCTAGAATTTCAAACTAATTATGATGGCCTTCCAATAAAAGCCTAACCAAAAATGACCTAAGTATCCAACACAAACCAGTGGACAGGAGAGCTACTACTTGTAATATACAAACCATAGTTTTACATTTAACTGCGAGGAGTAAAGATTCTGCTTTTATACATAACTCAAAATGTGAGGCTGGGTCTTCACAGGAAACTCAGAATTCTTAGATGCCCCTTTTTAATCCCAAACTGTCAATGCAGTAGCAAAACAAAATGCAGTTTAATTTTTCTTAAGATAGGCCGCGATCTTATTATCCACATCTTTATGTGTAGCTAGCCTACAAGCCCATCTAGCTACCTGGGCAATGTTTGTGAAGTCACCAGCGCCAAGCTCTAGAGCCCAGGTCTGGACAGAACACAGCTGGGCCTGTTCCAGGCAGCCAGTAGCTAAGGTGGTAACAGGATCATAGAACTTACGTTATGGTTGGAAAAGACCTTTAATATCAAAGTCCAACAAACAGCATAGCACTACCACGACATTCACCATTAAACCATGTCAAGTGCCACATCCACACTTTTTTCCAGCACTTCCAGGGATGGTGACCTCACCAATCCTTGGCCAGCCTGTATAAGTACTTTATAACCCTTTCCATGAAGAAAATTTTTCCTAGTATGTAAACTTCCTCTGGCAGAACTTGGGGGCATTTTCTCTCTCCCGTCCCTTGTTACATGGGAGACAGATGCCCACCTGCCAATTGTCAGACCTGTCAGGCCAGTCTGACCAACATGTAAATTGGCTATTAAGCAGCACTTCCCTCTTACCTGCTAACGTTCACAGCCACATTTATATATATAAGTTTCCTCAACCACCCCCATGCCTTTTCATAGGCTTGTCAAATCCGGCTTTATAAGGAAGATGTCAAATATAGGTGCAGGTTCTTCTTAAAACCCAAGGCAACTGTTTTGGAAGAAAGGAGAAAGATATTCCAGAACAGAAAAACAACTTTATTTAACAATGCCTCAGAACTCTAAACACATTAAGCTAGGAGTCAGTACTTTTACAACAAGTTTACCTCTTGGAATCTCAACTTTTACTTTCTCACCTTATCACAGGGTCTTTTACCAGTTACATCACAACATAATAAGTGTATGTCAGTTGTTAAAATCAAGTAGCATTAACACTACCACAAGTAATAGATTTTTATAACTTTAGTGCAAAGCAGTTATTTGGTAATACAGCTAAAGAAATATGCACTCCAGTGAAGTTTAGAAAAAGGGAACAGCCTCTACCAACAGGTAGAATTGATGGCAATATAGACCAGAATTCTCAGAAAGAGATGAATGCAATGGAATGTAGAGAACCAAGTAAAAATTTATTCTGTTGGGTCGAGGGTTGGGGAGGGGGTATGAGGTATAGATTAGGAGCAAATTAACAGACTTCACTATTTCTCCTTTGACACTTCATTTTTTGCATCTTCTAGGACTATGCCATTTACTCAACATCTGCTGTTTTTAAGATATGCTTAAAAAAGAAAATATAGTTCTGTATGTAAATGATGGGCTGTACATAGAAGGCCACTGTGGATTACATGAAACTGGCAGTACCAGAGGAGGCAGGCAAGTGACACTCTTAAACAAGGAGACTAGAATACAGTCTCCACCAAAAGGAGTGCAACTTCCCAATCCAGACAATGCTTGGAGAAGATGCTACACACTCAAGTGAACCATAAATGCACTGCTATGCATATACGCTGCTGCTTTACAAATTCCATCCTGATGAAGGTTCCTTTGTGCCCAGCTTCTAACTCAATTGTTATCTGAAAGAGAAAACATACTAGTTTGCACTCTGTAATGTTCAGCTATTAGACAGAAACACTGAAGTTGTTTCACATGTATTAATAAAGCATATATGAAATGGTACTCTAATTTTGTTAACTGCTCCAATCAGTTGCTAGCAATACAGCTACAGTTTTAAATGAAACCTATATTGCAGCAAGCTTGCACAAAATATAAATACTCCCTGAGACTAGTTTATATTAAACTTGAGACTAGTTTATATTAAATTCCAAGTACTTCATTAAATCACAGAATCACAGAATAGTTAGGATTGGACAGGACTTCTGGAGATCATCCATCCAACCCCCTGCCAAGGCAGGGTCACCTAAAACAGGTGACACACAAATGTGTCCAGGTGGGTTTTGAATGTTTCCAGAGAGGGAGACTCCAC
>VWZW01004069.1:301141-319417 GCA_013397115.1 Edolisoma coerulescens
TCCACCTCACTGTCCATTCCTCTAACCCACATTTCCTGAGCTTACCTGCAAGGATGTCACGGGAGACAGTGTCAAAAGCCTTGCTGAAATTAAGGTAGTGTTGATACCATCTGATCCACGCAGCTTGACACCCAAGCTGATGACTGAGATGTAAACTGAGCTCTGGGTGGGAGCCTGAGACAAGAGGTTGTCAACTGCCAAACTTCAGGATAACAAGGGGCATAAAGATGGGTGACAGCAGCCAGGCGAATGGACACTGACAGACACATCAGGAGCTGGGAACTGCCAACCTTTTGGATAACAAGGAGATGAAGACTGGTGACACCAGCTGGGTGGATGGACACAGAGAGTGGGGACAGAAGCTGAAGACTCAGGAGGAAGGGCAAGACTTGCATGTGGGGAGACTGAGGGTGTAAAATATCAGGGGTTCCTTTACTGGAGGTCCTGATCAGAGGCATCACCTCAAGCTGCTCCTGTGTTACTGCACAGTGAATAAATGGCTTTATGGACTGAGACATCTGAGACACTGCTATGGGAACTCGGGGGTCAAACCAGTAAGGAAGCCTGGTCTGACTGCATGTGAGTGTGGGCTGTGTAAGGGGTCAAGCAGGGCATCCATTGGCTCACTGGAGTCACCCACTGTGAAGGGGCTTCACTGACAACAGTGAAAGTCTCTGACGTTGGGAATGTCTCTGCCAGAGAGTCTCAGGAATGGCCAGACCATGAAGTTTCTTTTAACAGTCGACAACATCCACTGCTCTCCCTAGCCAACCCATCTTGCCATGCCATCTCAGAAGGCTATTGGTAAGGTATGATTTCCACCTGTCTACTCCCAGTGGTCATCCTGACTACTTGGTGAATCCATCTTGACTACTCCTGCTGACCTATGTTTCTTCTACATGCTTGGTGATGACCTCCAGAATGATCCGTTCCATCATCTTTCCAGGGCTGAAGGTGAGGCTCGCTGGCCAGTAGTTTCCTGGTCCTCCTTGCCCTTTTTGAAGATGTGTGTTACATTGGCTTTCCTCCAGTATCAGGCACCTCCTGTTCTCCATTTCTCCAGGATGACAGAGAATGGCTTAGCAACAGTATCTGCCAGCTCCCTCAGCACCCATGGGTGCATCCTGTTGGAGCCCATGGATTTATGGGCGTTAAGTCTATCTAGCTGACCTCTAACTCAACTCTCTATGACCAGGGACAAGTCTTCCTTTCTCCAGCCTTCCTCTCTTACGTCTGAGGTCTGGGATTCCTGAAGGATGGCCTCAGCAGTAAAGACTAAGGCAAAGAAGGCATTCAGTAATTCCACCTTCTCTGTGTTTTCCATCACCAGGACACCCTTCTCCTCCAACAATGGCCCCACACTTTCCCTAATCTTCCTTTTCCTGCTGATGTACTTGTCATTGATATCCTTTGCCAGACTCAATTCCAAGTGGGCTGTGGCCTGCCTCATCACATCCCTGCATACCATCTGTTTTCACGGAAGTCCTCCATTACCAGTTCATTTTTATTAATGCATTTCAATAGTTTAACCTCACATGTAACTAAACACTGCATTATGGGTTAAACAGTTGTCACTTCTGTTGGAAATGAGGTAAGACGATAGGCAGGCTGGAATGCAGGATAGTTCTATCAACACCTTAATGAACTCACAGAAGTTCCAATGACCTATGACACATTTCTAAATAGCCAAATTTGTTCAGAGTAAACACAAAACTTCAAACTATCTTTGTGAATTCTCAAAATCTAACTTCTGATTATTGAAAATCTAACTGCAGATTGTAGTTAATGCACCTGAAGGCTTTTTTTTTTTTAAACAGCTGCAAATAATGTCAGAAAGTCAGACGAACATCTTTTCTCATACTTGAAAGATGTTGATAGAACTATAGAACTAAAGGAAGCATGTTTCCTTTTTTTTATGTCTCATCCTCTATGAGGAATAAGCATACAAATAAATTTGTTTCCCTCTACTTCCACAGCACAGTTCAACTCCTCAGAGCAGGTTATTCATGGTAGTATAGCCAGTGACAGAATGGACAAAATCTTGATGCATAAAAAACACAGACACTTACCCTTCAATTTATGTGGTAAGTCTAATGGAACTTCATGTACCATAGATGCCATATCCTCCATCTGTTGACAGGATACCGGCAAAGATGACAGGGAGTATTTGCTTTCATTAGGAGAGTTTGGCAATGGCATCTTGATAAATCCTTCATTCCTGGAAGGATCATCATCATCATTTCCCTCTCTTTCTTCTGGTATAGGACAGAGTTCAGATCTGTAACTTCCAGATCTACAACTTTCAGATTTGTCACTGTTACGTGTTTGATGCAGCTCCTCTTCACTTTCAGATGCAGTCTTTTTTAGCACTTCATGTGGCTTGGATAGGGACTGTATATCCAGGTCCGATTTTTCAATATCCTCATTATTTTCTGAGCCATCTCGGAAAATGTCCATTGTATCAAATGTCATGTCCATTGTATCAAAAACGGAGTCTGAGCTTGCAGATAGGCTGAGATCTACATTATCACATTCTGGAAGTGTCTCACTCAATATCCCCATGTCAGTAGTTTCATGACCGACAGAATTTAACGAAGATACATTCCAGCACAGCGTCTCATCCATTAGAAAATGGCGACAGTGGTCTGAAGGTAGTGTATTTGTTCTACTACCACTTTTTGAACAAGTATCTGGAATATTCATGCTCTTCTCTACATTTTGCAAAGTCTGGCTTAGATCTTCTACAGAACTTCCACTCAAAGCAGAACAATCTAGTTCCTCTGATTCAGTTCTCTCACTTTCTTGAATTCCAGATGGTTTTGAATCTGAAGATTCAAATGTATGACTTATGCTTACTTGCTCCTGAGGACTAGATTCTGCAGAACTTAATTGAGATTTCTTTTCTGACACAGGAGGATCAAAGTCGGATACAGGAGATGCAGGTTCAGAGCACACAAAGGTAGAGTCCATCTTCTCCTGCATACTGGGTGTAGCATCCATTGAATATTCTTCTGCCACCACTTCAGTTGAGGACAGCTCTATATCTAATGAGCCCTCAGTCTGAATAGCTTTTCTCCACGAGCTTCTAATTTCAGTAACTAAATGCAACAAACCAAGGTAAAATTTTATTACTTTCAATCAGTCTGTTTTTATTCTGTCCCCTCAGTGACATAAGCAATCCATGATGGAATATGTATAGCTACTTGATATTGTTTATGTTTCCTCAACACAAAGGGGATTATACATAAGAAAAAGATCTCTTAAATCAAATTCACAGTATTCACATCTTATTAGGTCTACTGTGTTGTGTTACAGAGTGAGCCATTAGAAAAAACATACAACATAACTGAAATAATTATCTTTTTCTTCTTGTGTGACATGCCAATGAACTAACCACACTTTTTATCACTGAGAATTACAAAAACAGAGTTTCAAACTTACGCAGATTTTCTGGAGTTCGGGGTATTTGTTTCCTTGTTAAAAATGGGTTAAAAGACAGTGAGCTAATGAGATCATCTAATGACATTCCTTTTTCTTTACCACTGTCAGGTGACTCAGACATCACTGACTTTGCAACCTGTAGGATGTTAGAGAATGGCAAATTCTGAGAAAGCAAAATTATAACCTGTTCATTTCTGTCAGTTATGGTTCAAAATAAATCTCATTCTCCAAATCATCTGGAGAATTTGGAATATCCTAACTTTTCTGTTATCTACTACTTAGGTTCACAATGACCATAGTATGCTACACACACAAAAGGAAGATAAGGGACTGAAATCAGAATTCAATTCTCAGTTCACTCATCATCTATGAATCCACCTTTCAAATAAGAATGTGTCCTCAGATAGAATATATTTAAGACATTAGCCAAGAACTGCATAAGCATGAAGACTAGAGATATATTCATATAAATCAAAAATTTTAGCAGACGAAAAATAACTTATCATTTCAGTGAAAAATGCAATTTACTTTCCAAAATAAGATGCGGCACATTTTACAGTAACTCTTGTGAAGGAGCTCCTCAGTCAAATCTTAAATAAAATATCTAAAAGACAAATTACTTACATTCCTGTTTAAAATTTCCAAGTCCCTGTTAAATATTTAACCTGTATAACTTCAAAATTCAACAGTTCTTTTTGTTTCTGAATATATGCAGGGCACTTCACAGAGCAAAGTATAATCATACCATGATTCTACTGAACATGCTAGTCACTTCACCATGGATTTTAAGTATGATACCTGCACAAACTCCACACTTTCAGTGTGTACTTCATGAGTCCACATGACTCTGATAACTATCTAGCAGAAAAAGGTAATTTTCAATGTATGTGGATTACAAGAGATATTTTTTAATATAATTAGTGGTTTTTCTCTGAACTTAGTGATCATTTACTTAAAAACAAACAAAAAATTATGTCCTAACCTCGTCTGCAAGTTCATCTCTGGCTTTCTCAAGAAGGTCTTCTTTTTTCACAGGAGACTTCAGCTGGATAACATCTTCACCTGCATTCTCCTCCACTTCTGAAGCGGGGAATTCTTCCTTTCCATTTTTTAGGATTTTCAGAGGCACAGGTTTTTTATTTCCCACACAAGTTTCAGTATGCAAGTTCTACAGGAATACACAGGAATTATTAGTAGTTTTAAAATCAAGCAAGGATATTAGCATGAACTGCTGTAAAAATTCTGAACTGCAACAGCCCCAGTGTTTAGTCAACGAAAATATTTCAGTCTTGAATTCTAACTAAATACAAAATATTTTTACAACAGTATTCGAAGTAGGACCTAAGTAGTGACTAGGATAGGTGTTACATACAACACAGATGACTTGTTTGCCACTACCTTGAGCACAGTACAATGAACAGCTGTGCAATGGACAACTGTACATCCAAGTTGCTTTTACACATTTTAACCCTTGAATTTCATGTACAACTTAAAGAAACAAAGTCTGACCAATGCTCACAGCAAAGACTGTTTCAGCAAGCAGTGAATCAGTCACATCCACAGCAAGTCAGATACAAGGGCACCTACTTCCTACTGTCCTTTCCTAAAGCTTAACAAAGTCACTGAGAGTTAGCTTTTACAATTTTCCCAGACCAACTCAAATGTGTAAAAATATTGCTCAAAAAACAACAAAAAACCACCCACAAAACCCCACAAAACAAGCCAAAGCCCCACAACACTCTCCCACAAAGTCTAAGTTTCAACCAATATAAATAGGACATGTCTTAAGTTTAACTCATTTCAAAGATAGAAAGTTACATTTTCAATTAACAGGTCTCTGTTTTCAGATGCTTCTGACAACGATGGCACTGATGAGCTCCTCACGCAGGGAGAGAGGAAGAGACTAGACATCAAAAAACCCAACAATTTTAGAGACAAATTAAACACCTGGAGTGCAAATTTTAGAAGGCTGTTATATATTGTGTGCTCCGTATCTGTCCGTTACGATTTCTCTCAATTCGTCCCGGTCATCAGAAAGCAATTTTATTATAGGGAGAACAAGGTGACAATTAGAGCAGATTTAGCTCTAGTTGTGTATCAGCCTCCCAAAAATAATAAATTAATAAATTCTACCATTGATTACCACACAGAAAAGGAAGGGATTTTTCAATATATTTGTAAACAAGTCTTCTGCATTCTGCAATAAAAGATAACTGGAAAATCTTCTTCAGACTTGACAACATTCTTTTTCCTATGTAGTCTTTGTCTGAACCATTCCTGGCATCCACAGGTCTGTTCCTATATAAATTTGTTGATATTTAACAATCACCTGGCTACCAAAAACTTCAGCCTTATCACTTCTGGTAAGTTTAGTGTTAATTGCATAGCTCTCAAAAATGCACAGACCTCACCTGTTAGGAAAAGCACACCTTAAAATGTTTTTGATGTTACCTGTCTGTAGCCTCATAAGCAAACAAATCTCCATTCTGTATGAAGTCACTGAAAGAAACAAAGGATTTAATTGTTAACTACTTTGACAGCCTCTGAGACTTACATGCAACTACATCTACTGATGTCTAAGAATGGATAGCACTCTTTTGCTAACTACCTTGGCCTCTTAGTAGGCAAACTTTCAAGCATCTCTAGGAGTCATATTATGAAAGACAGCATTATTCAAAAGGTCACAAAATATTCCTGGACTAAGCAAATGACAAAAGGGAAAAAACTTTCTAGAATACCATTGTTCTGTGTTCTATCTTTTGCTAGTACTGTAGGAAGAGTAGCTAGAGAACAATGTGACTGTAACTCGGAAGAAGAGTAATGAAAAAAGTCTTGTAGAGAAGACTTAGCCTGATAAAGAAATTTCTTTTCTCTCCACCTGTCTCGTCAATCTTACAATACAGTTAAAACGCAAGAAAAAATCTTGCAATTTGGCTGCTACTCATCCTATTTAGCAGCAACCAGTTGATCAATCTACCATCAGCTGGAGAAACCAGCAGTTACTTTAGGACTATCTTGCTAAATCAGGTAGTTGTGACATAAGGAATGGGCTACTGAAATATTTCACTATGACTCAAGAGATGCAAAATATTCAAGTCCAACACATAAACTTCTAATTTTCCTACTGCTTCTTTATCAATTTCTCATTAAGCATACCACCTTGAGGGTATTAATGTTGCATTCATCATGGTTTCCAAAGCCCCATCATCTTCCCCATGGCATTCTTCATGACGAGAGTCATAATTATCTAGAAAAGCAACTCAAAAGTTTTATTATTGCTTCCATTTTCTTCACTTAGGCTTTCCATGTGACACAGCTGACTCACACTACTTCTGTAGACTACTCAGTGGATGGACTTTATGAACGCTTCAAGAAAAATAAATTAATACATAAGCAGGACAGTGTTATCAATCCTTTTGCTAAGGCAGTATCTGTAACTACAGATGCCACTAGCAGCCAGCACCCCTTTCTGTTGTTCCTGAACACATGTTCAAGAAGCATGATTCTATCTGCTGCCCTGCACATACCAATCGGACTTTCAGCCTTCCTCCAAACTACAGTCCCAGCCACATCATCATTATCCCCTCCTCTCCACATACACCTCAATTGTGTGGCACATAAATTCCACAAAGCACAATTCCATCCACCTTTACCCCAACTGCATTAATCAATAAATATCTCTGTGGATACACTCATCCCTCTTGCTGCCTCAGCCCAACCAAGGCAAAACTTTGCGTAAGTATATGTTACGGAAGTAAATGTTTTGAACATTATTGGAGGTACACATACCTCAGTCACGGACTGTCTAGAACAATGTGCTAACTTTGGCACATCTTGAATAAACAGCCATTAACTTCAGTAATTCTCTACTAATCCTAAATTTCAGCTTCCGCAAGGACAAATGGCATTTCCTGTCACATTCATCTCAACAACACATCAAAAATCCAGGCTCACTTCCAGTAGTTAGGTGAGGTCAGTATTTGGTTTTGGAGTTGACCCTATTAACACGCAGAAGTTAGTTTTCTTAGTGCCGGGATTCTCCGATAATGCATCTCAACCACAGAGTAGAGAGAATGTCACAGACATCAACTTGTCTCAAGCCTTCTGATACTACCAGCTCACAGCATCATTGTACAGTGCTTCAATCTTTTAAATTTTTAGGGCAAACTGTGTTCCATTTCCAATTCTGTAGTCTTTCCTCTGCAGCTTCTAGCCTTATACCCACATACACTCAGACTGCTGGAGCAGTACTTTCACCTTTATAACCAAAAGGATCTTCCCACCATTGTTTTGAAGCCTGAAATTCCAATACACCTCTGCTATGCCATTTTTCCTAAAAGGGACTGCAAATGACATGATTCAAGCAGTCTTCTCCCTTGCTTTGTAGCTTTTAACTTACAATTCTATACTAGTGACAGTCAGCACTTGGTCAATAAGAACTACCCAGTAAAGTATCATCAGATCATCAGCCACTTAGCACGTGCAACAACCATGCCTGGTCAAAGTCAGCTCTGATAAACACTGTTAACCTAATGACTGAATGCAACCAACACAGATCAAGTGAGATCCTGATCAAATGGCACAGTTACTAAGGAATTAAGTATTTCAGAATGCACCAGGGAAAGGCAGATACCTGGGAGGACACCTTCAATTTCTTTTCCTGGATGGTCAACGGGAAAAGTTTTACCTTCTTTCTCTCTTTGTTACTCCTCCAACCCGAAGTAACCCTTACTGTTAAGGCTGAATGTATTCTCCAGAATCCATGAATGAACCTTTGTACACGGACATCTATCTCAACATCTTTGTGCAAGAACAACAAAATATCAAACAGCTCAGCACTGGGTTTTTGCCAAGCTTCAGAAAACCTCTGATATATTACAAAGTTGAAAAATGCAATGCAATTTTGGCAAAGAGTCATTCAGAACCACAGACTATCAAAGACCATCTGCAAATGCAAGAACGGAGCCTTTTGAGCTCCACATAACTTTTAACAATTGGGGCGGTGGGGGAGAAGGAAAAGAAGCTTCTCCTGTTCACCCACCTGCAAATGAATGATAAATGACAGTGTCTTCATCTTCATCTGAAGAACTAGAAGATTGGAGTGGCAAAGCAGGTTTCTTTCAAAAGGAAAAAAAAGTTACAGAAGCAGGCAGAAAAAGTCAGTTTATCAACAGCAATTAACAGTTATTTAAAACAGCTTTTCTGCAAACCAGCTGTCAGACTCAACAAGAAGTTTCTCCTCTCTCTGCTGGATAGCTACGCAAGGGTACAACCTCTGTCAATGTGAGCGTCAAAAAGGAAATTATTGTTCATTTATCAAGTACATCACTTTAAAAGGGGAAAACAGAAATCAGCAAATGTTCAGACTGAACATTCCTCAGCTTCCACAGGGGGATGGACAGAGATAAAACAAAAAGCAATCTGCTCGCTCTTATGCCGATCTACCATCTTGACAAGATGGTTCCATCCCGCATCTCCAGTGAATACATCAGGTGTCATAATGTCAAAGGTATTCTCTTTTAGAAAGACTACTTCTTAAAGCTTAATCAGGTATACTGCACTATGTGAATCCTAACCTTACAAATAAAGCTGAAGTGTTGCAACAGAACACACCAGTTTAGACCTACATCCTCTCTCACCTTCACCCTTTTCTCTTCCTCAGAATCAGATAAAATGAACACTACTTACTCGATTATCTTTTAAGATTAAATCAAAAGGACATTGGCCAAGAATCATTTTCCACTTCGATTCCCAGATTTCCTGTATTCTGGAAATAGACTGATGCTTTTGCTCACAATGCTGTTGCTCTCTTCTTGCACTGTAATATATAAACATGGAAAATGAAGACAAGAGATCTGTCGGTAGAGATAACATTTAAAAAAAGGGATAATAATCCTAATAATAATCTTAATAAAGAGGGAAAGTATTATGTGTTCCCTCTTCCCCTGACAAACCCCTGATATGTATCAATTTATTCGTGCAATCGTGCATACACTAAGAACTAACTGAAATCCACAACCAAAAAAGCTGCTGCTAGGTAGTCTTCATGTTTCTTACAGCAGAATTGGAAGAACTACACTAAAACATACACAAATGAGATATGCACTTTAAATTTCTCTAAACCAGTTACAGATTAAAGTTTTAAAAATCTCAGAACTTATTAATGCAACAAGACAAAAAAAAAGCAAAAATCAGATCAGCTAGCAAATTAGGTCCCCAGGAACAAAGACTAAAATATTAATGAAACAAAGGCAAAAAGCCGAAGTTACCTAGAGAAGAATCTCAATTAAAAGTTACAAAAATAATTTTTAAAAATGTTAATTTTTGCAGAGGCACAAGAAAAAGACTGAACCAACATGTTTTTGCTATAACATTTTTCTAGAAAAGACTCCAGTGGACATAATCCTATCATTTAAGAATAAGCAATCAGAGAAAATTTCCCAACAATTACCCCTTTGTGAACAAGTCCTGTAGTAATTGCTTGTAGCGTGTAACCGTGTCCTCAATTCTGTGAAGTTCTTTTAATTCACATGGATAATGTTCATCTCTCAATGTACTCAGGGCTTCATTTAACAACTGAATAACTGTTAGGAAATTCAGTTTTCCATCTTCATATAAATTCCCAGTACAAAACTTGAAGTAAAGCAAGCAAGAAAAAAGAAAAATAGTGAACAATACCCATTCAGAAAGTTATGTCTTTTATAGTCAGAACCAGGACACGGTATACGTTATATCTAGATTCAGTTCCTGATTGTTTCATTTTTCAAAAAATATATTCTAGGTTAAAGCAATACAAGCCAAGAGAATACCAATGAAGTATTCTGTTTAACCACTGCCCCAAAAGATACAGCACAAATACCAATGCCATAACTGAACAACACCACATGCTACACAATGGAAACAAAAGCCAATTACTTGAAGCACTGGTTAAACAAGTCAACATAGGTTTAATGTCTAAACAACAAAAAGTCAAGTACTAATTAGGCAGACTTATCAATGTAGTTACTGAACTGAAAAAGTTAGTATGTTAGACCTAACAAATTCATAACAGCATTATAATAATTAGAAATTTTTGTATATGAATTAGACACGTTTTATGCATCCTTTAGCAATCATCTCTAATAATCCATTAAGTACCTGTTTAATTTTTTAAGGTACTTAATTGCATCCCTGGGGACAAAAACAAAAGCAGTTTAGCAATTTAGCAAGGACAAAAACCACTTACTCCATGTATGTCACTTTCAACTCTGTAAGTCAACAACGTTGGAACACTCAAAACAACATTAGTTCCATCTAAAATACATGGATGGACACAGTCTTCAAGTACAGAATCCACAACTTCCTTTTCCTTTTTCAGAGATGTAAGCATTTCCACTATACGTGTCCACATACTGCGGACCTTAACAGGAAAGGACAAAAACACTGTGTTAAAACGTTTGCCGTAATACCTATAATGACAGAGTATCAAAACAGCAACAAGGCAGATGAAGTGCTAGCACAATCACAGGTAGACAAGTGCAAATAACAGTATCTGACAGTAGGTGTTGCAGAAATGTTAGAATTAAACATGCTGCCACAGCAGGAACAAAATGCTCACCTTCTGAATTCTCTCAGTTGTGTCATCTTTGTTTCGGTCATTTTGTTTCATCCTATATGCACATGCAAAACAAAAGTTCCAAGTGGACTACAGTGAATTTATAGTTCATATTTCATAAAACTGAGCATGTAATCTATTTCATATATCTTAACTTAGTTACAAGGAAAAACACTTACCTGCAAAACTGCTTCCACATGACTGCATATTCAGACTTTGTCCATTTTATTTCTCTAATTAAAACCCTAGGAAAAAATTTAACAGCTAGTACAGGCTTATCAGAATTGCTTACAGTCACTAACCAATTGTGCTCATTCTTTCCAAATCTGCATACTGAGGCAGTTGTTTCTTATACCCAGCAGCAATAATTAAGTTACTAGAAATGTCTATTATCAACGTGAACTATGAATATATTCAGCAATTGTACAGTACCCAAATCCCTGACTTTCTAAAGACCAGAGAAGAGAATACTGGAGTACAAGCAGCTGGACCACAGAAGTTCTTCTGTCAAAGTGCTTTTATTGACATTTTAAGCATGTAAAAACGTAGTAATCTGATTTTCAGAAACACTGAGTGCCTGAATCATGCTGCATTCAAAAGGATCTTCAGAGTTCTGATGCCTTGTCAAGAATGAAAAAAACCTATAAATAATGACATTTTTGAAGGGTATCACTCAAATGGTAAACAGCAGTAATATTTCCCAAACAAGGTCACAGGAGACACAGAATTACAGAAATCAGAGAAGTTTAGGAGACTTTGACCTTTGGAAATTTTATTTTTGAACTTTCCATTGAAAGCAGAGCCTTTAATTCTGCTACTCATAGTCTTGTCAAACCAAGTCTTGAATATTTCCAGGAACTGATATTCCACTTCTGAGGGCAACCTTTTTCAGTTTAACTGCTCTCCCAAGAGATTTTTTTAAATCCAGATGGAGTTTTCCCCTAAATACCTTGTGCCTGCTGCCTTGTCCTGTCACAACACATCCTTGTGAAGAGTACCTCCATGTTCTCTACAACTACTTTTTAGATACTGAAACTGTGATTAAACCCCTAGCACTGCTTTCTTCAGGCTGAGCAAACCAAACTTCTACAGCTTTTACTCATACATTTCACACTATGCAACCATCTAATCCATTGTGGTCCTCTGCTAGTATCTCTCCCATCTTTCGCTCTCTCTCTTCAAGTGGGCTGATCAAAACTGAACTCAGTATTCCACATGTGGCATTAGAATTGCCAGCCCCAGCCAGCAACTAAGTACCACACAGCTGCTCACTCACTCCCCACCTCCAGTAGATTAGGAAGAATCTGAAAAATGGTAAAATTTATGGACTGAGATAAGAACAGTTTAATAACTGAAATAAAAATACTCTAACACAGATGTGAAGGAGAGAGAAGAGTAAAACTGAAAAAAAATGAATGATACATAACACAATTGCTTACCATCTGCTGACAAGTGCTCATTCCATACAGCATGGTAGGCTGCCGGTCTTGGTTACCAAGACATTCTGCTGACTCATGCTCAGCTTGTGGCCCCACACTACTCTCACCTTTGACTCTTAGCAGAGCGACTCCCCAGCTAATCATCCACAAACCTGTGCTGCTGTTGGGGACTATTCTGTCTCAGGTGCAGGATATCACACCAGTCTTTGTTAAACCCCACAAAATTTTTGTTGTGCAAGTCTCTGGACCCAGCATGGTCTCTCTGTAAAATGCTTCCCCCCATGGCAGTGTATCTTCCTTCCTCACAGTTTGGCACCATCTGCAAGTTTGGTGGGTTTGTATTCAAGCCTGTCATCTATATCCCTTATGAAGACACAGCATCAACCCCCAGAGGAACTTCACTCATAGATGAGTTACGACTTTGAGGCACTATCACACTTTGGGCTCACCCCTTTAACGAGGCTTCTGTATTTCCAAAGATGTCAGTCTGAAATGATGCCAGGTAAGTATCCGTGTACTCTTGGATGAAACCAATGATACCTTTGCTTTACCCTCTTCTGCTATCAGCGTTATGTTGCTTCTTTCACCATTGCTTCTTGGCACAGAGACTGAGCCAGTGATCTTACTCATGCAGTCTGAGGCAAAGAATACATTGAGTTTTCCAGCCTGTGAGACTTGCCATTTACCATTTTGCTCAGATGCAGATCTAAATCCTCCATGTACTTCCACTTCCTAATAACATACTATGGGATTCTTTTTTCAAGCTCTCACCAGGCTCTTGGAGCTTTAGCTGAACTTTGGCCTTCCTAGCTACATCAGTGCACACCTGAGAAATATTTCTGTATTTGTGTCTTGGAGTCAGTTCCCTTTTCTATATTCCATATCTTGCCACACTGTCCTAATCAGGCTGGTTCCTTGTTGCACCTGGGGTTTTTCTGATTGAAGGAGATGGAACACACATGAGCTTCAGCAAGGATCTCTGGAAGTATCTTATCACTCCTGAGTTTTCCTGCTTCCCACAAGATACTTCCTACAGTTGCCTGGGCCAGTGGAAATACACTCAAATTAAAAGGCCAGTGTCATTAGTTTTCCTCTTGTCTTCCTCACGTTCCTTTGGATTTAAAGTTCTACAGTCTTGGCTGCAGTGACCATAAGAGTCTTGTAACATCTCCAGAGAAGTTCGTCTTATTTACACAGTGAGTTCAAAAGACCACCACCCCTACTCAGCACACTCACTGATTGCATTACGAAGTCATCCTCTAGGTACTCCCATTTCCTACATTGCTAATGCACCCCTGAACTACTTTCCCAGCAAACACTAGGGTATGCTGAAGTCTTCTTTAAGAATAAGGGTGTCTTGGGCTGACTTTATGATGCTGTATCCCCTATCGCCATGCTCCATGTCCAGACACAAACCCTGTGCCTTTCTGTGCCTTTAAAACTGGGTGCAAGAGAAAGAAAAAAAGCCAGGTGAACTTTTCAAAACAGTCGGTGTTCTAGGCCACAGATACAGACTGCTCTGCGTTCTTCTGCTGCAGCGGCAGGAGCGGAGGAAGCACCCTTGCTGGCTTTTTCCCAGCTCTCGGTTTCCTTTTCTCAGGACANAAAAGCAGTTGTAACCTACCTTCTATCAAAAAAACCACCATGAAGTCTCCCTGGATGCTAAATCTTCATCCAAAGACATGAAACATGACCGGTCCTCTTGTATGGAGCTTTATTACATGCACTGACACTGCTCTTCTACTTACAGTGCAACCCCTCGCCCTTTTCTGCCATTTACTGAACGATTCACAACTGTCCATGACAATGCTCCAGTCATGTAAACTATCCCACAACAAATTCTGTAAATTCTGCTGAAACATAACTCTATGCCTGCAGAGAAAGTTCCAGCTCTTGATATTTCTCAAGCCGGGAAAGTTTGCCATAAGCGAGAGCTAAGAATAGCATACTTTTGGTGAAAGAATTAAGGTTTAAGTAAATAAAATGCCTCTCACAGTGACTAAACAAAACCAAATGTTTCACCCTGAGAATGTTATATTGTAGGATAAGACCCTTCAAAAGAAATCATACTGCTATACATGTAGAATTCCCTGATGATTTTAATGCCCAGGTAACATACGGCATCTCCTAAAGGATTCATTTCTTTAGACTACTGCACTTCACAGAAGATCTACCAGCAGTAAAACTGTTGATGAAAGAAGGTAAAGGGGGAGAATATGGGAGAAGTTCAAAAGAACTCATGATGTAAAGCATATATAGACTTCTCAAATCCTTTTAAAAACACATAAACATAAGTCACCTTTTATGAAAAGACTCACTTTCTTTTAATGCATTACTTACCATGCTTTTTTCCAATATTCTTGATTAACGAAGACTTGCCTTTGAAGATTTTGCAGCAGTTTATTGTATGCAACTCTATGTCTTGCATTTGCCATGTACGTATCCTTAGGTCTCCACATTACAGCTTCAGCAAAAGGTATACCAGTGCCTAAATAGAAATCAGTGTTTGGACTACACTATTTGCTTTTAACAAATAGACAACTTCCTAATCTACCTAGATCAAACTGCAAGAATCACAAATCAAGATGCTCATTTCTACCTGGACTGAAATAGAACATGCAGTGTACTGCCTCTTTTGCCATTTTTTTCCGTTGTATACACCTTCATTCCCTAATTCTCACTCCCTTTCTATATTCTTTAGGTTAAAATAATACAAGATGCCTGAAACAGACAGGTCTGATCCTTCAGAATTCCTCAAATTCCAAGAAATAAAATAGTATTGCAGTCCAATACTTTTGGACCAACCTGTTGCTTATGTGGATAATGGTGCAGAGCATTGCCCAGCTGAACCCTAGAACAAGACCCATAACACAACAGAGAGCAAAACCATCTATATTGTTCTATCAGCAGTAGCTCTATGCAAGTGCACAGAACCCTGTGAAAGACTGATCTGAGCAGCCAACTAAGAACTACTTAAAGCTCCTGTCATTAATATATTAAAGACTTGACAGATTTACAAACATTACAAATGAAGTATTTTTATTGTCCCATACAGCTTACCTACAGAGAGCTTTTTCATGTCCTCAATCATTACATATCTTGCCAAAGAGTAGGCAATGTGAACAAATTTAGCACCACCAGGACAAATCAGTGCAGAAGGCGTAATTCGTGGAACACTTCCTTCGTTTTTATTCTAGAAAAGTACAGTCATTTTAAATGCAAAACTAATCTAAGAAGCATAAACAACAGCTATCAAAGACTTGGCTGCATACCAAAATGCTGCAGATTACTCAGTAAGCCTGATGCAAAGCTAAATGACTTTGCCACCACAGTTGATACCTACTGTAGTCAGAAGAGAATAAAGCTTTTTCCAATGTTCCCAACACCCCATCAAATTCTGTACACAAGACAGTTTCAATGCAAGAGTGAAATCAGTGTTGGATAAATGTTAGAAACTGGTGCCCTCCTCATTCCTAACTGATTATCCCTATCTTTGAAAACACCTTCAAGTTTTGTTTCATATTTTCTACTGAAGTCATGAATCAGAGTACTTTAATCATATTTAAAGATATTGCATCACTGGTTTTTACCTTATCCACTATTACTAAAATCCAGAAGTACTGCAGTACATAAAGGCAAGATTTCTAGAACAATCATTAAAACAAAGGCATCATAAGAAAGCAACATAATAACCAACGATACCTGAAGCAATCAGTTTTGTTTCATCTTTAAAAAGCTTGCCTTACATTTTAGTCCCTTTCCCCATATACAAGAAAATACTATTAATAAAGTTTTTCATGCATGTGAATCAGCTTTCATGGTAACAAACACCTTTCCAGGCAACTTAAACAAATGGCCCCCAAGCTGAATGAAGTTACTCTCACCCAGGGCTAAGGGACTCTCTAGACTTCCGTTTAATCATATATTGTAACCCAAAAGCAAACCACAACAGTTTTAAGACCCACAATTAGGTCTCTGTCTTCTAAATTCCCCAATGACAACATTTTTTCTTCAAAGAAGTCCAAGATAAACTATATGAAAGAATAGACAAGGTAAAACTGAATTCTTTGATTTAAAAATATCCTTATTTAAAACTCTGATATAAAACAGTTCCCTCAGAAAAAGAGTAAGGTCACAGAAACCAGTAGAGCATCAACTTCCACTTTTCCTAATACTCACTGCAATTTCTCTTAGCCACCGACAGCACTCCCTCCTAAATCTAGGACTTGATAGCTGTTTCAATCCAGAATGCCTTTTCATTTAAAGAGGATGAGGAAGAAGGAAAAAAAAAAAAAGAAATTTCAAAACATGTTCAAATATTCAGATACCTAAGTAACCATTGTATAAACAAGACTAAGACACAGATTTCTTATTGATGCCAAGACAGAAAATGAGGGGCATATATCCTAGACCAAGAACAGATTAAAGTTTGTTAAATGACAATGTTTTCTTTCTGTAAGTTAATTACAGATTATTTCAGAGAGAGATTTGTCTGCAGCTCTTTCTAACTCGGGACAAAGGAAGAAAAAAAAAAGAAGCCAGAACCCTGACCATTTTCATATTACCGGTCTTCCTCCTGCCAGGTCTTCAAATGCGTAAGCTAAAACAGCTCTGCTATGCAAAGAAAGCCATTAAAGAACACAGGGTCCTTGCCATATTGAAGGTCCTGGCAACAATTCACAAATGGGAAATGTTATTCTCTGTTTGGTCAGCAAGATGAATGGGACAGGTAGATTACTTATGAGCTCTTACAATTTATATCAAAGTTGCCAAATAACAGATAGTATCAGAAACAACTAATTATGGCAAGGTTTCAGACTGATCAAAATTGATTGACGGAGTTGTGATCAAAAGGAAACATATTCTCTGACCGTATCCTCTTCTCCCACAGTACTCCCCAAGAAACCACTTCCTTCCCCTACAGCAACTGTATAAAATGTATTCTTAATTAAGGGCATAGCAGTAACCTCAGAAGTCAGATACTTACTGGAAAGTGAGTTTTGCACGGTGCTCATCCAGCTTAGTGAACAAGAAGAGGGCAATGACAGTAAAAGCTCTGTTGTTTGGTTTAGCAAACATGTCCCTAATACAAATAAACAGCAACATCAGAAGTAGTTATGGTGACAAATTAATAGCATTTTTACTGGCTGCTAAAGATTACAAAACAGTGTTACATCACAGAGTAATTCATTCAATGCCTTATTTCCTATGCAAAACTATACAGCTCTCATCCTATTTATGGTGAAATTCAGGGCTGCAACAAAAGCAGTGTGGCCAGCAGGTCAAAGGTGGTGATTCTGTCCCTCTGCTCCGCTCTTGTGAGACCCTCACCTGGAGTGCTGCATTAAATTCTGGTGCCCCCAACATAACAAAGACATGGAACTGTTGGAGCAAGTCCACGGAAGGGGCACGAAGTTGAAAAGGAGACGGGAGCACCTCCCCTACAAAGACTCACAGAGTTGGGGCTGTTCAGCCTGGAGAAGAGAAGGTTGCATGGAGACCTCATAGCAACTTTATAGTACCGGAAGGGGCCTACAGGGAAGCTGGAGAGGGACTCTTCGTCAGGGATTGTAGTGACGAAGAGAACAAGGAGTAATGGGTACAAGTTGAAAGAGGGAAAATTTAGGTTAGATATTAGGGAAAAAAATCTTTACTGTGACAGTACTGAGGCACTGGAACAGGTTGCCCAGGGAGGCTGTGGATGCCCCGACCCTGGCAGTGCTCGAGGCCAGGTTCCATAAGGCCTTGAGCAACCTGGGCTAGTGGAAGATGTCCCTGCCCATGGCTAGGGGCAGGGCGGGG
>VWZW01004069.1:319608-333118 GCA_013397115.1 Edolisoma coerulescens
CGGGCCTACGCCAAAATCGCCACGCCCCTACCCTCGCGAGAGCTCCAGCCCACCCCCTGAGCCCGAAGACGGGGCGAGCCGAGCGCGCTGCCTCACGGGAGGTGTAGTCTGGGCGCCGGTATCCTTCCAGAAGGCCCTTCTATTTAAATAAGGTTGTAATCGGATTGCAGAATTTAACGCGGGGGAAAAAAAAAACCAAATCAAAAAACAAACCAAACAAGAAAAACTTGCACCGGCAAGAGGGCTGTGCGGTTCAAACTTTTATTCCAAGGCATTTCAGTGACCAGACTTCCAAGCCCTCACAGCGGCAGGGGTCCCAGGATGAGGGCGCAGAGGTGTCCCCGCGGCCGGGGCAGAGCGGCGCTGTGCCGCAGCTCCCGTGACTCCGCTGCAGTCACGCCGACGACACGGAGAGGTCTCTGCGACAGCAGTTCAGCCTGGTCCTCGGAAAGAAATGTTAACAAACCCGCCTCCAGTCCTGTTCCCACTCTCCCCAACTCCTAGAGAAGTTACTGTGTGCGAGCAAATGCGAACTCACCAGCCCTTAGCAAATAAGTGATGAAGATTTTATTTAAACATTTTTTTTAAATCACTGTCACAACTCTCCTTACATTCAATCCCTTCTTTTTGTTCCAAATTTTCTTTTGTCCGAAGTCTTTATCTCTTTACCCTCTATTTTTCCTTTCTTCCCCTTTCTTTTTCAAATGCTATCCTTATTCCCAGAACAATTTAATATTCAAGCATTTACCCCCTTTTAGTCTCAGGCGCCACAACTGATAGCATCGTGACCGCCAAAATATTTGCACACAGAAGGCATGTGGAGAGAAAGGAAGTCCTTTTGTGCATAAAGCACTCTTGCCAAAGGAAAGCTCTAAGCGTCTAAGCTCTGTAGGTGCAGAGCCTAACAAAAGAACCTGAGAAAATCTGAGATAGACAAAGTCTCTTACCCCTTCCAGCAGCAAAGAGGTAGATGCAGCACTGCTTTTCACGTAGACTGAAAGGGGAAATTTTGTGGGCAAATCCTCATCAACTCCTTTTGTTGGCAGCCCTTAATGCAAAGCACTGGGGTGTTCTCATGGCTGCTACCAGCAGGAGAACAAATCATCAACAAAGATCAGATTAGTTGGATACACCGGTTAGGCTATACCTGGTTTGTAGAATGGGGGCTTGATGCCCATGCTAACCAATTAATGTAGTGTGCATTCCTTACATTGAAAAACACAGATTTTTGATGCAGCTAAGTGAAACAGTACTGATTTTTTTAAAAAATATCCCCATAATCCCTAAACTAGGCAGGTTCATCTTTAAAAAGGAGAAATCTAAATTAAACATGGCAAAGGTACATTGTATCAAAAAGACATTTTTATGCTTCTCTATTCAGCTCTTTGCCCTGTAGTGTAAGGGCCATTTGTGCGTGAAAAGTCCTGTTGATCCTCTTCATCCAAATCCAAAATGTCTGGGACGTCATCTGACTCTGAAGACAGGTCTGTAATAGTGAAATCTGGAACCTGTGTAGGAATGAAATTTCAATCAATTTAAAAGTAAAACTAAACAAATTTGTGCAGTACTCCTTCACTGAAGGCAGGACACAAAGATGCTCAGCACCTCTAGAAATCAGACCCAACATCCCGATTACAAAGTGAAATATGCTCAGACACATAGGAAACAGAAGCATTAAGATAGACCAAATACTACACAAGATGGAAACCAGTTGCTTAGAAGGCAGGATTTTATAGTAGAGGTGGAAAAGAGCTGAATGTAGTGAACTGAATTTAGTGAAACTGGTGACTGGAAAATGAAGAAAGGATGTTTTTAAACTAATTTTGCCTTTCTTCTTTTCACAGAAGCAATGGACTATACAAAGTAATCTGTCCTTAGGAGATTGATACGGATTGCTGTGTTGCTCTGCCTGCCTACTGCATCAAACCTTTCCTGAGGAAACAAATACCTGGAACTTTAATTTCTATTTGGCCTTTGTTTTAACTGCATGTATAGTATTCTGTACTGCTAAGCAGCACAAGGTTTCAGGAATTGCCAGAGAGACATCAGTGGATACATGGATGTTACAGACTTCTAAAAATGTTGGCTAAGACACTTACGAGCTTAAGTCCCAACCCTTAAGTCCCCTTAGTAGGACTTAGATTACTTAGGCACTTCTGAAAAATGGGATATAATTAAGCAATTTACTCGTAACCAAAAGTTTTTTGCCCCAAGTGAAAAATACTCACATCTGTAGTTTGATTTATGGTTAGTTTTAATGTTGATGATGTGACATACTTGGAGCCAGGCACAGTATCAGCAAATAACTACTGCTGCATTTTGACAGGACTTCGGTTCTGCATGTTCAAAGCAAATTGTAGGCATTTCTGCAACTTAAGCTCCGTGCAGACTGAGCTTAATTTTTAATGCATTCCCTAACTGCAAAACACCTTATGACTTACTTTAATGAAAGACAGTAGGCAAGAAAAATCTATGCTTTGCCTGCTATGAAGACATGTCAGAAGGGCAGACAATACATCAAATAAAGGAACTACTGCTTCAGCTACCAGGTTGTACACAGCACAGAAGCACTGCATGTTAATTTACTGTTTCTTACAGAGTAGGTAGTCATTGGACACCAGGGAACTTTGAAATACTAATTATTAATTAAAACTGATCTTTAGAAGAACTTAAGCAGCATGTGACTAACCAGGCACTACTGTGAATACTATGAAATGTGTGGACCACTTTCAGAATTTAAGCTTGATCAAAATAAGATCAGTAATTTTTGTTTCCCAAAAAATCAAAAGGCACTAGGAATGCAGGAAACACATCTTTCTACCAGCAAGAACTATCTTGCATATTTCTGCTTATGGCAGTTTTCCTAAAACTCTCATTACTGAACTTAGAAAAAGCAACAAGTTTTCCCATTATCAGCACAGGATCCTGTATTTCATACTGCAGTACAAATACAGGTATCCTAACAAGACTAAGTAGCCCATATGCAGTTTTTAAGAATGTGCCCAAATGGATGGTTTAAATGTATTTACACTGACCAGGACACAAACATGTTCAGTAAGTGTGTCTGACCAGTGAGAATTTTCTCTATCATATATTTAAGAGGCTTTTATTACTTATATCTGTTTTGTTCTTAGTGACAACAGAGTAACTGCTTGAAATTGAAGTTTCTGCTTTTTTCATCTCCTTAATGCAAGCAATAGAAGAACCTAACTCCTTGAACATAAGATTTTGATAGCCATGAAAGAACTTCAAATTGGAGCGTATCTCAGCATGAGTAAAACAGACTGGATGTCAGTATGGATCACCATGCTAAATTGTATTAGAGTCACATATTCTGAGAGCTGCACCAGTCTAACTAAAACAATGCAAAGCCCTTGGTGTTATGGGATTGCTTATGTAAAGGACCTTCACTTCCACACCACTTTTCACAGTTGACTCACTGCTTTGTTTCAACTTCCTATTAATTCTTGCAATAAAAGAATAAGGCCAGATACAACTCTTCTTCATACTATTTTTCTGTATGATTCAGTAAATCAGTGACAAAGACATAATACTTGCAAAATCCGTACATAGAACATGGAAAAAAAATACTTTGGCATTTTGCTGTCTTCATATACAAATGTTAATGTCAATACTAACAACTTTAATCCATTTTTTTCTTGCTAAGTTTTTAGAACTGAGCCCCTAGCATTTTGACACAACATTCTCATTTTCTGAACTTTCAGAACAAGTGCTTATTTCGAGTCAGAGACTGCATTATCCAAAAGAAATAAAATTGCCATGAATTGGCAATAAATGAAAAGAAATTCATTTAACAAAACACTGTGCACAATACCTCCATCAAGCTTCTGCATGTAAGACTCTCTGATCATGCAAATTACTAACTGATCATGCTTAAATATAAGTTTTGTTCCATCTCCTCTTTTTAATTAGATGGTTTAAAAGAAGATTTTTGTGGTCTTTACTGCTTTTTTTTAAATAATGAGAAATAATTCTTCAGTTGTTCCCAAATCCTTTCACCTATTTTACTAGCTATAAAATATTACCCTAAGTTGAATTCTGGAAAAGATTATTGCAAAAATATTAATCTTGAATATTGAATCTTGAATATAATTTTGAATTTCAAAAGCTTTTCTTTAGATTGAGGCAAACTAGCTACAACTCCAGTCCTTACACAAGTCTTGTAATTTGGCTTTGACCAATGCTGTAAATATGGTTGCAAAACTTGCGTACCATATGGAGCTATTTACAAATGCTTATATTGAAAGCTTTTGTAAAAACTATTATCAGCAATGATACAATAATAGTTCTCTGTTAAATGCACCTGGGAAGAGGAAGTGTCAATTAGCATGAAAAATTTTTGAGTGATCTCTAAAAGAGAAAAAGTGATTTTCTGCATTCTCAACAAAACCTAAATAACCTTACAAGTGATAATTATGTTAGTATTCTGACCTTTACCATCCCAGGTTTTGTAGGACTATGCAGCCTTTTACATTCTTCCATTTTATCTAGTTTACCTGCCTTGCTGAAAATAGTTGAATCTACTTCCTATCATTTTCAACACATCTGGTCTTACCTTTTTTAAAAGGCTCCAGAGAAACCTCACAGTTTTTTAGCCCAAGCTATATTCTCAAACATGATTTTGGACTAAGAGGAAGCAAGCTTCTGTGCAGTGCAGCTGAGCTCTTGAATACATGCAGTTAAACAGGTAAGATGGCAGTATCTCAGGTTTCCCCTCTTTCTTTGTGAGGAAGCACCTCAGCTTCAGTCAAAAACAACAGTGGCAGAAAAGCAAGTAAGGCTTTGGAAGGCATAAGTCTTGCCTCCAGTGGACATATTAATAGTCACTCTCTCTAGCTGCAGTAGAGAAAAATACCAAGTTCTGTCTATAGAGCTGCAGTTAGACTGGAGTGTGGGAATATGCTATGTTAAATTACCTGCAATAAGATACCGATGCAAGTACAGTTGCAAATCAGTTTAAACATTCAGTGCCCTCCTTATTAGCAGAGTCTAATAATCCTGATCAGAGAACTGTATTCTATATAATAAATCAGGAACATACCAATGTGCTGTTCCTCAGCCCTCTCTTCCACTAGGGAAGGGCTCCTAATTCTGATGGCGGGCGGGGGTGGGGGTTGTGTGTGTGTGGAGAGAAACTTAAAAACACTTGGAGGGATGGGCAGCGTCCAACAAAACAAGTACCTATCACAACAGCATGACACAGGAGACCAGCCATTAGGAAAGCATTTAACCAGGCCTTGCTCTGTTTGCAGCCACCAGAAGTCCAAGTAACTTTTGAGCAGAAGCCAACCAACAGTGCAAGGTAAGGGAGAAGTGCTTTGATGGTCTAGGCTGGTGACAAGTTTTCCTTGCTTTCTATTTCATCTGCTTGCTGAGGTTCAGTAAAGCTGGACAGCCATGCAAGGGTACTAACCAGTAACACAAAACAGAACAGACACAATGTACTGCTCCTGCACTAATGCCAGATGATGCTGTTTATTTCTCAGTCCTTAAAAGACATTGAAAAGTTTGAATATCTTACTTGATTGATCACCTCAGGATAAAGTCCCAGAGCAATTAGACTTTAAAACACACCTAGAAAGATGGGAATTCCCTTCTTTGAACAGCCCTCTGCTCCCACACCTAATTAGTTCCATTCAGTTCCTGAGCACATCTACAACAGTGGATGCACTCTACAAGTATTATTACAAATGGAGATAAAAAGGATATTCTTGCTGGACCTATGCAATAGTTAAAGTAAACTTAAAAAGAAATTAATTCCTGAAAGCACTGTCTCCCACAGTCTTAACTCAGGCCCTAGCTGAAAAAGAGTCTCACCATCTCATGTTAATTTCATGTTAAACATCTTCCTTACATAAAGCGAGTATTTAAAGCTGGAAGTTACAGAATCTTTATCTGTAATCCTGTCTTGTTATAGTTTTCTTTAATACTGTGCTTAAAACAGTCTTCCTCACACTTCTAGGCCAACCCTGACCTAACAGCTAACCCTCCCACATTAGAAGGCTGGACATGTAATTTTCTTTAGTGCCTACATCATGCCAGATGGAGGTATTCTTCCATGTAGCAATGTGTCGCTATGTGATAAGCTTTCTTTGAACTGCACTTTTACCTCACAGTATTCGGTGACCTCTTTGAAAATGGTGGCTGGCATTGCTACACTAGATGATTGCAACCCAAAGTTGCATAGGGCATGCATCAGGAAAAAAGATACAACTTACCTGGACAGCTCTAAACCAAGAAAGCTTATTTCTTAGTGACTAATTCTTTTCCAGTGGAGGGGTTCACAGGATTTACTGAGAACAACTCCATCCAAGTAGTTGAGTGTTAATGTACATTTGTCACTCAAGTTCAAGAGGATAAATAAAGTTAAGTTAAAACTGGTGTTGCAGCTGAGAAGTAAACACTGTTGATAGGGACTCAGAAGACAAAACAGATAGATGGCCGTGCCATGCACACACAACACCTACTGTGAAGGGAGGAGAGGGTTCTTTTGTCCATATCCATCTCTTTTCAGTATTAGAACATCCAGCAGCTCACAGCTTAGGTCATCTTTAAAGGTGACAACAGCAAGGATCAACAAAAGCAGCAGTAAAGCTAAGACTCAATGGAGGGATACACAGAAATTCAAAAGGAAGGAAATGCTGCAGCAGTATCTTATCTATCTATCAATATACACACAAACATTTTCAGTGCACATCTACTTCATTTGCATGTCAAGCTTGCTTTCTGCTGGACCCAGTCTGAGGGAATCACAGAAGAGCAAGTTAGATTGTTTTAAAACAAAGGAGACAGGCTTTGGCTACGAAAGCATTTATTACTAACATACAAAAATGAGTTACAAAATGATGGCTACAAAAACACGCACACAACAGCAGGCACCTGGGTACAAACAGCATGAATCTTGCCTTTATACTGCATATTAAAAAATGCATTGGTAATTATTTGGTCAGTCACTGGAACAGTGTTCATGGAGCATCTAGATGATGCTCTTAGTCATATGGTTTAGTTTTTAGGTAGTCCTGCAAGCAGGAGGAGTCAAACTTGATGATGCTTATGGGTCCGTTCCAGCTTGAGATACTCAATGATTCTATGGTCAAGTTACTGTGTTATACAATAGTTAAGTTAATACATTTAATGTTAACACTGTCATAGCATTTAACTCCCACTGACTCATTCAGAAACCCCACTTTCAGCTTTGGCATTCTGCACTCACAGAACTTTTGTCATGAATTGTGTAGCAATAGAATCTGAGATAGTCAGATCCATAATTATCAAATGTGTGATGTATTAGTACCACTGAAGCACAGTGAGGTGCTTGAGAGACAAACAGGGCATCCTGACAACTGTAAGCTGCCAGTACTTAGGCACTTGAATTTTTAAGAGTGGCTTAATTACACAGGACAATATAGCCCATGTGTAAGAGTGGCCTGGCCTGTAGATTTCCCTATTCCTGTATTTATGGATTTTTCGTCAAAAAATTGTGAAAATGGCCTTTTTTGACAGCTACACTTAGTAAGGCCAGTTGTTTGGTCAGTCAGCAGAGTACATGCATGCTATGCAGTTTATTCAGTAGTCTGTTCAGGCTGTTTGTCTTTCTGGCTGGGACTTTCCTCCCCTTCACCTTTGCTTTCAGCATGCTGAATGCCAGGCAGTTGTAGGTAAAAGGGACCTACCAGCCAGTTGAGCGGTGTGTTGTTAACAAGGTAATCCATCACATCATCCAGAGACTCCTTCATTTTCTTCAGCTGTCCTCTGCTAGCTGCAATAAAGCTGTCTGATAATTCTTGGAAGGAGGATGCTGACCGAAAACTCTGGTAGACATCACCTGCCACTGACCCAACACTGTAAACCTGGTCTTGCACATTCTGTGGCAGCCCCTGTAGGCTTGAGACCAGTGTGAGGCAGGTGGTCTGAAGCTGCTGAGTGAGGCTCCGTGCAATAGCTAGAGTTCTTGATTCAATGTGCTAGAACAAAGAAGCATAACGGCACATTAGTGTCTTTTTATGACTGTAGCAGTTTTATATTGCTCAAGATACATAAAGAAACAAAGTAAGGGCGATGTAAGTGAAATAAAGTTATAGCAGATAATAAACCAGGTTTTAAGTCTGAAGCATCAAAGACATAAAAGTACTTGCTATTTCTTCAACACTCAAGTACTTTGTGAAAAGAAACATTGATAGCTTCTACCAAACAACAGTCAAGCAGATTCTTGTTTCAACTCTGGATAACAAGTCACAGCAGGTAAATACATTCTAACCAATGAACCATTCCTGAAAGCTATGTGTAGGACTCAGTGAGTCTGTGCCTAAGACTGCTGACAAATCATTACTTCTGGTCTGGACACATCAGGTAAATGGTTTCTAGCTAATCTACATATGGATACCCCAACACAGGTTCACATGCTAAACAGGATGAGCATTCTCAAGAGAGGAGAATGAACCTCAGAGTGTTTGCAGGAAGTAGGCTCATTTAAGAGTTCGGGTCCCCTACTTTTCAGATGTCAACTGCCCTAAGCTTCAGCATCCAGATTCCACATTTGCACATAAGCTTCTCTGTTGCACACTTCAGGGACTGTTAGTTTGCCATTACCTTGATGAGATACAATCCACTTATTTCTGGTGTATATTTACATCTATTTACCTCAGCACTACGCAGATCATCACCATCATTTTGGCCTGTATTTTTCTTCCATTCTGCCCAGGATTGATAAAGCTTTTCCTGAGCACCAAGAAGTTTCTTATTGGCACTATTCACGTTCTTTCTGGCATACTCGATCTGAAATACAATCAAATAAGGAAGTAGAGCCAAGAGTCCAAACAGTTCCTTAGGGCTACTCTACCTTGACTGTTTCATAACATCCTTTTAAAATACTTCAGAAGTTCAGTATAAACAACTTTGGAGAGTATAAGAGTGTGTTTAGTCTCTCCAAAGAATTGAAAACTGGAAGCAGTTTTAAAATGTTATGTAGTGTTCCCCTCTGCCTCAACTATTTCCCCCTCCCCCACTGGCATCCTATAGGAGGAAATGAAAGTGTATAGAAGGCCATGACTATGTGTAGTTTGTCATGTACGTAAAAGTATGTTGCTAGGATAAGACTACTGAAGTACCAAAAATGCTCAGAGAAGCAGCAAGAGAGCAAGTCCCAAAAGAATTTGAAATTTTACTAATAAAAAAGACTTAAAGGACTGACATGTTTCTAAATTGCATGACACTTTCTTCACTGAATGAAGTATGTGTCAAAACCAGGACTACAAAACAGGAATAAATTTAAACCTATCACTTCTATTTCTGAAGTGCTTGCAGTTACAAGCAATTGCTCATTAGTTCAGAGCTTAGCCTGATTTAGAACTCTCCTGAATGGTGATAAAAATCTCTTAATGACAAATGCTTTGTATTTAAAGTATGCATTTAGTCAGAGAGCAATCCCAGTTTTCCTGTGACTCTTCTGGCTGTTTTCTTCACTCTAAAACAATGCCAATATATGCTTTTTATATATCAAGTGAAAGCTTAAACTTACCAGACTAACAGTGTAGTGGAGCTGAGAGATTGTCTCCTGGCTTTTCTGTTTAGCATCTCTGACTTTGTTTAAGGCTTGTTGGTAGGCACGTGCGCGGACCTTTGAAGACAGGGATCCTAGTCTAACATAGTAGCTTGGCTTTTGGATTACAACTTCAAAACCTTCAACATTTGCAGCTTCTTTCTCTAGGTATTTAGAAAGGAAGCAAATTGATCACTGGAGGAAAACTTAAGAGGTCTGAGACAATTTTATCTGCCTAATAACAGCTGAATACTGGGCTTGTTGAGTAGCCCTTTAGCACTATGGGTAGGCCAACAAACCACCTTACAGAGAAATCCTTACTTTCATTCTTGTGAAGATGCTGCTATTACAACCAGCAAGGCAAAAGGCAGTTTGGAAAGCACGTGCCCCTTTCTCCACTAGGAGTAAGCAATAATGGATGATTGCTTGCTTCTCTCCAATACAAGCATTCCAACAAAATCAAACCTTGAATTGGTCTTACCTAGTTCTGCTTCTGTAAGTGGGAGATACTGGTCTACAAGGGTCTCTGATTTCGTGAGAGCACTGTCCACTCCACTGCTCACCATCTGCACCACACGACTTCCCAGGACAGTGTTAATGCTGCCATTGACAACTGACTTGGTCATTTCTACGCTGTCTTGCACTGCTTCTTTAGTCTTGCCCACAACTCCAGTGATCGTGTGAGCAACAGTTTCCTTGGCACCAGTCATAGTGGTTGTTACAGCTTCTCTGGCTCCAACAACTACATCCTTGGCATTGGCAACAACCTGCCGTAGGACATACATGGATTTACTAAAAATATTAACTAGTGAGAGCTACGTAATCCAGGAAACAATAAATTTATGCTAAAGCTTGTACGAGTATTGGTTATCTAGGAAAAATTTTGCCCTGAAAAAATATGTACAAGAGAAAAAAAGAATATGACTGCCACGCAGCCTTCAACTCAAAAAACTTCAGTGAATGTAATCCAGGCACTTCACACCGAGCAGGAAAGAGACAAAGACTCAAGTTTTAAGACACCCACCAGTGAACTGCACTCATAGAAAGCTGTTGTCATGTGGTGGGCAATTTAAAATAATAATAAAAAAAAGCTTAATGGTCTCCCAAGGGCAACAAACAGTTCTACAGATACACCTTTGACTTTCTTATTGCTTCCAAGCTGTGCTTCAGGCACAGCTTTTTAAAATCTGTCTCCCTGGAGTTTTAGTGATAATAGAAAAGAAGGGTGTATGGTTCTTCTGCTTAGCATACATAAATACATAAACTTACCTTGTCAGTGGGTTGATTCAGTATAGGCAGTCTCTCTTGAATTTTGTCTAGACCTATACAAGCATAGTTGTTGGCAACTACAACTATAAAAGAAATTACAAGAGTTGGTTTTAATTTTTTTTTCCCCTAGTGAAACAAGTCACACTGAAAATTCCTCTTGAAAAGAACTCATGCAACACTCTTAAAGCAGTTTCCTTCTCTTCTCAGTGAGATTTGAGGCAGCAAAGCCAAAGAACAAGGCAGATTTACAGTGCCAGAAAAAAAATCCTCACTTGCATGCAGAGAAAATTCATTTGATAATTTACAAGCAACTGGCAGAAGAGGCTGAAACACCTGGCCCTCTTCCATTCTTTGAAACCAGGTTTCTGGTTACAACAGCCTTGTGACACAGCTTCCAAATTTAACCAGTTCTCAGTGTAAGAAAGTACAACAGTAGCATTTGAAACCAGATGAAAGGTGAGGAAGGTCTTGAGCAAGAGACTGAGTAATCATCTCACATATCATCAATCAATTTAGTATTATGAAAGCTGGAATCTGCTTTCACTCTGGATTATTATCCTTTTTTTAAGTCTTATCAATGTGTAATCACTTACACAACAAACCAGGCAACAGGTTCAGTCAGCAACCCAAAACAGCATTCCAGACCAGCACGACCATGTTAAACCATAAGTGCATTTGGATATATAAAACAATCAGTTGAACTAAAGTTATCAACAGCTTCATCTTTGCCTTACTTTGTGGTTCCAGTTTCTGAATGATAGGCATAGCACTTGTCATGGCTACCGATGTAATCGTCTTCACTCCTTTCTCTGCTATCTCACATACTGATTTCAGATAAGGATGGTTATCCTTTGTGGTGATGTAAGCTGTGGATACCATATCATAGGTGGAGCTCACCAAAGGAAGGTTGGCAACCCTCGATACAATGTTCTGTTTAAAAGAGAAAGGCATTAGTTGGCTCCAGTTTTTCCGAACTTGATAAAGAAATTATGGGATTAACTCAAGACATACCTGCTGTGGATCAATTGCTGCCAATGCCATTTTTTCAGGTCTTGAATCTTACACAGCCTGTGAAAGAAGCACATCTGAGTTATGGCATCATATCTGCTTCATCTAAGCACCAAACTTTGAAACCAACAACCTTCTTGTGATCCACCCCATTTAATGGGATCAGGATGTTCACATTCATGCATACAGGAATTAGATTTTATTGTAACAATTTACAAATCCAAAACTTGGTTTAGGCAATGCAAGTACAGCACATGCATGAGACAGGCTTTAAAGTACAGCAGTTCATTGATGAATAACCAGATGGTGAATTCATTTCTTTTTCTAGAAGAATTAAGACATACTTGGACTTACCTGTTGAGCCAGGACAAACAAAAGACAGCCTGCAAGTCACTAAAAATCTAGTTTAAGACATCCAAGTCAGACAAAGAAACCACCACCAATAGCTTTAATCAGATTAGATGTTCTAGGGAGCCCACCTAAGGCTCACTCTGTTCTGCTTGCTAAAAAGTTAGCATTCCTCTAACACAGAGAACATCGGATTTCCCCATTGCAGAAAATAAATCTCCTTTATGCTAATTTAGACTAAATTATTACACATTCCCCACTGAAACAAGTTGCAAACATTGGTCGTTCAACAAATGTACAGTATTCAACATGCATTGCAACATGTATTCCCATGGAGAAAACACTAACAGCTCTCCCCACACAAACCCTACAGAAGGATCGAGGTATTGCAGTACCACTTAAAGAGAACACACTGAAGCATACTGTCATCCTATGCACGCATGCAGGCTGAACTAAATCTGCAAGAAGCATTTTTCCACTAATGGTTTCACGTAACACTTAAGTTCCAGAAGAATCTGCATAAATGAAGGCAACAAAGAGGTAAAATAAGAGTCCATTCTCAAACGGATTGTGGTTTACAAGGCCTTCTGCTAGGTTTGTCAAAGAGCCAACAGCAGTTTTCTGTCTCATACATATGACAGCAAAAAAGGAATGTGTTAATATTCCATCTGAGGTGAAGTAAAACTTTTTCCCATTACATAACAGGGAACAAGGACAAAGGCATCTTGTTAACATTTTGCAGGCATACTTGCACATACTAACATATACGTGCCATAAAGTAATGCCTGTAATGAGATTAACCACTGTACAGGGAACACACAAGCAAGACAAGTAACAGACAAGGGTTAGAGCGGTAACAAGGAAGTTTTCCTTTCATTTTACAAGAATTTAAATACCCGCAGGAACAGGCTATGTTTCTCACACAGCATTACAAGTCAGATCACCTGGACTACGACTGAATTTCACTGTGAACTGAAAAGCATGCTACAGAACAGAAGAGGCTAATGGCACAGAATCTGGCCTCTGAAGGAAGAAGGGCCGTCACTTTAAGGATTATTCAATATTTGTAGTGTGTCTCATAAGATCCATCCACACAGGGCATGCATTTGAATTTTAGTCAATAAATCAGCCCAGTTAGCCTGTGAAGGTACTCCTGCTCTTAAAGACAAGGAAGATAACTAGAATCTTGCACGGTTTCAGAGACCCTTTGAATAGGTTCAGCCCTAGCAAAAGTCGGATCCCCTCCTCTGCAGCAGGTGAGTGAGACGCCTGGAGTCCAAGTCCAAGCGTATTTCAGAGACATCAAGAGATTCTGAAGAGGAAAGC
>VWZW01004069.1:333146-357752 GCA_013397115.1 Edolisoma coerulescens
ACGTCACAAACTTCATTCCTACTCTCCCCCCTCGCTACGGAAAGAAGTGAAAGAAAGCAGCGCGATGAGCCACGGACAACAGCCGCGGCGCCCGCTCTGGCTCGCCGCGGTACCCAAGGCAAGAAGGCGTACCGCTTTCCAAGTGCCTCCACGGGTCGCTTCCGAGATGGGGCATTCCAACGCCGCTGCCCGGGGCGGACGAGGCTCTAGGGACTTTCCGGTCCCGGGAGAACCNGGACAGGGTCGCGGGCACGGTTGCCGCCGCCGCTGAGTGGGGAGCGCCGGCCTCGCCCCGCTATTTATGGGGCGTCACCGCCGCCGCGCGTCACCGCCGCCGCAGGGCGGGGCCGGACACGTACTGAACCCACCGGCGGTCAGCGGCAGGGCACTGCTCTGTCCGGGAACGTCTTAGCCAAGGGAGCTCGTGTGCAACTGGTCTTGCGAAAGGCCGGTTCATTGAAGCATAGAATATGCTGAGTTGGAAAGGACTCACAAGGATCATCGAGTCCTACTCCTGGCCCTGCACAGCACCATCCCCAAGAGTCACACCATGTGCCTGAGAGCATTGTCCAAATGCTTCTTGAACTCTGTCAGGCTGGTGCTGTGACCGCTTTCCTGGGGAGCTGTTCCAGTGCCCAGCCATCCTCTGGGTGAACAACTTTTGCGTGATATCCAACCTAAACCTCCCATGACAGCAGAGCAGAATAAATGAACAAACCAGAATTTTTCACTTCTTTGAACAGACTTATTACACCTCTGCAAGCATGCATACCAAACATTTAAAGGCACTCCGCTCTTTTCATTACATTGTTGTCATCCGAGAGTTCTCTTTGTTTCTTTTCCCGGTCACGTGGCTTCTCAAGTGTAAACCACTCAGCGTACCCATGGCTACCACAAAATTAATTAACAGCCTTTGTCAGGGGCGTCTCTGCTGAGAATTCTAGACTGTTCCAGGGTTTTATTTAGTGATAAGTAGCACCACTATTTTAGTACAGAAACACCTGAGACTCGCACAGCCCAGTGACACACTCTACCAGAATGTAGTAATTAGAGATAGTATCAACCCCTTGGCAATCTTTGGCAGGCTAAGAATGTAGATTATGGTCATATTTTTCTTCACAACTAGGTGTCCTTCTGTATTTTATAAACTCGGAGAGGCTTATCTGTAGTTTTGAAAGTCTAGAAACTCGCCTCTTGAGAACATTGCCTTGGTTACAGAGGCAAGCAGACAGAGAGAAGGCAGGGGGAGGAAGGGGGAGAGGATGACATTACATCCATTGAATGGACCAAATTCCTCAAATATCATAAAACAGAGAGAGCAGTGGTGTGGTATCTGTCAAGACTAAAGAAGAGAAGGCAGGACAGCATCAAGAAAAGCAGTAGTAACAGATAATGCAAAAGCATGACACACCAGCCGTTGCTAAAAGAGGTGGGCAATAATAGTATACACTACCCTTCCCTTCCATGAGGCAAGGGCAGATGTTTAAAGTCATGGAATGCATCTAATGAAAGAAGTTTCATTCTTTCAAGAAGTAACACAGTCACACATCAGCACATTCATCTGTCCAAGTCAATTTAAACATTTTAGAATGTTTAAATGTTTAGAAGTCCACCTACCTATCCTTAACTGCAGAAAAAAAAATTGAAGATATAATCTTTAAGAGATTATGAGATAATGGATCAGACAATAAATCTATCTATCCTTTGGTGCATCTCTTTTAAACTCATTATAATATCCTTCATGATACAGAACACCTCAGGTTTCAGCCTCTTAGCTCTGTAACACAGCTCTTACAGAGATAGCAGCAATAGGTAACATGGGTCCTTCAGCTTTTCTTACCACCTTAGTACAGCCAAGTGGAGGAGCTGCTGGAATATCAACCCCGGAGCCCAGCAGGGCTCAGGGGAGCCAGAGAGCGACTCTGCTTGGCATCATTGGGGCAGGGGCTGGCAGCCCTGGGAAGCTGAAATGGCAGGATGGAGGAGGCTCTAGGGAAGGCTGGTCAGGGACAGTAAGCCCTGTCAATGCCATCGAGGCCCTGACCAACCGTTCCGGCTGGTGACAGGTACTTTCACTTGTTGTGAGACCAGGGTATCAGCTGTTCCGTAACTAGGTGACAGAAAGGCCAAAGGGGAGAGCAGTGCTAAGTCTGACAGGACCTGAGTGGTCTGCTAATATTCCTTTAGGAACAGGTGTAGTCTAATGTGCTGATGTAGGGCTGACTGACAGCTAGAGTGCTACTGTATTAACCAGATCTGATACAGGGATCTTTACCTGGCCTCACAGCTGGAGGGATATCTTGGGAATTCAAAAAATGGGGGACTGAGAGCCCTTCCAACAGATTGAAACCACTTTTATTTAAAAGTAGTCATGCTTGCATGTTGGGATAGCTAGCCGTAGCCTTTTCTCAGTCTTAAGGATGACTGTCCAAACAGTGGTGTCACTCCTAACCATGTTATGAGAAACTATCCATGCCCTTGTCCTGCAAACAGAGAGCAAAGAAGGGTGGCCTTTTGGAGCTGTCAACAAATTATGTCCAGTCACAGCCTTAGGAAGCTGGCAGGCTTTGAAGGACTGCCTCCAGCCACAGTTTGAGGCTCTCAGTAGGGAGCTAGAAGCACAAGAAAACTGACATGCTTTCTGTGCCTCAAGTTCTTGCCAGTAGCACCATCAGTGAAGTATTCCCAGCAGTCTGGAATGCCGTAGGGACACAAAGGAAAAGAAGGTGTTTATAGCTGTGAAGGATGGATGGTTCAGGGTCCATAACATAAATAATCAATTCAATTCATCACACCAGTTCATCTGACCTCTAAGATGTCTAATATTCAAAGAACATTTTTCTTTTATGTGTGCATAAATGTTGCTTTATCATGTGAGATGCAAGTGATTCTACTGAACTGAGAATCAACATATTTGTGTTCGACACCTGAGACTGTTAATTGTGAAATAACACAATTGTCAAAGGCTATTTTCCCTCAGCTTTCCCACTGTCCCCCTTTGTTTCCAGTCTCACAGTAATTCATTTCTAGTCTCTGTAATCCTTCTTGCACCATTCTGTCTTTGAACTTGCAACTAACTTCTTATTCACCTTAATTGTTTATTTGCCTTACTCTTTGGGCAAATAAACATTAAGCCTTTTGTATGTTCCTGTATGAAAAGCTTTCCCCTTGTCTTGATTAATCACGTCAATAGTTTTCCTGCTGTGACGCACTTAGTTTTCCTGTCTCCAGAAGAGGGTATCAGATTTGTGAGGCCTGACCCTCCTTTTGTGAGTCCACACTAATTGTACTTAGAAAGAATAGCAGCCTTATTCTGCTCTGCCCAAAAATAAAGCACTCCCACCTTTTGTTTCTGAGTAACGTGTTCTGCAGGTTTTCTCTGTAACATACTCCATTTTCTCTGGAATGCACTTATCTTTCAATGTGTCTTATCTTTTGTTAGCTGTCCAAAGATCATTTGCTCTTACCTCTTCAGCTGTAACAGTGTTAACCTGACATCTGATTCAAAAGAGACTAACTGGGTCAAACTTAGTTCTCCTCAGAATACTTGAAGAAAGGCAAAAGCAAGCAACAGTATCATCAATTACAGGCAGACAGGCACAATAAACCCACCCCCACAACAGATGTGGCATGTTTAATTAAGACAGAACAAGAAGGAATGGGACTAACTCATGCTGGCTTGCTAGGGACAGGGAGTCAATTACACATATTTACATAGTATACAGGAATTTTTTTTTCATTTGGCTACAGTTTGTCTATAACCCTGCCAGATGTCCTCAAAAGGCTAGGCTGCAACTGTTGCGGTGGTAGTGCCATGTTACACCTTCAGAAAGATAAGAGCAGGCCTTCATGTCTCATGTGACATATAACTCCCATCAGCCCACATGTACCCCTTCAGTTTTCACCCTTTACATAGTCAAACACACTAGATGAGGCCATAACAGAAGTTATCAATAAAGCAGTATATTTTAGAAGACAAATTACTTCATAATAACTTACCCGCAGAAAGAAAAATATCAAAAGTGTTTGGCAATTATCTACGTACCATCAGTTAAACAATACACCAAGTATTGTATTTATGCTAACAAGGTCCTGTAATTGTTTAGTTGTATTTCATTAACAGTCAGGACATGCAGCTATGGGTGAGGATTTTGTTGGCAGATACAAAACACACAGGACAAAAATATCCAGGCCCTGTTCTAGAACTAAGGAACAGTTCTAGGACTATTAATATAACTAATAACTAATTAAAATATAACTATTAAAATATAGCTATTAAAACTCTAATGGCTCTACTATAAGACCTTCCCACCACAAAACCTGAGATACCTCATGTAATTCTCCACCTAAACCACATTCCTTTTTTATATTTTATCAACAAGCCACTTATTAGCAACTAATTATTTCTTTTTCATCTGGATCTGAGAGTTTCCTTTTTTAACTTACAAAAGGTTTCTTACTAGATGTATATTTACTCTTATATACTACATAGAAATCTAAGATGAGCTCACTACAAAACATCCAAGCTTTCTCTACTTACATTTCCCTTTACTTGATACAAAAAGAGAAAGGAGTGCTAGAGAGACAGCTGCTGGAAACCGTTTTGGCATTACTGACTTCATGGGTTTTATCCTGATTTAACTGCAAAAGATCTTGCTGCAAAAGCCTTTAGAGACAGAATCAAGTCTCAGGTTTGACAGTGTGGAAGACATTCTTCTTTTGGAACCCAAAGAGGCTTCCATGTTTGAGGAGAATATTCCTGATACTCTAAGTTTTCCACAAGCTCCTTGCCTTAGTGGCTTTTTTTCTTGAACAAGGCTAAATGTCTTTCTCTTAGAAGCATTTTAGAGTCCCTGGGTAGCACTGGAAATTGTCCTCTTAACACGATACTTGCTTAGAATATGTGCTACTGATATGAAACTCATGCATGGAAATGTTCACAAACTCTGGTTAAGGTCCACTTGGCTGTTTTGCCACAATCAATGAAAATGACTCACCTTTTATTGCAGTGCAGAGCTCACCAGCCTGCTAAATCGAACACTACTATTAAATCAGGCTATTAGGTGCTTGCTTAATTGTACTGCGCAATGCATGCATAAGATGCCAGAATTATTCCATGTGTACACAAGATTATGTATTCTGGTCAGTGATGCAGGGGAATGAAAAGCAGCAGATCAAGGTTCAAAATCCACCGGTAACACTGAGGGTCTTCCCTAGATTCCCTACTTGCTAAACACAAAACTGGTGATCCAGAAGTTTTTTTTGCTATGTGAGCATGCCATTCCTTTCAAATTCACCAGCTCCAATAAGAAGCAGAGTTTAGGTATCTCATTTTATTAACAGGGGCGCATGGCTTCCAGTCAGACTGGAGCATAAGGCTGTGGAAGAGCTCATCAGAGTTGACATGGCCTAAGTTACAGAATTTATAACTAGTTACTTTGTTTCTCAATATTGTCTCAAAAAATTTTTCACAGGGTTGCTGTTTACTTCTGTTTAATTGCTTGTTTACTTCTGAATGCTATTCTTATATTCAGAAACAGAGCCACACACCCACAGTGCTCAAAACCAGCAGTAAAGTCAACTCACTACATCAATAATGTTAATATAACTGGTTTCAGATTCATATCCTACTGTGCTTTATAATTTCGTAGTGTTTTCTTTCAAATTGGCAAGCCTGGGCAGGTAGCTAACATGGCCTTGCACAAGGGCAAATTTTCCTCAGCTCTAACTGGGGTTTCCAGATACTCAGTGCCTCTGAAAGGCAGGTCCAACTCAGTCATTTAAAATCAGGCTGCCTTAGAAGCTGAGTTCTAGCTCTTCATGCCTTAATTTTTCCCAATTGTAAAATTAAAATGATGAGTTCACTTTGTTATTAACAAATAAATATGAGATGCACTCAGTGACCTTCAGTCTTTGGGAAAGTTTTGATCTATAGTCCTACGTAGGTTTGGAACTAGATGATCTTTAAGGTCCCTTCTAACCCAAACTATCCAATATTCTGTGATTTTATGCTCTGTATCTAATCTAGCACTCTTACAGCTTTATCTTACAACAGGAGGGGGAAAAGTTTTCTTAATCTGAGTAAGAAAGTATTCTTCATCTGAACTAACTAAAAGTCCTAATGAAGGAAAAATATTTGTAGGTTTCATATCAGTAGGATAGTGTAAGAAGCCTGATAGCTAATCTGTATATTTGTGTGAAACCTATACCTTCATTGACATTGTACATTCGGTAGGCAAAAGAATACTTCTTTTCTTCTTAAGAGCAGGTGGAAAATGTTACTTTACCAAGCTCTTTGTCTTCATTTTGCTGCATGAGGCTACTTCTTCCTTAGATTTATTGGCAAAGGACTTTCTGGGAGTGTTTCTTAATTTACTTCTGGCAAGATTAAGTCTAGCTAAGCTCGCCTTGACAGGTTCAAGGCAGATAACGAGCAACTTGCATGAAGACATGGGAGGATGTTTCTCAATGTTCTGTTCTCTGAAGTTCAAGGAAAGTTAGTAGAACAAGCAGATGCTGAAGGTTGTTCTTTGACAGCTTCTGTTTCCACTCAAAACAACAGAAGTATAGACATCAGCAAGTCCACAAAGGTCCAAACCTGTAACAGAAACTGAAATGGAGTCTAGAAGGAGAAGAAAAGCACTTATAACAGAATAAAAAAATAGTATCCCCATAAACTTAATTGAATTTCTGAAAGTGATAGAAGTTCAGCACTTAGACTTTACTTTGTTAAGTATTCCATCAGTCATGAGCCTTCAGAATTACTTTGGATAGCTCAGCAGTTACCCATCTTAATGTATCCACTTGTATCAAGTTCACAAATAATTAATGGATTATAATCTCTCATTTGTTATGAAGAGGAGCAACCACATTTGTTTCAGGGTATGATGACAATATTCTGAAGCCTGTCAAAGTTCACTGAAGAGGAACTGAAAAGCATTTTAGTCAACAAAACCACTAAATTCTTATTTCTCTGAAGCCCTGGCAGGTTAAATGCAAAGACAAAAGGATACAAAGAAATGCAGAAGAAATTGCTACTTTAACATTTCCCAGGTATCTCCCGTTCTGCAGATAGAGAAGATGTCAACACCTTCTCTGATCTGCCAAAGGAGACAATTGTGTAATACTCCCCAACCCATGTCCATCAAATTAAAGCTGGTTGTTCAGATAGCTTAATAACATTGTTAAGTCATCTCACATTGCCTCACATGGGTTAATGAATGAATAATTTACACAAGAAGCTCAACTTCTTGATGTGAAAATCGTGTAACTTAGTTGAAGATAACAATCTGTTCCATCAGCATTGGTGAAACAAAAAGAAGCTGTGTCTCCCCTGTACAATACTGTAATCATGCAGTAAAATCATCACGGAAGAGAACTTGGAAGAATTACATTCTCACCAAAGTATAATTTCATACATGAATAGTCTCCTAGGATTTAATTTTGAAACAGTGGGAATGAGTGCTTGGCACAATACCCTGATAATCTCTTTGTAAAGCCCTGTTCTATAACCAAATGAACAATAGGTATTGAGCTTATGAAAAACTCTGCAGTAAGACAGTGAAACTGTGATCATAAGACGTTCCAGGACTAAGGTAAAGCCAACTTGAATTTTGTGTACAGAACAATGTCATTTGTTGGAACTGCATCTTCCATTCCTACAAGGGAACAAGTAAACAACAAAGAAGGGTGACTACAAGAGCAAAGAATGTAATGGAATGATCAAGGCCATCAGGCTCTTTTTGGGAGTGTATTAATGCCAGGTGAAGCTGCAAGTGGATTTTTTTGGTAGATTTTTTTTTTTATATCTTTTCTTAGATGATCTTGGATATTCCTGGAAGGCATATGTGCCTTTGGTACCAGTTACAGACTGTTGTAGTTCCCCTCTTTGGTCAACAGTTTTCTATAACCAGACTGAAATCTGGTTCACATTTCCTGGGTCTGGACAGACGCCTTTCATAGTGCTGACTGTTAGGCACGTTCACAACCACAATTTTCTCCCAGGATACCTATCAGTACAACTGCTTCAAACACCAAAATAAAGATAATTTTTACACATGTATATATACTAATTATTGTGGCGAATAGATTAAAAAGCAGAAGACTGGAGAGGAGGATTGTAAATTGCTCAAATGACCTTGCGGCTGGGAATAACTCTTGACAAGCGTATGTGAAGAGCAGGCCAGTGAGCCTCTAGCATGGACTGAGTTTAAGAGTGCCTGCATGTTCGCTTGTATACATCTGCCCAGGTGTTGCTTTGGGGATACCTGGTTCACAGGGTAACGGAAATTAATTCACTCTTTGAGTTCAAGCCACAGTTCGTGGTTGTTCCATCTGCCTGCCTGTGTCAACTTGCACACTAATGCATGCAAATGTAACTACTGTAAGTGCATCCCTCCTCACAGAAGGTTGGCTGCCAGGGTTGTGAGTTCAAGAAAGTCTGAGGACACCATGCTGCACAGGCTGGCTACTCCATAAGGGAGGGGAGCTTTGAGCTGAAGGAGATGCCAAAAGCTTGCCCAAAGCCCAGGACATCAGGCAAGTTGAAGGTCATGAGAGAGGGCTGGGGAAAGCCAGGAATACAAGCCAGCAATTCAGAGTTAGGATCAAGCCCTGTAAGGATAAGAAGTGATCACCAGACAGGGCCACAGTGATGAGTAAGGTCCAAGGTCAGGATGGGACATCATCCTGTGGCCTAGGATCTGGACCCAGATTAGTAGGCTAAAGGCCAGGCATAGACAGGATTGTGATGTAGTAGCAGCTGTAGCTCAGGTAGGATCCAATCACTAGAGCAGCACCTTAGGTCAGTTCCCACAGGAGGCTAAGGACTTTCTGCAGTGCTATCTGGAAGGGATGTCTCTTGGATGGATCTCTCCAAGCTTACCAGAGAGAGGAGATAGTCCTCAACAGTACTAAATTGGCCCTGAGGAAGCCAAACCCCCAGGAGGAGGGATGGCCTCAGGGCCCTTCAAACAAGTGTATTTCGTAGCTCCAGTAACCAACAACTGCTGAGAGGAGAAAAAAGCCTAACTCAAGGCCAGAGAACTCTTACGTCCTGTCAAGCCAACTTCTTGCTTCTTCCAGGCTTCTTTGGCTTTTTTCCTTCTTCTGCCAGGTACTTCAGGTTTCTATATTTAAGCTTAAAAGCAGAAGGATGATACAAAGAGAAAACAGAAAGTAATGCTCTAAGTTAGCGCGTCTGCTAAAAAATGGTAACAGTATGTCTCCTCCTTTAAGAGGTTAGGAGAATAGGTTTATAAATTCACCCCAGTTTAGCTGCTTAGTAAGTAAGTAGTGCTAAGGTTGTGATTGATCTTTCAACTAAGAATTATGACAGATACCCACTAACAAATATTTCATGAAATTGCTGCTAGCTTCACATGAGAATGAACAACCCGCGACCCTCGCAAGTGATTTTTCACCCAAATCCCAGGAAGCAGGCACTGAATCTAAAGGCATGCAAAGAGCCATTTGAATATCCATGCCCTTCCTAGTCCAGCAGTGGGAGGGTTCCAGGGGAGCTACTTTCTGAAAACCTTTTTTCTGAACATCTGTAAACATCTCCCTATGAGGGAGGCATCTCCCTTCAGTTCCTTAAGCAAATGGAACCTACTTTAAGCTTTACTTATAAAAATATCTCTAGTCTTTCTTCCTGATACCTACCAAAAGTCTGTGTTTCTTCAACTTTTCTTACTTTATCACAACCAGGTTTTATTTGCAATAAGCAGGTGCACTTTTAGCTTAGTCAGCATTCTGTTCTACCTAGGCTGCCTTTTTTTAAAAAAAGCATATTGTGTGGAGTTAAAACCTATTCCTTTACACTCAAAACCTCGGTGTTTTTTCCTTGATTTTCCTCAGAACTATTCAGCTAATTGTGAAGTCTTCTTCTCATATGGAACCACTTTTTCTGGATGTGAACAATAGTGAGTCAGTGAGTCAGCAGACAACAAGCTTCCTGAGTGAAGTCAGCAGTTCCTATTTCCCCTCTGTTCTGTATTGCAGCAGGATATATCAGACAAACGTTGCCAGACTGATATATGTATTTGCCAGAATTGCTAAATACTTCATTTTTGACCTTTCCCCTAGTTTCTCTTTCTTTTCTTTTTGTATGTCCATAGTCTTTTGTATCAAAATCAATACCCTTGATTTTAAAAATAAGGAAAGAAAACGGATTCACAAATCAGGGTATCTTCTCCCTGATTTTTTTTACTTGCTCATCCCTCTGATCAGTAACTGCATTTACACAAATATTAAGGACAGAGCTAGTCAGGTAGCAGAAATACATTGATTTATTCTTCTAAATAATTAATGTCAGTACCTCACTTTTTTCTAAATCCCTTCAGTGCGGCCTATTTATAAAGCTCTCTTTCTGGTAAAACTACACGATTTTGGAGCTTCTGGCAAAAAACAGACATCATGGCTTCCTTTACAGACATGTAATATTCCTTATAGCAACTGAAACTAAGAAAAAGAAAGCCAAAAAGCCCCTCAGCTCTGTGCTATTGTTTCTTAAGAACTTTGAAATTTTGGAACCACTAACAGTGACATCTGAAAATGTAATTCTAAAGAAAAAATAATAACTTTCCAAAACCACATGATCTTCTCAAATATATTATACACTATTTGAAGCACAAAACATGGTGCTCCTCATGGAAATTATGCTAATAACACTAAATAATAATGATATTCAGAATTATTTTGCACCAATAATTAATAAAGTGTATAAAAACATAATTAGGAGCAAAAGAGCTTTATTATTGTTGCTGTTATTACTATTATTATTATTAAACGAGCATTCCACTTCTTACAGTCCTAATTCTCAGACTTAAACAATACATTAGAAACTTGTTATTAACTTCACTAAACTTTGGATTATAATACGAGTGGTCTGTCTAACATCCCTCAATGAGCAGACAGAGATTCCAACAGGCACTGAATAAATCTCTCAGGATTTGGAGGCCACTCTTCTATGTCAGTCCTTTTCCTGACAAAAAATGTTTCTATTTTCTTAGGTTATTGGCAGATAAAGTCTCCCCTGAGCCTCTTTTTCTCCAGGCTTGACAACCCCAGCTTCCTCAGCTGCTCCCCATAAGATTTGTGCTCCAGACCCCTCACCAGCTCCATTGCCCTTCTCTGGACTTGGTCCAGCACTTCAATGTCTGCCCTGTAGTGAGTGACAGGCCCAAAACTGAACGCAGGATTTGAGGTGTGGCCTCACCAGTGCCAAGTCCAGAGGGACAATCGCTGCCCTGGTCCTGCTGGCCACACTGTTGCTGGTACAGGCCAGGATGCCACTGGCCTTCTTGGCTACCTGGGCATAGCTGGCACATGTTCAGCTGCTGTCACCAGCACTCCCAGGTCCTTTCCCACCAGGAAGCTTTCCTTTCCAGGGATGCTGCCCCCAGCCTGTAGTGCTACATGGGGTTGTTGTGCCCCAAGGGAAAGACCCGGCACTTGGCTTTGTTTAACCTCATTCAGTTGGCCTCTTATTTCTGCTTACTGTTGTAACTTCACTTGAATTTCCTCCACTAGGAGTCATTTAATGTTTCTGTAAGTACCATTGCTAGCCAATGTTTAGGTAGTGGGTCTATCACAAACTAAGGCTGCTCATAAGTAAGCTATTTTAGTTTTTTACATATATTTACTACATTTGTAGTTGGATGTGAGCAACACATTCATTTTTTTGATAAAAAGACTCTTGGTGTCTTCTCATAGACCAACACTTAGCTACCATATTCTTGAATAAATCCCACATTGTTTACAAAAGCATTGTCCTATGCTGAATATTTAAAAAATAAAAATAGATTTTGGCATTAGATGGCATTCCATGTCTACTTTGAAAAAATAGGAAATTACTGTAAATGTTGGCCATGAATTTTGTCTCACCAATTTACTGATGATCTTTTCTGTATTTAAGTGGAATTTATAGTTTCTCAAACCCTTGAGATGTCTTTGCCAACCATAACGAGCAGGAATAAAGAAGAAATCTATACTCTGAGGAATACAGTTTTAATTCCATATTTTTGGTAACTTTCATCACTATAACATCATGTAACTTAGAATTTAACTTTAATTCTATTATTGGATGCAAACAAATATTCTGAAGACCAGAACAACATGTATTTACAAAAATCCTTGGGAACACCAAGCTCTTCCAATTCCTTGGTATGTTTGATAGTGAAATTGGTCAGATAGAAACTTTCTAACACAGTTTTGAGTATTGGAAAGCAGGCCTTTATTACAGCAGGCTGGTCCCTCGGGGAACCCTTTCTGCATTTGAGTGCCCTGAGCATTGAGTGCACAGTTTTATCATACACACTGATTACTTATTCATTAGCTATCCCCACTTACTTGACTTTATTTGACATAGCACACCCCTTACCAGAAGTCCTTATATGATTCTTTGGGGTCTGCCTTCAATGTCCAGTGTCCTTTCTATGTGGCTGTTCCTTGACCCCTGCTTTTGAGTAAGCACAATATCATTGTTTTGCATAACTTCTACTTTGTCAGCCTTGCAGAGCAGAGCTGAGAGTCCTGCTTGCGTTTTGTATGACTTCTGCTTGCCTAAGTTACATCCTTTATTTGTTTCTGCAAAGTGGTGCTGTTGTTTTCTACTGTCCTTGATAAGAGCAAATGTTGTTCTGTTCTACTGTCCTTATCATGTTGACCAGCAAATTTCACAGACTTCTCTCAATCTTCAGTCATTAAAACTTACGTGGCAGAATGACCACAAGCTGCCTCACCATGGTCTGCACCACAGGCTGCAGGGGAATCTCAGGCCTGGAGTCTGGAGTGCCTCCTTCCCCTCCTTCTGCACTGACCTAGGTGTCTGCAGAGTTGTTCCTCTCACATCTTCTCTCTCTGCTCTTCTCTGGCCGCAATTATATCTGCTCAATACCTTTTTTTCCTTCTTTAATATGTTATCACAGAGGCGTTACCACCATTGCTGGTGGGATCGGCCTTGTCCAGTGGCGGGTTCCTCTCAGAGCCATCTGCCATTGGCTCTGCCGGACATCGAGGAAGCTTCTAGCAGCTTATCAGAGAAGACATCCCTGCAGACCCCCTGCTACCAAAACCTTGCCAGGGAAACCCATACATACAGCATAAAACCTGTCGCTATCACAAGTCTGATCAAAGTTTCACATGAAAGTAGGAGATCTGGTGTGCAATTCCTCGTACATCAACATATAAACCAGCTGTACAAGAGTGAAACAATAATTCAAGAAGAAATTATTCAGAAGTAAGCATACCATGTTGTGTAAGACACATAAGAAACCCATAACTATAGTAACCTGACAGAAGTGCTGCTCAGTTCAGCACAAAAATAATCACTGAAGTGAAAACTTAATTTCTGTTACATTTATACAGGTCTGCTGAGTAGTAAGATTAACATACTGTATTAATTCTAAAAAAATTACGTCCTTCTCAGGGTAACTATTTACTCATTTTCATCTAAGAACCACTGTTATTAAATACTAAAGGATGGCCAGCCCTAGTCACATGGCTACTGTGACAATCCATTCTTAGAGGTCGAGCACCATCAACCTAAACCACATAAAATTCCTCCTGACTTTTCAAGACTCCTCAAACACATGAGATTTTACTGTGACAAGAGGCAGGAAGAGACTCTTTTGTAGATTATAAGAGCCTTCAATGAACTGAGACGATTAACCAGGACAGTTTCACTCGGGAGAAAATGTTCTCTGAATCAGTCTCCAAAACAGTGACAACCATTAAAGGTTGTAATTATCTTCTCAGTGAAAACAGTATTAGGCCCTATGGCAGCAAGTGATGGGTTACGATTTCTGTCCTTTAAGTACCACAGAAATACCATTATATTTCCCAAAAGAAAGTATCTTCTCCTCCATAAAACCAGTTATAAGATTTGCTTCTGCCTTGCATGTATCATCTAGCCAATTCAACAGTATTTTATGGCTTGCAGTTTCCAGACTATTAAAAACAAAAACCATGAATTGAACACATTAAAAGATTACTGGCTTCTGCATTTTATACCAGATTTGGAAAGAAACATGTGTCACAGCAAAAATTAAAGTTTAGACAATTAACCACAATTTTAAAAACCTTCCTATGAATACTGCACACATCGTTAAAAAAAATTATAAAATCTTTACAGAAGTCTATACATAGTATGAAGGACCACATGAGGGAACATCCAGGAATTCTTCAAATTATCTCAGTGGAATATAAACAAAATAGAATATAAATAGCAGCTTTGTCTATTTATAATAACCACAAACATATTTTACAGACTTTCAGAAGGAGTAGCTATAATTTGGAATACTTTTCCTTCTCTTCCTACAAAAACCACACAATTGCTAACATATTTAGAATCTCTTGTGCTTCCTTCCCTCATTACAAGGAAGAATAAATCCTGTAAACCACAAGTTGTCCCCTTCCTCCCTCAGGTCAGGACAGTTGCATGCTCTGTGAATAACAAACATTAAAAAAATTAAGACATTTACACTCCAGTTTTAACTGTATCTGTGTGTAGCAGCACTCTGCCTAAACAAAACCAATGCAACACCAGCAGGACACAACGTATTCAAACTACGCTGAAGTATCAGGACCTCCCAGATCATAAACTTTAGCTGGTTTTAACAATTTTAACATTTGACATCAGAAAGGTAGGTAAATAGGTATTAGGCTCCATGTGATAAACAGGCTTATCTTACCAGATATTTTAGTGCAGCAATCCAGACATATAGGGAATGTGTAAGACACAACCCAGTAAAGCGCTTAAACATTAATTCAACTTAAAAGCTTGACAACAGCCGTAATTAGGGAAGCCTTCATTATGATGATTTTACTGCTGAACTTTTGAAAACATTTTCAGCTTTTTAAGTAACACCAACTCCTCTGGCTGAAATTTCGTGAAAGGAGATTATACAATGCGGCCACACTCTGTGAAAACACAGCAAAACCAAATGGAGGTGGGGACACCTCGATGGAGAGAAATTAAGTAACTTCCCCATATAAGAGATTTGTAGCTCCACCTAATGGTCAGAAAGGAAAAGGTTTTTCTGTATGTTTCCTATTTGCCACACAACCACTGTTTGAAGACACATCTAAATAGGGTGTGTCAAAGTAATAAACATAATTATATCATAATAACATTATAAGTAGGACTTACTGCAGCAATAAATAAGAAAAGCCAGCAATTTTACCTCATACATTCAACAGCTAATGGATTTTTGCTATCCTTGGAACTACATCAATGGCACCATGTTCTTCCAAAGAACAGAGAACATGCTGAGTGTTGCTGCATTTGCACATTAAATAATGGGAAAGGTCCTCGGTGTGTAAAGACGGACAGCATGTGAATGAACTACATGAACTTACACTGGTGAAGATCTGGTCCTTATGTTGTGCTTTTTTTGCTGAAGCTTTGTTACATATTGTACCAATTAATCGTGTAACATGAATTCTCCAGATAAAACCAAAGTCCTTCACACATTTCAGTCAAAGATCTATGTACTAATTCACTAGGTACTTTCAGGTGTGGGTTTGTTTCACTAGCTGCAGCATAGAGCATCAGGCCAAGTCAGTGACATCCCGCGGATCTCTTTTTTTTTTGCGTGTGGATATGCAAAAATTCCGTATTTACTCCAGTGATATAATGAAAAACACCTTTCTTCTACATTGTTTTGAGAAAAACAATGTGAAGATACCTAAGTCTGGTACCTAAGATGGATTCTTATAGCAAGTAATCCAATTTGAATAATCAATGTAATGTAATCTACAAAAAATTCTCCCAAAGCACTATAAATTACTAAGGAATGTTTGAAATACTTTGTCTTTTTCCATAAAATAATTCTGTTCTCAGACAAAGAATATCCAAATGGTCTATACCTTTGCTAAGACATACAGAATACCTTCAATAGTGGTAGTAGACCTGCATGGAACATCTTTTAGTTCTACAGTATGTGCCTCTGGTTCTAAGATACCAAGTATGGGCAGATTTGGGCTTAGTTAAAAATTTTCTGTGAAAGACTGGAATACAGCCAAAATGGAAATTCCTTGAGAATTTATGCAAAAAGAGGAAAAAAACCCCAAACAACAACAAACCCCCCACCACAACCACAAAGATGAGAGGAAAAGCGGCATTAGACAAGAGGAATGAGAAGACCCTAAAAAGTAGATTAGCATGTCCGAATAGAATTACATTTAATAGGCCATTAAAAATTCTTAGTTTGCTCAGAATCGAGAACAAACCTTGCTGTACCTAAATCATAGCTACTCCAACTAAATTTTTATTAGATCATTTTAGAAAAAATTATTTTTATTGTTTTATCAATTTTTTATTTTATTATAACACTGCTTTAAAAATTGGCTGCTCTGCAAAGTGTCATGAATGCCCAGTAAACTCATAACAGAAATACATGAAAGTGTGGAATATACAATACTGATTTCTAATTAAGATACTTGTGATCCAGTGATCCAGATTCTAATCATAGTCAAGCTTCTTCACCTTTTTTTTTTTTTTAACAGTGTAAGGAACCCTTCTATTTCTACAGTTCTGCAAATAGGAAAGCTTATTATTTTGGAAATGTATGTATTTAAGTGTATGAATAAGTGATTTTAGACTTAAGGCTACAGTACAGAGCTATTCTGAAATTGATATTAATATTACTATACACATATCAAACTGTCTATATATGCTTGTAATATAAAACACCAGAGGAACAGCTTCTGCTGCTGTACAACAGTATCCAATTATGAGCCTATAAAGCTCTATATCAAGTATTAATCACTCTATCATTTCAAATATAGTCAAAATAACAAAAATCATAGAGTAACAGTCCATGCTCTTAGTTATATCAAGTTGTGCTTGAGCAACACGTTAGCAAGGCTGACTACTTTATCAGGCAACTGTTTTGGAACTAATTCATGTAAGTGTTTTTCACCCAGTGCTAACCATACATTTATTCTTGCTGTTACTCATTCTGTTTGTAAAATAACATTTGCTTTCAGACAATTCGAGGAAAATCTTGTTTGTATGTGTTTGGATTATCTCAGATTGAAACAAAGTTTTCACAGGGTTTTGCAGTGTTTCATGTTAAACCTATGGAACACTTAAACGAAGTCTGAAAATATTGCTCTAGCAGAGAAATATCTTTCTGTTTGAGTACTAGGTTTTCTAGTTAATCAATAGTAATATGAATTTTATAACAATAGTTAACACTTTTGATGTGTCTTTATCCTGATATCACACAAAGTTACAGAAAATATCATTTATATAATGTTATGATTAGTAGAGAGAGATTAAGGAATTAAGAAAAGGTAGTTAAAAATCCCAGGGAAAGAAGTAGAAATATAGGGGCTGTGTGTATTACTTATGCCTTTGTGATATGCTCTGGCTACTAGATTTTTCTGTTTCCTGGAAAGATATAAATGAGTAGCATGCATCTGGAACATATCTGCACATTTTACAATCAAATAGCGCCGATTTGATCATACACCTAGGCTTTCTCTTTGTTATGTGATATGCAAAAAATTTAGGAAAGAAGTGGAGAACCGTAACAAAGATTCAAGAAAAAGAAAGTACAATAAGCAGTTACTCTTCTGAAAAGAGTGAAGATAAATACATGGAGCAAAGTGAACACAATCTTCTAAGGTCATGACTGAAACCACCACCCATGGTATGCTGCAGAGAACTCTATTTATTTACTTTGGAAAGATGAAAGGCTGAGTCACTCCTGAGCCAATGACATAAACCTTGGGTAGGGAGATATCTTACCTCATTTTTCACTCATCTGATGCCAGAAATATGTTACAAGGTCATTCCCTCCACCTTTCTCTAGCAGGAGATAGAAAAGTTGAACAGAGAGACCTCTGGGAATGCTGCAGTCTTTTGTGTTCAAATGACACCACCATTAGCTCAGGAAAGAAAAGGGCTAGGCAGCATTCATCTAGCTAACTGTTTACCTGCAGAGTCCTGAAAGAAAATCACTTCTGTACTCTAGGACTCTCCAACAGGATCAAATATTCTATTTCCGTATACAAACCAGCCTCTGTACTTAGCCTATCACTTCCCATCCTTTTCCCTGTAAAACACCTAATAAAAAGGAACCATGAAAGGAAAAAACAAAACCAAACACATACACACCCATTTGCTGTATTTATATATGCTCTGGAACATGGGACCAAACTCCATTAGTCACACTGAGTGATTATTTTTCCCCTTGAGATAGAGTCTCAGATAAATGCTTCCAGGATTAAAATCTTAAGAGTGGACTTTACTAAATCCACTTAGCTTTTAAGTTCACTTATACCGAATGTAAACAGTTTTTTTTATAGAAACCTGAACTGTCTGGATGAAGCAACCCTACCTTTCTGTCCCACACCTCAAAGAGTACTTACCTGTTTCCACTGTGACTAGAACTACTATGAGTCTCCCTCGCTTTTCAGAGGTACTTTCTGAAGAACACTTTAAGCAGACTGAGTGGCTTAGGAAAGGGATCCTCTTGCTGATGTCTTTGTTTTGCTAGGAAGTGCATCTGTGGAGCCACAAGAAAGCTAAACCTGTGCTTCTTGGTTGTTTTCTTAAAATGTCAGTTGCCTGGGTTTAATCATTCCACATGAATATGAGCTGTCTTGTCAGAACAAAAGGGTTAAGAAGACAACTAAGAACCATGCACTGGGATATGATGGCAGCCTCCTCCGTTAGCTTTAAGTGTTTGTGGAATCACAACCTGAGTTAACAAGTCTCAGATTGCATTAAGACATCTTGCTTATCCTTACATATGAGGGAGTTTTCCCCGTCATATGCATCCTCATGGAGTGTGATGACTGAGGACATGAGGCTGTGACTGAGATTAGAGAACAGGAGTTAACAGGGAAGAAATTGCTAGTGGAGGGGTAAAGTCAGAGGATAAAGTATTGAGAAAGCTACAGTCAAGCAACAGAGACCTGTGTTTAACTCTCAGGAAGAAACACCCCCACGTACTCCCAGTGAAGCTAACTGATGCCATGCAGCTCCCAGACACCTGAGTTCGTAGCCAAAGACCCTCACAACAGTAGTCCCCACCCACATCCCTGCTCCCTTCCCAGAAAGCATTTTGCACTCCCCTACTGTAAGAATTGTTGCTTCCCTAATTCTTAAATGAAAACAAGCCATAGAATGATAATGTTTATGTTTACTTGCCTCCAATTCCTTTCTCTTTTGTTTAGCTTTCTAGGATCATGCCCATTTCCAGCAGTATCTCTGAGATTTAACAAGGAACACCCTATTAATATTGACAAGGTCTTGCACATCTGACTTCTATCATTCTGTTAAGCATGGATAAAATAACAAATTAATTTGGGTCAGCGTTATGCATTTCCAGTTAGTCCTCAGAGGACCAATGAAAGACTAGTTGGGTAGGATCTATTTTTTAAAATAAATATGCTAGAAGTTGGATTTAATCATAGATGTTGAAGCCAACAAAAATTATTAGCTCATATTGCCTTCTTTAGACTACACATAAATAAACAATGCTGCCCAAAAAAGCATCTAGAAATTAAATATCTACCTTTTTTCAGTGGGTACTATAATTTATTATTACACAGTAAGAAGCTATGTCTTATTTGCCATCTGAGTTTCATAGAAATCATAGGATGTCTTGGGTTGGAAGGGACCTTAAAGATCATCTATTTCCAAACCCCCTGCTGTGGGCAGCAACACCTTCCACTAGAACAGGTTGCTCAGACCTCCATCCAGCTGAGTCATGAACACTCCTATGGATGGGGCATCCACAACTTCTCTGGGAAACCTGTGCCAGTGCCTCACCACTGTCACAGTAAAGAATTTCTTCCTAATATCTAATCTAAATCTAGTCTCAGTCTGAAGCTGTTCCCCCTTGTCCTGTCTCTACATGCTCTTGTAAAAAGTCTCTCTCTCTCTTTCTTGTAAGCTCTCTTCAGGTACTGGAAGGCCACAATTAGGTCACCCCAAAGCCTTCTCTTCTCCAGGCTGTACTATCCAAATTCTCTCCGCCTGTTCCCTTAGGAGAGGTGCTCCATCCCTCCTCTAGATTTGCTCCAACAGGTCCATGTCATTCCTGTGCTGGGGACCCCAGAGCTGGATGCAGCACTGCAGGTGGGGTCTCACCAGAGCAGAGCAGAGGGGCAGAATCCCCTCCCTGGCTCTGCTGCCCACGCTGCTTTGGATGCAGCTCAGGACACGTTTGGCTTTCTGGGCTGTGAGTGCACATTGCTGGGTAATGTGCAGCCTCTCCTCCACCTGCTCTCAATCTGTTCATCTTCCAGCCTGTATTTATACCAGGGATTTCCTCAACCCAGCTGCAATTTGTATGGCGTTCTATTCCAGACATTATTTCTTGTTTCTTCTCTCTAAACTAAAAGGTCCTATTTACTCTTTGTGAAGGTACTTAATTATTTCAATCAATCAACCAGATCTTTTGATAAACTGAGCAAGTTTTTGCTCAAGAAAAAGAGTTTTCTCATTTCCAAGAAGTGAGTTTTCTTGGAAAATGAATTTAAAATGAGGTTATGTTACTAAAACCAGCCATTAAGACCTAAGTAAGTACCTACAGTTAAGAAGTCAGGTTAGGTAAGTGAGGGACAGAGTGAGTCAGCGTAAACTGACCTGAACTTGAAAACAGAATTTATGTTGAGAGACATTCCTATTAGGATAGGATCAATTATCTCAGCAATTACAGGTGGACCAAAAATCACATAAATCACAAACCTGAGTGTACTCAAAAAATTACTGTCTTTTGTGCATTTTTGCTCACATGGGCCAACTGGCCAGGTTCAACATGCAAAAGCATACAGAACCTTCTGTGGAGTATAGAGAAGTGACTGTTGTACAACAGCTAGCCCGGGAACTTGCTAAAAAATCCAGAGTTGAATCTAGCAGCAAAAAACAGAAAAAAGAGAGTCCTAGCAAAAACAGACATTGCAACAATCTTGTGCTTACTGAAACCCCTGTTTTCTATGTGCAGCCAAAACCAAGAGGTGTCATGCTCAATACTTTTTAGCAGGAGTTACATCTTTTTTCCAACTACGGAGGACTCATGTAAGAAATAATACTTGAGGGAATCATAAGCATTTTAAAAACAATTCTAAGACCTGTTGCCTTCTAAGATGGACACAGAGAGACTCTAACTGAAAGCTTTTACAGGGAAAGGAAACGTGATGTTTTTCAGAAAAATATACTGACAAAGCCTTTGGAAGATAAACATGTCAAAAAATCCCGCCACATTTTATGTAGAAAAGATCAAGATAACCTGATTTTTTTTAATGAATAATTTCAAAGTATTCTTGAATTTAAGTCAGTATTTTAAGTAGCATAAACTATTCATTAAAAAAGAATTAATGTAAAGAAAGGGATCCTTATCCTCCCCTGCTGGTATTTATGGAGATGTTTCCAGCAAGAATAGCCTAACTGAGGTTTTGATCTCATAACACAGTGACAATTAGCAAAAATTTATAATACTGGATTGAAATCCTGACACTTCCAGACAAAATGGTGGTTTTCCAACAGACAGGATTGCTGAAATAGTTGCCAATTACAGGATACATGTTTTAAGCTGAAGCTATACATGACAATTGTTTTATGTTTATCCCATCTCTTATGTCACTGATTAAATGACTAAAGCCAGAAAGAGCCTGTGAATCTTCAGCTCCCACCCATACCATACAGTCTGAGCAAATAAATTGTGAAACCATAACCAGTTGTACAATAAGAAGTAACACCCAGATTCAGAGCTTTCTGTCTTGTACAGAATTGCAGAACACAGCTACAACTGCTCAAAAGCAAACAGGGATCAGATCTTCCACGTACTACATTCTTCCATGTGACAGCATTACCTCAAGCAATTTTTAACAGATTGCGGTCAGCAGAACTCCCTGAGGCAGCAGGCAACCATCCCTTCATTCATTTTCACTACCCCCTTTATGGACCCAACTCCTACTTCATCTGTCAGTTCTAAAAGACAGAGACGATGAAGTGGTCTGCCATGTAATTTCCACAATTCATGTGACTGGAGGCAACTACAGGATTAAGGAATGAAATCTTCCAGCAGTTATGAAGAAATTTTCAAATGTTCTCTAAGAAATCTGAAAAGGGAGGGTATTTTTGTTCCCAAGGACTCAAAATAAACAAATTATTTGCTCCAATGAGTTTAAAGGATCAGACCTTCTTGGAGTTTGGCAATTGGTGACTAATCAAAGTCAGGACAATTTCTGAAAACTACCTGAAACTACATTGAACAAAAGGGGGTTTCCTGCTACTCAGATAGAAATTGAACAGAATGATTTGCTATAACATACAAACGTAACATACAAACATTTTATTAACATAAAATTCTTAAATTATAGGTTATCAGGATCAGTAATGAGCTGCCTGACACATGCATGGTACACAGGATTATTTTTGAACAAAAATATTGATGCTTAGATTATCGGCTTTGGTTAAAAGACAAAAAGGGCAGAATGGATCAAGAAACTCATGATATTCCAGGAAAAAAAAAAAACCCACTACTTCTTTAGATGAAAGGATCAGAGCTAACCTCTCTGGGTGAAATTGGTTCAAAAACACATAAACCAGCGGCCTTTCTCTTGGCCTCATTCCTTCCTTTGGGTAGGTGGAATTTAAGGATGGCATGAGCAATACAGTGTCTAAGTGCTACCGAAAGGATGGTCATTTCATTTTTTATGGCAGATCTACCACTCAGTGACTTTTTCGGGTACTTTATTCAACTAAAAAATCAGGGGGAAAAAAATGAACACATTAAAACACCCCTTGAGCTTCCTAGTCAGTTATTGAATAAAACCAGCATAGTGGAACATCTGATGGATATCAGAGTTCCTGAGAGGTGACAGAAATCTGCAGCCAGAGAGGAAGACACCTTAGGGTAGAACCAAATAGAATACTATAGTATAGTTCCTCTTGGAAGGGATCTACAACAATCATTTAGTCCAACTGCTTGATCACTCCCAGGCTGACTAAAAGCTAGAGTCCTTTATTGATAGCACCATCCAAAACCTTCTTAGCGACAAGCGTAGGGCACTGACCACTTCTTTAAGGAGTCAGTTCCAGTGTTTGACTACCCTCTTTGTAAAGAAATGCTTCCCAGTGTTCAGTTTAAACCTTCCCCAGTGCAGCTTTGAGCCATTCCCATACATCCTGGTGCTGGGTCCCAGGGACAAGAGATCAGCACTTCCCTCTCTACTTCCCCTCCTCAGGAAACTGTTCAGAGCAATAAGGTCACCCCTCAGCCTCCTTTTCTCCAACCTAGACAAACCCAGAGTTCTCAGCTGTTCCTCATAGGACACTCCTTCCAGCCCTTTCACCAGTTTTTTTCCCCTCCTCTGGACACATTCAGCGACCTTCACATCCTTAAAGTGTGGAGCCCAGCACTGCGCACAGGACTCAGGGTGAGGCCACACCACGGCTGAATCCAGCAGGATGATCCCGATCACAGCTGGTGCTGCTGTGTCTGATGCAGCCGGGATGGGGTTTGCCCTCCTGGCTGCCCGGGCACACACTGCTGACCCACACTGAGCTGCTGCCCACCAGCACCCCCAGATCCCTTTCTGCAGGGCTGCTCTACACACACTCCTCTCCCAGTCTGTACTTGTGTCCAGTGTTCCTCCAGCCCAGGTGCAGAATATGGTATTCGTTCTTGCTAGACATCATGCAACTGATTATTTTCCAATGCTCTGATCTATCCAGATTGCTCTGCATCCAAAGAATACCCCTAGAGAGTCAACAGCAACCCCCAATTTGGTATCATCAGCAAACATACTAATTGTGCTTTCAACTCCTGCCTCCTGATCACAGATAAAAACATTGAGCAGGACTAGCCCTAAAATTGAACCCTGAGGACCACCGCTGATGACCCACTGCCAGCCAGATGTAGCTCCATTAACTGCTACACTTTGAGCTCTGCCCTTCAGCCAATTCTTCACCCAATGCACTGTGAACCTGCTCCTCTTATAGCTGGACAGCTTACTCAGAAGGATGCTGCAAGTACCAAAAACCTCATTAAAATACAGAAAAAATATATCTACCATCTTCCCTTCACCCAAGGTAAGCTTCTCTGAGCTTGTCTATACCACTACACTTTTATATCTTCCAGAAAATGTGACAAGCACTATTTCATTAATGAGAGTCACCCATGAAGTGCATAGCCTCATTGGAGTAGGTGGCTGAAATGATCATAGCCATATGAGAATCAGCTGAAGCAATTTGGTCTGTTCAGCCTGGAGGAGACTGAGGACAGACCTCACCACAGTCTACAGGTTCCTCATGAGAAGAGGTGGAGGGGCAGGCACTGATGCCTTGTCTCTGGTGAACAGTGACAGGGCCCCAGGGAATGATATGAAGCTGCATCAAAGGATGTTTAGGTTGGATATTAAGAAAAGATTCTTCACCCCGAGAGCGGTTGGGCACTGGAACAGGATCCGCAGGGAGCAAGCCTGCACCAAGCCCGACAGAGTTCAAGAAGCATTTGGACAATGCTCTCGGTGTGATTCTTGGAGATGTCCTGTGTAGGGCTAAGAGCCGAACGTCGATGATACTGGTGGGTCTCTTCCAACTCAGAATATTCTGTGATTCACCAAGTGTTCTTTCTCATT
>VWZW01004069.1:357906-442762 GCA_013397115.1 Edolisoma coerulescens
GGAGGGGGCGGCCTGACAGGCGGCAGCGGGGGGGGGCGGGCGAGCCGCGGGTCCGGCGCCCGCTCCCGCCTTGGGGCGCGGCGCTCCGCAGGGGAACCCCTCTCCTACCCTCGACTACACGGCTCCTTCCTTCCCCTCGAATGCGTCCGGAGGAAACTTCCCTCCTCGCCGGACAGGCAGGGAGGTTCGGGGTGCTCCCCAGCGCCGTCGGTCCCTGGGAAGGGCTCCTGCCCTGCCCTGCCCCGGCAGAGCTTCTGCGCCGGGGCTAGTCCTTAAACCGCACTGCGCAGCCGGGAGGGCGGGGGGGCTTTCAGGACTTTTTCACTGTAATTATTACCGTGATAATTGTTACTTTCCCTGCTCCCATCGGGCGCGGCCGCCCCACGGGAGCGCGGGGCTCTCCGGCGGCGCAGGTGGCAGGCACTGCAGGTGAGTCCCGGGGCAGCTCCCTCCTTTATTTCTCCATTTTCCTCTCCCTTTCCATGCCCCGACTCCTCCCCTGGGATCCGGCGTCAGCGGATTTAACCCTTGCGGGGGTCTGTGCCGAATTGGAGATCGTCACCGGCTGTTGGAAGGGTGTTAGAATACCAGGGATCGTCCTGACAAAGTCACGCTGGTATTTTGGAAGCCGGTCGTATCAGTGAGAAACTTAAAGTTCTGAAGATTTGAGAGCAAGGAAAAGCTAAATGCATAACTTTTAATCAATCTGTATTGTCATCTGAGGTTATCTGGCATGTCTTTGCTGCACAGCCAGATAGCCTATGTAGCGGAAGGTCTAGTGATATGCTAAGGCTTTCGTGTGTCAAACAGTAAAAAAATATTCACAGAAGCTGACAGAAGCTTTGAATATGATGTAAGCTGATTAACTGTGCTGTTAATGCCAAACACAGTCTTCCAAAATGTTGGAGCACAACTAAACATAATTTTTGATTCCACAGTCTCAGAAAGGATGCAAAAACTGAACGACATTATATTAATTCTAAACTTAATGCCAGTTCTGTACCAACCTTTTTAATGCTGTTGAGTCCTATTGTAAATCAAACAGGTTGCAGACATGGACTATTGTGCTGCTGTCAAACAATGCCTGTGGCCAAGCTTTTACATCTGCATGAGGGCAGGACAAACAACAAACAGGACATTTCATTTGACTTTTTTTTCTTTTTTTTTTTACCTGGAAGTTGTGTTAGTGTGCCTTCTCTAATATTTTCTTGGCTTACTATGAAGTTTTTAAACTTCATAGAGGTTTAAAGTTTAGGTAAATTTGAACCTGCACATGGACATGTTATTAAAAAGAGAATTATTTGCTGTTAGTTTTGTTGGCTGTTTCTTTGTGTGGAGCAAACACAAAGTTAGTGAAAGTTTTTGCATCACTCTTTTTAGGGTGGCATGTTAGAAGTTAAGGCAGTAAATATTCTTGTGGAAAAAAATAATGATGGAATGCAAATTACTTCATATCTGTTTGGAAAATGAAAGGATTTTTTTTTTGTATTTTTTTTCTGAAAAGCAGTCATGACCAGACTTAAGAGATTAACCAGACTACTAACCAACCATACTAGCATATATATTTCAAATCCTTTGCACAAAGGACATAACTAAAAAACCATAACTGTTAGATAGTTTGTGAATGTTTTTCTTGTAAATGTGACTGTAAGTGGCTGTTAAGATTTTTTTTTTTTTAAGAATTGGCTGACAGGCTGCTTTTTACCATTCCAGTGGATATGAAATGCAAATAATGCATTTCTGTCTTGAGCAGTGCAAGGAAGTCCAGTAGAAACCAGAAGTGTAAATACTAGCTTGCCTACGTGAGTTCTGACTTCTGTGTTAAAGCAGTTACTAGCACAACCTGACACCAATTACTGCTAAAATCTCAATGTTTGAATCTTTAAAAAAAAAGAAATCCTACAAGTTAAGATGGGCATTTTCTTAAATACTTACGGAGAAGTATAATGTTATGTTTGGCTGTTTATTCTTCGGTTAAGATTGGTCTCTCCATAGCCCAAAGTAAAGTAATGACATCTTCTTGGACCATGTCTTACATATTTGTTTTCTTATTTGAAGATTGTGTGTGTGATTTCTTTCTGTTCAGCCTTTACATGGTTTTCATTAAAAACAAAAAACCAACTCGAGCAGAATTTGACTATTAAATGTCGGTATGTATAACATCCGTCTCACTCAACATATATTAAATTCTCATTTGGAGTGACAGTGCTACATTTTGTTGAAATAGTTCTAGAAGTGGTATCTTTTTAAGCTTGGTTCTTTTTTAGGTCTGTGTTTGACCAGTGGAGAATTGATTTTGGAATTCGGTCTCGATATACTTTAAGGACAAATATGTTCAAGTGTTCATCTTGACACACCATCTGGGTTTGTTTAAAAATACAGTAGGAGAAAAGTCTCACTAGAATTTGGTGGGAAAGACATTGACGAAGTTGTAAGAGGAAGGTAAAGTAGTCTTTAGACTGTTACATCTTACTATTAAGCTTTCAGATAAATTTCATTGTCAGCTGTAGGCATAGAGCAGTATGCATAAAGTATGCATAAAGCAGTATGCATGTGTGGTGGTCTTCTTACTGGTTTCACAGCCTTCTGACTGAAATAACAACAGCAAGCACCTGTAACCTCTAAATCAGGCATCTTTTTGTCTAAGGGTAGCCTGCACTGTAGAAGGTTGTCCTTTTCTTCCTGTGCTTGCTAGTCATCCCCAGGCAAGGATTGCCCACCTTCAGCATGCTGCTTTCTTGGATGATATTCAAGACACTGGAGATCTTGGCATAACTGAGCTGTAAAATAGTTCTTGGGGATCATAGTCATAGTTACTAAGTTGTTTCCCATGTGACTTGCCAGATAGTTGTCGCTAGTGCTTATTCAGACCTGTAAAATGAAAATCATTTTGCTGCACATGCATCATGAGACCTGTTTTCCTCCTGTAGTGCTTCAAACAGTAAACTGAATTTTTTGGGGTTTTTTATCTGCTTTGGAATTTCTGGTTTGCTACATGAAATAATACCTCTGTTAGAGTTGCCCATGGTTGTACAGAAACGTGATGCTGCTTCTTTCCCATGCGATAAAAAAGTAGTGTTGTTGGAAATGCTACACCCCTGTAATGATAATGAGAGTGTTTCATTCTGCACATTTGTGGAGATAAAGGCTCACAGTTCTGATCTCTGTGCAAATAGTTGTTAGAAGCAAAGTTAGTTCAGGACAGTTTCTGGACTGCAACATAGTTTCTGGTGAGGTGTTACTGTTTCATGTGCAGTTAATTCTTGTGCATCTGTCGCAAAATGTGAACATATAGACTTACTTATTCTAAAGTTTCAGGAGTACAGTTACACTGTGCTCTGCATTCCAAACTCTGTTAGAGCAGAAAGTTTTCTCTTGGTTAGTATCTCACTCCAGCCCTTTCTTTCTGCTTACAGGTGTTTTGAGGGTATAAGTGTGGTCCTGATGTTTACTGTTTGCTTTGGCAGACGGGAAACTTGAAAACAGTTTTCAGAATTACTAAGATTATAATGATCATCTCTGTTTAATCGTGTGGCTTTTTTCTATGTTTTTTTTTTTTTTTGAACAGCATTTCAGGGCTGTTGATAGAACAGTAAAAACGTATCCACAGTTTCTTGCTGGATGTTGGCTTGCATGTCATTAAACATTCCATTTGCTTTGTTTCAGTTAAATGCAGTGGGCCAGTTCTGCCTTTCTCTGCTTTCATCTTTGCATTTAGTGACACTTCAGTTCCTTTCCTTTATTCTCGAAAAGTCTCTAAGGAGACTTGATGCTTTTCAAGCAAAAACCAAGAGCCTGTGTTTCTCTGCCTAAAAGATATTAAAAATAGTGTAAATCAAGGATTGACTTGCAAATCAAGTTATTCAGTTCTAGCAGCAAAAGCCGAGTTTACAATTACAGAGGAGTAGAGGCTTTCTTCATCTTGAAATGAAAGTGTTTTCCAGTTGTGAACAAAGGGCAGGTATACCAGAAAATGAAATCATTTTTCACCAAAGAGGCAAGGAACCCAATGTTTTTGCTTTCTCTCTGAACCAGCTCATTTCAGTGATAGTCTTTGTCTTTATAATTAATTTCAGCCTTTGATCAGTAATGAATAAACTGAAGTCTATCTACTGATGCATTCTGCAGTGCTGCTCTTCCCTTTTGCAAGTCTTTGCAATGTAGAGGAGTTGTGTGATTCCTGAAAGTAAGACTTTTTTTTTTTTCTTCCCCTGTTGAGCAACCCAGTGCTGCTGTTCCTGGTGTCACATAACATGGCTCCAGCCTTCGTTGCTATTCTCCCGGGAAGAAGCTATACTCTCACCCAGATAAGAAACCTGACATAGATAGAAGTCTTGTGATTAAAATACCCTCCTGCTATGTCTACGTAATGTGTATATTTTTCTGCTTCAGGAAGGGATAAAAGCGTGGCTGAAGTTGGGAGAAAGACAACACAACTAGAGAGCAGCTACCTAGGAGCAGCATATGAAGAAAATGGAGTTCAAGGACTTAATTAATGTTTCAGGAAATTCAAGAACTCAAGGCGTCTGTAGTTGTGTAGTTAAGCCCTGAAGCTTTTGCAGGATATCCATCTTGGTTGAAGAGAAGATTATAGAATGGAAAAATAGAGTAAAATGCTGAGTCACAGCAATAGATTATTCATTTGGTTACTCTAATCATCAAAAGGGACTATTGCAAAATATGGAAACCGGTGTGGCCAGTTCTCAATAGCTGATCAGTCAGCCATCCTTGGAAATAGCAGCAGCAGTTTGCCTGTGCTACGGTCATTTGTACCTGTGCTTTCACTGTTGAGCATGAAATCCCATAATGACATTTTAAGTAATTAATGATCCTGATGAGAAAGTAAAATTCTGGGTATCTAGGTGCAAATGGCAGGAAATTGTTGTATTTGAAGGTAATATGAGCCTAAGTATGCTGAGGTGGATTTTTTTGAGGCATAGATAATACCTTTTGGAGGTTTCCTTGAAACAAATCCTAAAAAATAAGCTGTATCTGTGCCAGAGGAAATGCTTTCAAGGAGATGGATAACCTGAGAAATATTTAATGTATGTAAAACGTGTGTAAGGTGCTGAAACTGCCAAAAATGTGACTGAAGAGCAATACTGACAGAAGTTAATTTTAGCCTAGGGAGACTCAAGTTTCTAGGCTTTCTTCTTCCCCTGTTGTCTACCACCTTCCTTTTAGGGGGTAATTCCCAGTGAAAGCCTAACTTTAGGTGCCCTCAATTACCAGCTGAAGCTCCTCTTCCAGTGCCTGTAGAAGGCATCTGGGAAGGCTAACCCTGTGAGGTTTAGTTTTCTGAACAAGTGCCACATACATTTAAGATTTGGATTTGGCAGGAGGAGGAAGAGTACAAGTACTTTTGTTACAAGTTTTCAAAGTCATGAAACCGCTGTGATGTGGTTTGCTAATGCTTTGCAGCTTGCCTGTCATTGGTCACATCCAGGTTTGCTTTCAGTTCTGAATACTCAAAGGTCAGCAGGACATAAAAGATAAAACTTTGTAACTGCATAAATATGTTACTGTTTTTTCAAAGTTTTGCTGAAACCAGAAAAAGCAAGTCTACATGTCTCCTGTACAATGTTTATTTGACTCAAAGTGAATTTTTGCACTTAGAATCATCAGTGAAAGACTTGAATTTTTCTGGCCTTAAAATCTTGCTTAACCTTGGGGATACATCCTTCCTTAGCTTTTTTTCTTTTCACTTTTTGTTACGTCTTAGTAGTAAATAAGAAAGTAGTAATTCTCCCTGTACAAAACTGTTTGTTTTGTTCATGAATAAAGTATAAACTTACCACTAAAGTTTTCCAATACTAATCAACAATGTAGGCAGACCTGGAGTTGTACTGGTGTAAGAAAATCTCAAGCCTTAAGTAGAACAGATTTTGCAGAACAAAAATCTGTTTTGCTAGTGGTGGTATACTTTCACAGGGGCTTATATCAGAATGCCTATATGACTCTGAAGAGCAGAATTTGTTTGTGGACTTCTGGCTGTGCTAGTACAGTTCTAGGAATAAACCAGACTTTACCTTACACATAATAAAGGGAGGAATATGTTGTTCAGGATTGGGTAGACCAAGTAGCAAGTTCACCTTTGAAAAAAGGCATGGTACACAAACTTTCTTAAAAGAAACCCTTGCTTTCTTAAAAGGCTGTGTCATTTCAAACTCTGATACATATACTTTGCTGCATTTTTGCTTTGAACTTTGTTTGTAGAAATCTCCTTGTGAGATAATTATATGTGAAAGCCTGAAGTTCTTTTGGGTTATGATGACTCATTCACTGTGAATGTAATGACTAATGTGACATTTCAGTTTATTTTAAAGAAAACAGAACAAATCCTGTTCAAAGACATTTACAGCTTTTTTCTTCTGTGAGATTCAGATGTACAGTGTATGCACTGTACATCTCAAAACCTCTTCTTATTCTTTTTGATCTAACTGATTCTGCTAGGAATAAAAGATCTTATTTACTCAGTCACTCCTCTAATTTTGAACTGTTTTTCTAGTTATATTAGTGCCAGATGATTCACAGATCTGAGGAGGGAAACTGCTTTGATCCTCTAATTGTCTTTTGTTACCATTAACTAACATACCATTAACTAGTATGCTTTCCGGATTGAATGTCTGAGTTGAAATACTTTGCAATTGAGTTTTGCAGGCTGTTAAGTGTAAAAGTAGTATCACTCCATTTATATTCTTGTCTATATGGAGCATTAATACTGTCCTAGACCTGGCAGAGGAAGAAGGAATTTTAAAAAATGTAAAGGGTTAAAACTATCATAGAGGACAGGGTTATGCCCTCTCTTTTCAGCAGAGGTTAAAATGATGGTAGCCCACCTCTAAGGTAAATCCTCTGCCTCCACGACTGTCATCCCACCTGTCCCTTCCAAGAGCCAGTAATATGTTAAAGTGTTCAGTGGAGCAGTATCACTGGAGGAAAATGAGGACATTCCACTGCTGTATGCTTGGGAGTATATTGTGAGGGCTGGGATAGGTGTCTGGTTTTTTGGTGGTTTTGGTTCGGTGGTTGGTTTTTGTTTGATTTTTGGTTTGGTGGGAGAGGGTTTGAGGGGTTTGTTTTGGTGGTTTTGTTGTTTTGGGGTTTGGGGTTTTTTTGGTTGCTTTGGGGTTTTTGTTTTGGTTTGTTGTGTTTTGTTGTTTTTTTTTTTTGCAAAGGAGGAAATTGTGAATTCCACTCCACCCTGTGCAGAGTAATGAATGTAGGGCATCTCAAATGTTTTGTGCATGCTACAGCAAATGAGCATTGGGACTGTGCTGTTTTGAAAGTCATGTGGGATCAGATCTTGGGATTTCAAAAAAACTTGGAAAAGTCTGAGATCAGTTCTCTAAGTAAATCAAATCAATTCATTCCTAAATGGTTGAATTGGAAATGGGAATGTTAACAATTGCGAATTGTATGCATGATAGTTGTGGCCTGCTTTAGGAAACCAGGGGTTTTTATTTTGAACATATTGCTAAATCAGTTACTAAATCAAGAAATATATTGTGTGTCAAAACAGTAAAAAAACCACAAAAACATAAAAACATGCGTGAGAATATTCTAAATAGAAAGACAAAGGCATGTGTTAAATTATGACAGAAATTAATGCTATGCTCTTGGCAATGATTTGACTTCTTCTACTGCCTAAAATCTGTACAGATTATCCCAGAAAATCAAGTTCCCTGTAACTATTTTGTCTGAGAACTCCACTGTATGTTGAGTAATACAGTATAGGTATTTTGACTATCATATGATGATATTAAAAGAACGCTCAGAATAGGTATAATGTCAGACTTCACATTTATCATTTCTGGTGTGTGCTAGCACTTCATGACAGAGAATCTCAAGCTTGCAACCCTTGATAGCTTTTTTTTATGTTTGAGGAAAATATTTTTTGATACATATGTCTGTATAAGTAGTACACTGCTGCAGCTTAAGACCAAAAGCATGAATATTCTAACTGCTGTCAAGTGTGTGGTTTGGACTTAATTTTAAGACGTCTTGGCAAATGAGAGTTTCTTAATGAGGAGTTGGCAAGAGGATTAAAAGACAGACTTCTGAAGTGTTAATAAACTCCCACCAAGCTTGAAAAGCAGCTGAGGAAGAATGAAAATGCTGACATGAAGCCGAGTGGTTTGAGGCTGGTATCATAGGCCAACCAGAAATGGGAATCATCCTCTTGATAGGCACAAAAAGTGTTCAGTGGGGTGGGGATAGGCTGCGAGGCTCTGAACGTGTCGATGAACAGCCTGTGTTTGGTATGGCGAAGCTGTCAATGAAGAGACCTGCAGAGAAGAAAGATGCCTTCCTGCAGTGGTGGCTTTTTACCGAAAGATGGAAAAGAGGAAAATTGTGTTCTTCAAAACCAGTGAGTGGGTTTTTCACTCTGGTTTTGTAGAGCACTTAGATGATGATTTCAAGTGACATATGGCTGATTGTGTTGTAGATGGCTAGCAGAAATCAATTCAAACCATGATTCCATGATCTGGCATATCTCTGTCTGTGGAGATTCTGGCAAAATAATTTCAATGTTAATACTGAACTATTTCAATGCTTAGTAGAGAGAGCAATAAGAAAAAAAATATCTCTCATTCTTACAGCTTACTTGGAGTAACCTCTCAGGTGAATTTGAAACAACATTCTTTCTTCTCTCCTTTGACCTCTCAAAACCAAATCGTAGTCTCCACTCACCCCTAACCAAACAAGGGCACCAAAATAACTACAGAAAGCAGTCTAGGAGATTTGGGCTCCCAGAAGAAATTTAACCACTGGACTTTTTGTCTCTTGACTTTTTCTTTGCTGTTTTGTTTTTGTTTCAGGCTACTATATTTGGCTTTTTTCCAAAGGAGTTTCCAATTACAGAAAGAGTTCTCTAACAAAGAATGTTTCCAGGGCAGCAGATGTTTCACTCATTACATAATACTGAGCATGGCTAACCTTTAAAGCTTTCAACTGGGGCAGTAAGTGCATTTTATAAAGTACTTTTCTTGCTCTGAGAACGATGTTGATATTATTATTGTTGTTAAGTTTTCTCTTTTGAACTGTTTTCTTTGCAGTCTTTGGAGTAGTTGCCATCTTCTGTTATGTGAAAGAGCAGTTTGATGAAACAAGATTAAACTGGTTTATTAAATAAGTATAGCTGGACTGCTTGCTGATTATCATTCTTCCTGTCTCATATCTTTTCCATTTCTGTTTTCTGTCCTTGGCAATGGAATTTAATTGACTGATACCAAACTTGTGTTCATTGATTCCAGCTGCTTCTCAAGACTGTGTAGGTCAGCTCAGAGTCTGCATTTTGGCCTCACATATCTATAACTGCTCCAATTTTTATACCATTGGACAACTTGAAATTACTGTTCAATAGGAAAATTTAAGCTGTTGAGTATTAATATGGTAGAATTAGCCTGGATAGTCTGGAGTACGTTGGGTATTTGTAGATTTAAGGGGTTTGTTCAGTTTGTTTTTTTTTTTTTCTCCACTTAGAATTTTCTGAGGGGCAGATTTTCAGAGTCCTAAGTGTCCTGGATTTCAGGGTACATTAACTTAGTGATATTTTCAGCCATTTTTAATTCATAAGTAGCTATTCAACTTGCTGTCACAAAACTTTGCTTCTGAAAGCATTGTTATTTTTGATACAGGCATTTCTATCATCACATCATTGCCCCACTGTTTTGTAGCAATGGTAACTGGTTTTGCTGGCAATCAGAAAAAATCAGACTAAAAGCACAATTCTCCTTCTTAAGACAGAATCTTAAATTGTTAGTAGATTGCTTTTGTGCCTTTTCTGACTAATTCTAATTTATTAAATATAAAGCTGAAAATTTTTGGCTAGTTTCCTCACTTCATTTGATAACCTTTGCATACAGGAAAACATAGCAAATGCAAAGAAAATTCAAGGTAGTGGGTAACAATAATATATTTTTTTAGGGCCAAAGTGTTCTCCATTTTTTCTAAAACATGTCTGAAAAGCTGTAAGACTTCTTAGTAACAAAATTGATGTGTAAGTGGCAAACTTATGTATATGATTGAGAAAACTAGAGATTTATTGCTATGTAATTATCACTTATTACAATACTGGATTTGCAGAGTCAGTTTATTTCATCACCACCTCCTCTTCCTGTGATGTACACTTTTGCGTCATCTCCAAGCCCATGGTTTGAAATTGGAAAGGAAGTCTACATTGGGAGAATACAGACACCTGTTTCCCGTTATATGAATGGTGTATTTGTTAGTGGCTCTCATGAAAATGTTAGTAACAAATTTCCAAACAGATACACCAAATACCTGTTCTAGTCAAGTTTTTAAAAATTGTGTTTGTCTTTAGTCATTGTAGGAGTTACAGATAAAGGGTGAAAAAGATCTTTGCATTTCCCACCTGTGGTGTTCCAGCGTTTGCTATTTGGGTTCTAACTACGGTAGTTTGATGTTAAGATTTACTTATTTAATCAATTTATAGAATATGGAGGTTTTTTTCAGTGTTAACTGTAGAATTGTGCTTGACATACCAAGAGCTTAATGCAGAAGTGATTTTATTCTCAAACATTCACAGTCTGCAGAACTCTCCTGCTCTGAGGACTGTTTTTTTACAGGTGGAGGGAAAAAAAAATACCCTGCTGTTTCATGGAATTGTTTCTAGGCTTGGTGCCTTTGTTTCCATGGGAATTGCTTACCTGAGGTCATTTTCTGTGATACTTCTAATTTTCTACTGTAGTGCCCTGGTCTGTTTCGAATGCTTTAGACAAGTTTACCATCAAGCCTGGTTTTATGCATTTTATGCCTGATTTTCGTGTTCATATGCAGTCAGAAAACAGTCTGGTACACAAACAGCAACTGCAGAGTCAACATTTTTTTTCTTTGCATATGGGCAAATTAGCAACAATTTAACTATCTAATGCAAAAAGCCAGTTTAGATTGTTTTCAGTACCTCACCTTGATACAAGTTGTTTTCTGGATGAAGTTCAATTAACTCAGTCCTAGGTCATCCTGTAGGAATGCTTCATTAAAATGTAATTGGCAAGGTTTTCACCTTTCACCTTGTCCTTAAGTTTATTTTTCCAATGTTAGAGGCCTCTATAAGATAATCACCATGTAGGTTGTAATATATTTCAGTTGTGCAACTACAACATTCTCAAATGTTTATTTGAAAACTGCTAGGAAGGAATGGTCCTGTATTTGCATATGTGCATGTTCAGACCAAAATGCGGGTGACATCCAGCCATTCCTGTTCCACAGCTGGTTGTGTTAAGACAGGTAGAAGGTGGGCAGTGCATCTCTGAAGTTATTTTTGCAATTCTGTTTTTTCTAATACTCATGTGGTTTAGTCAAGTGACTGTAACTGTTACTTTGTTTAATAATTTTCATTATAATCTGATATACAATCTAAAAAAGGAAGTCTTTAAAAACATTTCTCATATTTTTTTTCTCTTGCTGTTGACTGACTGGCTAATAATTTGTGGACTACATTTTTTTTCTGTTTTATTCCTGTTCGGTGCTAATGGTATGCTGGAAGTAGTGTTGCCTTACCTTGTCTTTTTTTGTGGGGTGTATATGTGCGTGTGTATACGGATGCACTTCATATTCTTACACATTGTAAAATGTGCTTTGGAGAACTTATATATACATGTCCATGTGACTTCCCTGTGTGCTGCAAGTGCCATTTCAAGTGTCTGATAATCTCCTTGCTCACTAACTCCTCCTGAACCCACTTAACTCTGTGGGATAGTCTAGTTTATAATGTGCCATTCTGTAGTAATTTTAAGTTATCTGTAATGCGCATGCAGGGTCTGATTTCTGCTGTGAAACTGAAATGCGCAAGCTGGAGTTGCCCACTTGTCTGAGAAGAAATGGGTTTGCTTAAAAGTGAGTGTGATATGGATAAGCATAGTGATGTGAACAGTAGCAGTGAAGGTACACTGAAACACAGGAGCAGCTGGAGTGCCAGCTGCAGTATGTTCTGGTTGCTAAATGGTAATGGTGGTGACTGTTTGCACTTGCTGTGTGCACTTAAGCACATGCTGTGTACATTTTAGCCTGTGTGGGTACACGAGTGTGTCAGAGTCATAACTGTATTTTGTGTTTAGAAAAAAACCCCACCAAACAAAACACTGTATAAAGTTTTGATTGCCAGGTGTAGTCTATAGTTGTGTTCCTTACTGCTTTTCAAAGTGATTTCAAGTATCAGTTTCTTGAAATCTAGTTAAACAGAGACAAAAATTGAGGCAACTAGAACAAGAACAATCATGCAGTTTATTGAATACAGTTAAGACTGAGAACCACCTTCACTGTGTCTTTTCTGTAGCTGTGGAATACAGCTAGGAAATAGAAAAAAAAAAAAAAAGCCAAAGGAAGCACTGTTGTTGATGTATTTCACTAATGTGAAATTTAAAAAAATCATATTCATAGTATTAGTACTAACCACTATATCCAGTAATATTTTCAGCCCTTTAGCATTTTTATTTAGATTTGATTTTTATGAACACTCTGAGAGACAAAACTTTTAAGTGTCCAAATCCTCACTGCTGATAAATTTGTTAAATTCAGGCCTTCAGGTTCTACTTTCTCTTGCCCCATGTGATTAAACTTTATTGATCTGATTTAGGATCACCTGTTTCTGCAAACATTGATCTTTTTAAATCATCTGTCATCATCTGTTTCTTCCCACCAGCTTTGTCATGCTGTTGTCTTTACCACTGTTGTGAAATGCAAGATGGAGATTTTTTTTCCTGAGGCCCATAGTCACAGGATAAGGGGCAACAATTTTAAACTTAAGGAGTGTGAGTTTAGATTGTACGTAAGACACAGTGAGGGTGATGAGGCACGGGTTGCCCAGAGAATCAGGGTATCCAGACTGTCGATCCCATGTCCCTGGAAGTACTCAAGGCCATGTTGGATGGGGCTGTGAGCAGCCTCGTCTAATGGAAGGTGACCCTGCCCATGGCAGGGAGGTTGGAACCAGAGAAATGTATACAGTCACTCCGCTCCCTACCCAAATAATTTTGTGATTCTGATACTTGAAACGTGTGCAGAAGAAAGAGGGACAAGCTGAAGGCTTAATGCAGCCCAGCTGTATCTCTTTGCTGGGTATGACAGTGATTTAACTTCTTCAAACATGTCTTTAAAGGCAATTACAAATCTTGTTTTAATTTTTTTCTCTTTTCAGATAGCTGATACTGTTTATCTCAAGAAGTATGCTGTCTTGCTTGTTACTTAATGTGCCTGTCCAAGGTGTATGTGCATACTATGTAATACTTTTTATGTGTTTTAAGGGACACTTCCAAATTCACTGATTAAAAGAAATTCTTCACTGGTTCTTTTGTTATAAAATAAAGATTTAGCTGGCATCAATGAAGATTCTTTTATACAAAGGGAAAACATATTGTTCTTCCCTTCCTTCACCAATAATGCTATTTAATCTCAGCACAAGATAAACAATGGTCTGTGTGATTAAAGAATGAGGTATCTCCCTTCTTTAGCACTCCAGGGAAAGTTTTTTTCTGTCTTTTCAGCATCTGTATACCCTTTTTCTCTTCTGATTAATTCACTGGAAATAATAGAGAAGTTGCCTCTATAAAGACTTGGTCACATAGCTGTATTTCTGTATGGAGGAGTGAGGTGCCTGTGGTAGTCACTGTGTTGTCTATGGAGTTTTGCCTAGGGCAGTGGTTGAGAAACATAGTAATGCTTCTCTCTAACTCAGATTGTAGCCAGTAAGTTTTCCAAGTCTTGCAGATGAGCTCCAAATGCACTGTCTTCTGTCTATCCAGTAATGTCTTTCCCTCTTAAATCAGTGTAGCAAATTCAGTGTTTGCAGTGATCTTTAGGTCAGTTCATTTTAAAAGTAAATGTCAAAGCAGAATGCGGGTGCAATTTTTTAACTTCTTTACTACCAATAGCCAGCTATAATTCACTTGCAAAGTTAAAGATCTGTGGAGAAGCCCTGAGTTAATTTTAACATCTACCTTGCTTAAAACTTTAACTGTGGAGGCTGTTTACAAAATAGATGTTTCAACCACAGTGAACAAAAAGTGCTGAAGTTATTCTTCAGTCTGGAAATAAAACTCATTTCCTTTGCAGTCTGGTTACAGAAATATTTCTAGTTAGGAGGGAAAGAACCCATCTTTCTAAGTTCGTCAGTCATCTGTGTATGCATGCTACAGGCTTCCACACAGCAAGTACTTTGTAAGTAGTGCTTTCCACACATTGTGGTCTGTGTGTAACATCAGTATGTGAAAGAAGATGCAGGTTTAATGAACTGCAATGTCGTGTTAGCCATTAATCACTTACGGATGTTACTACCTTTTCAGGTAGCAGAGTGCTTACTGAAGATTTTTAAGACCAACTTGATTTTTCTGAGTAAAGCTATGCTAGTTGGCCTCCTGAGCCCTGTGCTGGGTTCTTTGGAGAGCACGTATGGTTAGCACTCCAGTTAGAAGTGAACTGAAAAAATACCCCTTGATATCCACACACACTCTAGACATACGTTTATTTTATTGGTTTTGTGCATTGAGATACCAGCATTTGCAGCATTTCTTTCCGGGAACTGAAAGGAATAAGCAATTAGTCAAGGTATTTGCCTGCACATAAGCCTTAAAAACAGCTGTTTCTGAATCCAGGTCTTATTCTTACTCTGGAGTGAGTAAATACATACAGTTTTCCAAGAATGCCTTCTTGTTAGTGTAAGGTGTTAGTATTTGTATGTAAATTGTCAGATTGGTGTTTGTAATGAACCCTTGGTTGCTTCTGTATGCAGTTTTGCAAAGCTTATGCTTTCTTTTCTTTAGGACACTTGTCATAAACTGCATTTATCTGCACCATTTTTTTGTAGACTTATGCTGGCTTTCTAGCCTAATTTTAGGGGATAATTTGACACCTAACAGCTTTGTAGAATCTAACTGGTGCTTTAGAGACTAGTAAATAACTAAAGCAATTTCTAACATAGTAATTTTTTTCAAAATCTATAAAAATTATCTTTATAAAAGTGGAATCCTTTTCACCAAAGCCGTTTCCGTATGAAATCTCTCCTTAAGAAAAGGCAGTGACCTTTGTAAAGATAATAGCAACTTAACTATATTTTTGATAGAACTTCATGAAGAATTATAAAATTGCATTTTGATTGTAAGAAGGACAATTGTGTTCTTAAAGCAGCCAGCCTTAAATGAACTGTGGGAGAGAACACTTTGTCATATTTCTGGCATTTAGCATTGAAAAGGTGCTATTTTCTTCACTCCTGCATATTTTTGCTAAACAAATCTTGTCTTAGGCTTGTTGTACTGAGTGCCTTAAAGTGTGGTCTGTGCTGGCTGATTTTGTTTTTCATCTGAAAACTAATTACTGCCCATGGGAATTCCTTTTAGAAAAACATGGAGGGTTTAAAAGTGCATCTTTTATTCTGAATACTGTTTTCTTTTTGTTTTTCCCTCCTTTATTTAAAAAAATAATTTTGGTCCTAAGCTGCTTATGGCAAACTTTCCTATTGAGGACTATGAATGAATTCACTTAAATACTTTTTTCATAACCCTTGTGGGTCTGTATGGACATTGAGGTTTGTAATTCCTCAAAGCAGTATTGCTCATGTTCTTAAAATGGGATTCCCTGTTTTTGTTTTCAGTTTATTTGGCTTAAAATTAAGTGCCTTGTAGACTTCAAAAACAAGCTCTTTCGTGGGACTTGTATGTTGACTTTTTTTTCAATATATCCTGCATTGTCATCATCCAACATGACGATAGCAGTTTTTAGTTCTAGAATTTTTTTTGTATTTATGTTTTTACCTGCAAGGAAACACACTACTGTGTGTTACAATAGAAATCCCAATATTTTCTAAATGTTGAGTTTTCTGTTAGTCTTGTGATGTGCAGAACTGTGCTCGTAGAAAACAGACAGAGGACAGTAGCTTTTGAAGTTATTATTGGGAAAAGTTGCTGTGATAAAGCGTAGGATAGATGGTCTCTTAGAAGAATGTTTGTTCCCCTGTCTATTAAGAGGAGCAGTGTTCATACTTGTTCTTGTGTGAGTCATCACAAAAATAATGGAAAATAATAGTGGATTCATCTTGTTCCCCACAAATCCTATGGGATTTTTTTTCCTGCAGTTCAGAAGGCAGAGTATTCTTGGACTTGATGAATTCCCCTGTTTCTATTTGTATTGGTGGCTATCTGCTAATTCTTTGTCTATTTATGTTTCTAAAATTGTTGCATTAGTGAAGATCATGATGGCTTAATTAAGAGCTATTACTTTCAGGTCTCTTTTGAGTGATCCTGTTGCTTTAAACCTTCCTGAAACTGGAGAACAAATTCCTGAAGAGCTGACTTGTAGTGCTTATTTGAAACCTTACTTATCCTTGTGGAAAAGGAACTCTTTTGAGAGACTCGGAACATTTTGAAAAACTCACTAAATGTTGTGCTGACATACAAGACTTTTGTGCCAAGTTTCTTAGCTGAATTGTCTGGTGACTCTGACTTTTGCCTGCCACATATTACACAGGGTTTCTATGAAGTAAAACATAGCCATGGCTAAGAGAAAAATGTAATATCATAGATACAAGTGTATGCTCCTTAGCAACTAATTGCTACAGTTGTATTGATCCCCACTGATGAAAATTTAGGAATGGATTTTCTTCATTTGCATTCTAATCTTCCAAATCTTAGTATTTACTTTTTCAGGTGCTTTTAAATTTTCCTCCCTCTGTTTTCCCAAGAAAACTAAGTTATCCCTTTAAAGCATATTTGAGGATAACGTTAGTGCAATTGCAGTAACTTGAGCTGTGATTAAAAATATAAATTCTTGTGAGATTTTTGACATTTGCTGTTATTGTTACTGGTTTTCTTTTTCCTGCTCTGTGTGCTAAAAGTAAATGTAGGCCATGATTTTAATGTTGCATTGATACTGAGAGAACATGATACTGAGCTGTGTGAACATGACCCAGTTAATAGAAGTCTGGAACATTTAACAAACGTTTTTGGTTAAAAAACCCGAAACTATAGGATGCCAACCATTTTGCTATTTTTATCAGCTTTTTCCAGGAATTTGATTTCAACAGTATTTTGCAGATCGCAAGATACTCTAGCTCAGGACTTTCTTTTAAGAAGAGGAGAGAGTGATTGGTTTATTTCTTTATTTCCTTCTTCATTTTAATAATTCTCTGAACAATTCCAAGCATCTGAGAGGCAAACTGAAACATTTTAGACTTCACAGTTTTATGGTTAATCCAGTATAAGTGTCAGTGCAGCTACTGAAAGGGTCATACTGCTACTGCTTTTGTGCTGACACAGGCAATGGCTGGAGAGCTGCTCTGGTTGAACACTAAGCAGTCTCTGCCAGGTTAGCATTCATCCGGAGCCATTTCTTGTTCCAGTTCATTATGTGGTTGCACAAACTATAGTTCCGGACAGAAGCAAAGGTGGAAATGAGCAGTAGCAGTGTGAGAAGGGACCTTTTAACTGAAGGACCAGTTTATAGAGAAGACACCACTCCCCCTGCATTTCTTGCTGATTTGCTTAGCTACAAGGTATTTTATTGCTGATTTCATGCTTTTTATGACAGTAAGTTGATGCAAGTTTTGTACCTAAAGGTGGTAGGAGCTTCACAGGTAGCTATGGCTCTGGAGTAATTTCCTTGTTCTTCAGGAGACCTATGCACCTGAAGAACGAGGAAATTACAACCTGACAAATTGAATAAACCTTTTATTGTTCTTGTTGATATGGCATCCATATGTTTTAGGCATAAATCCAGTCACGTAAATAACTGTCCCATGGTTTTCTCCTTTGCAGGGGAGCCAAACTCTTCTGTCTCCATGTATGGATCGCCCAACAAAAGCTGTTAGCCAAAGTGTTTAGAGAACATTGTAGTGACAGTGTGAAAAGCATTATGAAAAGATATTTTAAAGGGTGCAGGTACATCTCCTTTCAGGTTTGAAGGGATTTGAAAAGTTGTTATTTCAGTGTAAGAAAATAAAAACTGTAGTTGGAATATAGAGGTACAATGAATTTGCATGAAGTTATTTCCCTTCCCCTCCCTACTTTGATCTCATGCTACAGTAGCTTGCAATGTAGTGTTTGGCACCCAAGTTGCATAATCTTATGCTGAAATTTCTTAGTAAGTATGCGGGATGGATAACTGATTTTTGCCTCAGACGAGTACTTAGTACACTTATTATCATAAGTCTTAGAAATCTTGTGTGCTGTGAAGGTGGAAAATACCTTTTCAGTAAGAAAGAGCAGGATAAGAACAGGAGCATAAATCAAGTTGCAGGGAACAGGATTATATTGCCTTCACCAAACCACCTTTCTGTTTGCAGAGGCCAGCATTTCTGCAGTTACCAGACTTGGGCATTCTGAATACAAGAAACTTCTCAATTTTGGTGGTAATACCTATGAACCACCACTCCTTGGTTGGTGGAACCTTGGCAGCCGTGGCAGTCTTCTTTTCAGAGATGGGAACCAGACTTCCATTACCCATTAACTTTTTATATGGGATTCCCAGAAATGTGTTGATGGAAACAAAGGGATCTAGGAGAATGTGATCCCTAGCTTCCTGAAGAGGTATAACAGTATTCAGGTTCATTGCTTGACTGCTACTGTTTAAGTATATCTTGTAAAAATAAAAGATTTAATGAGATTTGTGTACTTGAAATAATACTTGAGGTATTTGAGCATAGGTTTGTTCTTAATAGAAACTTTTGTTTTACTGCTTTAACATCATATGCTTAGTGAACATCAGTGGTGTTGGGAGAACAACTCTTTCCAGATCTGGAATGTGCAGCTGAGCAGTGATGAGTACTGCCTGATCAGCTGATGAAATGTGGGTTTGGATGTGTGATTTTTGTAAATGATTTCCAGATGTTACAGTTGCCAGCTGAATGTCTCAAGACTGCACTGTTAGGTCTAGGTTATAAAACAAAATGGATGCGATGTGCAGAAGATAAAGTGGTGAGCCTGTACTTGCAATTGTTCTCTCTCTGTCAAAAAAAAAAAGACAGCATGATTCTGTGCTCGAATTGCTCACAAGCAATGGCATAAAAATGTGGATGCTTTTAGATTGGGGTACCTACACTAACTTACAACATGTGAAGAGCTTGGACAGTTTAATAGATAACACAAAGCAATTTTCTGTGTAGCTGTTGTGTTAAGAGCTTCGAGTGAGATCCTTTATCTCACTTAAACTTCCTCGTGCTAAAACATGACTGCTGTCGTGCTAGAACTGAAATCTGATTACCCTCAATATCTTTCAATATCTTTTTTGAGCAGCACAAGTCAGTTTGTTTTGCGGTTTCCCTAGAATTTTCCTGAACTTTGTATATAAGAATTGTTCTATTTTCAAAAATGTTTCAGAAGTTCTAAATCCTCATAGTTGTTGAGAGGGGTTTGAGTTTGAAAGCAGAGTGTTTGATTTCTCTCTCTTTCCTTTCCCCAGGAAGTATTGACATAACCATGATAGAAGACAAGGGTCCACGAGTGGCTGACTATTTCGTAGTGGCAGGACTCACTGATACAGACACAGCAACCCTCCTGGACCAAGAAATAAGCCGACATGAAACGAAGTCCACCGGTCCCAAGGCTCCAATTACTGACATTGCTGTGATAATTAAATCGGCTGGTGAAACTGTCCCAGAGGGATACACCTGTGTTGAAGCCACCCCTACAGCCCTCCAAGCCAACTTAAACTATGGAAGTCTAAAGAGTCCTGAACTTTTTCTTTGCTACAGGAGAGGCCGGGACAAACCACCTCTTACTGACATTGGGTGAGATTTCTATTGCCACTCAGTTCCTCTTTCAATAATGATAAAATCTTACTCTTCATAGATGATGGTGAAAACAGATGTGAGAAAACTTCTTAAAAAGTACTGTTTGAATCTGTATTGCTTATTGTGTGTTTCTGTATAGAATAGGTCAAACAAAGTGTCAGTCTTCTAGTGAACTTGTCTTTTTAAAATTGATGATAATGTTTTAGTTTAAAAGATGGGAGAGAAAGATGAAGCTGATAAAATATGAGAAATTAAGTTCTCTGCTGCAGTTTTATGGAAGATGATAGAATAACACAGAATTAATTTATAGAAAATATGTAGTCCAAATCCAGAAACATTAACATGCCTAATCTGAAAATTATTACTTCAGAAATCAAAAATTAACACTCTGTGGAATTCACTTTAATGCTTATGGTAAAAGATACAACTTAGAAATGTGTATGGACATTGTAGAACTACTGGGGATATAATGAGAAAGATAATAGAGCATGGTTGTGGGGTGCTGTTACAATTATGGCAAAATAAAGAATGTGTATTTTTCTCCCCACTTAGTAAATAAATAGCAAAGAGTAAATATCATGCATCTGTATATCTGCTGTAATGATTTTAGTTATTTTCATTTATAAGCTTAAATGCTTGGGCATAAAGCCTACATGCTCTGTTTTTGACCTACAATTTGAGTGCTTGCTGACAATCAGGATCCAGTCAGGGGGAGACTGATAGTGAAATCTTAGTAATGAAAGCAGCTCCATGGCAAGACAGTTCACTCTTAAGTGTTATAGTTCAAGTTGTATAATTAAGCTCGTATATTCTAATTAGTGTTCATCTTGATCATCTAAACTACATTCTAATAGTCTTCTTAGCCTTAGTGAAACTGTGATTTTTAAAATAATCTTTTCCCATGTGTGTGACTTTACTGCAAGAAGAGACAATACAGTGTGAAGTTATGTTTTGAATGATTTGTTAAACTTTAGTAAGTTCTAGCAGAAGGAAGACTTTCTACTGTGAGTGTTTCCTCAAAGGAATTCCTGAACAATCAGTCTTCAGCATGTGCCTTTAAGGAAGCAACTTGGCTAGCATATGTTTATTTCGTGTCTCCCACAACCATAGGAGCTTGAATTCTTGAGAAGATTTTGTAAACAAAATAGGCAAATAGTTGGCTAAGATGGTGGTATTTGGCAAATAGTATTTATTCTGTGTTTTGTTGTAGACAGATCTAGTTAGGGTGTCACACCTAACACATCATGGCAGTCTTTTCTCTCTGAGCAATGATGCATATTCTCCCCCTGCTGTTCCTCCTGCTTTGCAACTATGTGCAAGAGATGGTTAGAGCAATCTTTTTTTTCTTTGTTTTCTCCTGTGAATTCCAGTGTGTTCAAATAAAAGTAGAGTTCAGGCAAGAGATGCATGTACAGTCTGAAGGCTAATTTATACTGTTTTCTATTATTTTATTCAAGAACCAGTGTGAAAGAATATTTTGCCTTTGAGCCTGTCTGACATGCTGAATGAACTTAATATGTAGAGGAAGAGTACATCCCTTGAAATGCATACTCTTACGTCAGGATTGTTAGTATATGTGTAAGATTGAGTTAAGTCAATATAAGTGATTCTTGATAAATGTTTGTGCCAGTCTGTGTATTTCTTTCAGTGTTATTTTTAGGGAAAGTAGTTAAACAAATGCTGTTTGGCAAAGATGGAGATAGGGACATGCTCTACTCTTTGTCTGCCACTGTCTTTGTGTTCAGGATTTCTGTGCCCTCTATCCTCATTCCTTTCTATTTGTCCACTGCTTGTTGAATCAAGGTGTCTGTAAGTTGCTAGAGTGAATTCTTGCTGCAGCATATAGTTAGGCCATATGCCATGCCTCTGGATGTTACGTTTCCTAGAATTAAACAGATTAATTAGTTGGAAAAAATATAAGTTGGAAATTAGTTGGAAAAATAAAGGTTTGTTCCTAGGAGAAAAGATCTCTAAGGTCCTTTTCCTACATGTAGCTGTAAAATTTAGTATCTTAAGCTTGTATGTCTGTGAAATAATTCAATTATTGTCATTCTGTTGCTTTCCTCACCAGTTTTTTTGCTGATGTTCCAGAAATAGACAAGAACTGAGATTTGAGATCTGTTTTGGTTTAGGTGCAGTGAGACTTTGAAACAAAATCTCACCTCTCTTTGTTTTACACGTGAGTTAGGAATCTGTTAGAGCTCCAGCACATCTTTCTTACATGGAAGAAAACCTGACAGAAAAATGTTTTTTTAAAAACAAGTAGTTTTGCAATTCATGACACTTAGTATAGAAAAGAAAGAATATCAGACTTCTTGTCGGAGGCAGGGGTTCTTTTAATACCAAATAATGCGAAAGTTAGGTAACTTGCATTATGTAAGTAAAGAAAGTCTGATTTTTTTTTTTTAGACTGATAGTGGAGGCTTTAGTTTGCTTAGGGGTTCTGTGCTAAGGACCCTTGTGATTCTATATGCCTGATTTCTGAAAACGTCTGCAGGCATATCAACTGAACGAATGATCTTCTTTATTAGAGATGTATTTCAAAAAAGAAAATGAACCCAAATTTCAAGAAGGATAATAGAAACTGGAAGATGTTCTTAACAGCCAGCATCTTCCATTGTTCCTTAATCCCACCACTGTGACAACTGCAGCTAGGTGTTTGGAACAGCTTAGGATAATAATGATGAAACTAATAACTTGTTTGTTCAGACAAATAATGCTAGAGGTGGCAGTAGAAATAAAAGATAAATCAGTCTTTTCCCTTTGCTTGACCCACCACTTTTCTGACCTTCCTAGTGCTTACAATATTTATATAAATTCCTGTATTATTCAATACTTGCAAAATGAGAGAGGAAGAGGAGTTACAAAGGCTTATTTTGCATAAGAACTTTGAGAGACAGAATTATATTTGGGCCTGGAGAAGGAGGAGTCAAACTGGACAGCAGCCCTAGACAAATGTAATTCACAAAAGTCTGACCGTTTTGAAATGGTTTTCCAGAAGCAAGGTTTTCCATGGTTTAAGGTTTTTAGCTCAACAACCACAAGGTTGTATTTCTTCTTTCTAAACTCTATTCCCTGATGCACTGAAGTATACTTTTAAATCAGTAAAACTGGGCATGAGAGAACTTCCATGTACAGTGTCAAACAGTCTTACAATGAGATAAGTTTCTTTTGGTCTTTCTTGCAAAGAAAGGACCTAACATCTAGAGGAAACTGGTTTACATTTTGCTTGAAATGAAGTTGTAGCGACCTTGATAAAATGATGTAGCAAATAATGTGTACTTAGGATCAAAACCAAGCTATAAATGTAAAGAAGCGGGAAACAAATTTAACTGTGATCCGTACTAATTAATCAAAGGCAGACACTTGGAAGTTGAAACAAGTAGAAGTAGACTTATCCTGTCAGGGAGGACATGTATACACAGGGTGTCATGCTCAGTATTTCATGCATCACTTCTGAATATTTTCTCTGAATCATTAAAACCATTGTTTGATTTGAGTGATTCATGGGTGGTGGCTTTCTTCTGTTTGCTTGCAGATACAGCATTGTACTGTAAGTTCAGAACTACGCATGAGGTTAGGAAATGGTGTAGATTTAATAATACTTCTATAGTGTACATGTAGGGGAGTGTGGTGCTTTCATTTTCTTTTTAGTTTTGGTGAGAGGTGACCCCACTGATGAAGTCTTGAGCACTTAAAGTACATTTCTTAGAATACTTGTAAACTTATTAAACTGAACGGCTGGAACAGTCTGATTAATGCCGTGTTCCATCTCATAAGCTGACAGGTGACGAATGTTTCTGGAATAAATTTATATTTTTTGATTTTATTTAAAATACATGAAACTGAAATAAAACTGAACTGAAACTTTTATTGGAGATTGCTCTGTTAGTATTTTCTTCTGAGTAATGTAAGACAGTGATGTGAAGAGTTCATGTAAACTCGTTATGCACAATGGATGTGGCCTGAGGGCTGCCACCATTGTAGTTGTTGGGGGTCTGTTTTGTTTGAGGTTTTTGAACTTTATGGAGGAGGTAACCCAATAAAAGGACAAAATACGTGTTCTTTCAGAACATTACATAGTTTGGAAGTAGTTCAATTACATGTACTTTCATATCTCGAACCAGTAGGTAGTATATTAACACTAATGTTGCAGCTTGGAAATGCCAGTATTAGGCTGGTTTTGAACCTGAGGCTACACGTTGTTTTAAATGTACCAAGTCTGATGATCAGAGTCTTTACAACTGAAACAATTGTTGAATATTACTGTCCTCCATGAACTAGTTGAATAAATTGGCAGCCTGGTAGCTACATCAATATAGTCCCAACTCATGTGATTTCTTTGCTTTTTTCAAGTGTTCTAGGCCTGTAACTCATGTGTGTCATCAGTACTATGACAAAATATGTGTTTGTTCTGTTGAATCAGAATAAACAGTAATATTTGTGTATTCCAATTTAATGATGGAAAGAATATTTAAGTAGTTTTGGAAGTTTAATCATACAAATCTTTTTAAAGTTCTGAGAATTTTTGGATGTGAAAAAAGACTATTTTTTAGCTTAGACACATGACTTTTTGAAGTTTTCAAATACATACTTAGTAGTAGTCTGTCAAACATTTAACCTAAGGTATTTTGGGACAGTAAATATTATTGTCTGGTTATTTTTTGTTTTAAAGTTATGGTGGACTACAAGTGGGAAGCTGGAAGTACAAAGGTTTACTGTGTTACCTTTATCCTAAGTCTTGTTATGATAAAAACTGATTTGAAGGTGATAAGTACTCTGTACATACTGCAGAGAACCAAGCAAATGGAGCCATTGCTTGTTTGGGTGTGGAATGGGAGATAAAGCTTGCCCTGTAATAGCATCTGTGCATTAAAAATGTTCAGGTGTGTGTTTTGACTTCCATGTTCTTTCTTACAGTGACTTTCTAATAGCTTTATATTAGGGAAAGAAAAGTTATAGCAGCTGTGGAGCTGTAAAGGATGTTTCATTTTTTGCTAAGACTATGATGATCTACGTTAGTGATCTAGTAAAAAGAAAAAAATCCGTGCACCACATGAATGTTTCTGTACAGCCATTTAAGATGTACTCTGCTTTCTAGGAGTACACTCAACTGTACTTAATATTTCTTCCTTTTCTGGGGAACAAAGTATTAGTTTGTCTTCCTCCCTCATTGTTTTGAGCACTGTTATTCAAACTATGAATGTCAATTATTACTGAGTTTGGATTTTTTTTTCTGTAAAAATTTATCTAGGAAGCAAACTTCTGTCCTCTGTTGTGCTTTCCCAAAAATATTTCTTTAAAAAAATATAAACAAACAAAAACAATAAACCCAAACCCAAGAAACACTTTAAAAAAACCCCAGGAAAAGACAAGCTTTAAATGATTAGCAGGCATTTTAGTGATTAAATGCTGTGTCATGTGTGCAAGGAATTTAAACTGTAATTTGTGTTTATTTTTCAATGATAGTGCAGCATTCCAACTAGTTCTATAACTAAAATCCTTTTCAATGTAGCTTGATTTTATTTTTCCGTAACTCTGATTTGTTCCCACAGAGAGTTCAGTATAACTTTAAATATTTCTGAGCAGTTTCTTCAACCTCAAGTGCTGCATGATGAAAGACAGTGTAAAAGGTGCATGTTAAAATGTTGCAATGATGACATAGGTTGCTAATGGATGGACAGTTTCTCCGAATTCTTTCAAGTAACTTCATAGCTATTTGAATGCACATAATACTGTTTCCTTTCTGTGTGCAGAGTTCTGTATGAAGGGAAGGAACGCATAATTTCGGGCTGTGAGGTGATTCAAGCTACTCCGTACGGTCGTTGCGCTAATGTTAACAACAGCTCGGCGTCTTCGCAGCGCATCTTCATCACCTACCGAAGGGCCCCTCCGGTGCGACCTCAGAACTCACTGGCGGTGACAGATATCTGTGTCATTGTTACCAGCAAAGGGGAGACCCCTCCTCACACGTTCTGTAAAGTGGATAAGAATTTAAATTGTGGTATGGTGAGTATTTATAAGCTTGAGTTCCTTCTTTTTCTTTTTTAGCCCAACAGGTATATTTAAAGGAGGAGGTCCTTGAACTCTTCTTAGCACTATTATAATTATCTACAACTATCACTACACCATAATTCCTTCATTCTTTAAACCATGTGTGAGATGTCAGTTTTGTAGGTTTTGTTGCTTTGATTTCCTTCTGTGTTAGAAATTACTGATTTCATACTGATTACTCACTACTTCAGTTTGCATATTCATCTTTTCGTCTGGGTGCTATTTAGGAGTAGTGCAATGAAATTTTAATTATTTTTTTTTAAATTTTCCCTTCCCTTCCCTTTGGGGATGCTGACATTTGGTATGAATCAGAAACGCTTTTTTCTTATTTATTTATAATGCCTGTGTTACTAAGACTTTTTAAGGATGATAATTGCTGCTTACAGTTTCTCAGTGTGCTTTGCTTTAATTGGTTCTCTTTTATTTAGTCTGTTTTGCATTTAGTTTACTTGGAGTTGAATAAGTGAGGGTTTTTGAGTGGTAGAGTTCATTTAGACAAACTACAAAAACTCTATGTCAATAACCAGTTTATAGAACTACAATAAAAGCTTCAAGTTATGAGTTATGATGATTAGAACTTGACTTCCCCTAATGAGGTCCCCATAAGAGTCTACTTTTAAATAACCAAAGAAGCATGAAGGTGGAAATTAATCTGCTTTATTTTTGCCTTTTCTTTTGTTGAAGCAGGTCAGAGAGTAGTGTGTTGGTGTGGTTATTTTATGTGAAACCTGTAATCTCTAAAAAATGAGACAAGGATGAATTCTCATTGTTGTAATTTACATGCACTCGGCAGGCAACTGGTCATTTTATTCTGTCATGCTTTTTGTTAAAATGTCTGATTTGTTTGTAAAGGGAGTATATTCAAATGCTTGATTTCTGTTTCTTGTTGTCATCTTTGCTGTTTCTGAGATGAAACTTGTGTCTTTCAGTGGGGTTCCAGTGTATACCTTTGTTACAAGAAGTCTGTGCCAGCTTCTAACTCCTTAGCATATAAAGCTGGTAAGTGATTTTAGAAGCTGTCTTAACATGTTAACAAAAGGATTCAAATGCCTTGTTGAAATGAAATAATAACTTAAAAAATTTAAGTGCTGTCTGTCAGAATACTGTTCCTGGAGGATGTCTGTTGAAATCAGCTTCTGTGATGCCGCCTTTGCTCTCCTCATTTTTTCCCAGGGGGAAAAAAAAGGCAATAGCATTTTTCTTTATTATTTTAGTTCTTATGATAGGCTTGCTAGCTTAGGAGCTTTAGCAAACTTTTGTCTTAGCAAACATTTCAGATGTAAGAAAAGAATTCATATTTCTTGTGTTGCTGATAATGGAGAAGGAGTAATTAAAATCCTGTTCAGCCTTCCTTGTATTTCTTTCTATATCCTAAGAATCTTCTGTTTAATTTGAAAGTTGAATGTGTTTCTTCCCTTCAGTTGTACAGCTATTTTCTTGTTCCCTTTTGAGGAGAGTGAAAAATATTCTGAACAATAAATGACAAATCTGGCTTTTAAAAGGTTTTTAATGCATTGCTACAAATTATTTTTTGTTTCTGAAGAAGCCCAAAAAAACTTTCAGAAGCATTTCTGCTGAGAACTAAGTGTACCAAATTCCTTTAAAAGGAGTAAATTACCAAATAGAAGTTGAAAGAATACATAATTAAGTTGGTGTACCACAGAACAGGCAAGATGAGCAGCAATGGTAAACCCATGCTTGTGTGCCTTTTTTCTACCAGCAAGAGTTAGATATATTTCTGAAAGCTGAATAAAGAATTCTTTTAAATTGAACATACAGAGTAGCAGAGAATGCAGACAGTCAGCTAGTTCATCCTATTTTCAATGGAGGTATTTTTCTGTTTTTACAGTAAATTATCACTTTCTTCCTAGCAATTTCTAATAAAATCTATTCCAGTGGCACATTTAAATAGCACAAGTAACTCCCAAGTGGTGTGATGTAAAAATCTTCACTGTGTACTGGTTTTGAGCAGTTATTAAAAGTGTAATAGCTCAAAGGATAACTTCAATGTTCATACACTATTTTCAAATGATTGTTACTTGGATGGCTTAGTCTTACTGCCAAATGAAAGACATTCTCTTTGCAGCTATAATCTTCAGTTATAAAGTTCAGGGAACTGTCAGACGTAGCTATATTTCGTGGAAATATATTGCTTGCATTATTTAGGGCCTACTGAGCAAATGTGCTTACTTTTCTTTTTCCTGTTCTTGAGGCTTAATTTTCAGATATCCTCAAGAGAACTATGAATCATTTCCACTGTCAGACTCTGTACCTCTTTTCTGCCTTCCTATGGGAGCTACTATTGAGTGCTGGGACCCTCAAACCAAATATCCACTACCGGTGTTCTCAACATTTGTACTGACCTGCTCTTCCGCAGAAAAGGTATGGCTCCACACTGTGTTCTTTCTTTTATTTCAGATGGCTGTTATGGAGATGGATGGGGATTGTTTCTTCTGTGTTTGAGAAATGCATTATCTAATACTTCCTTATAAAATTGTATTTCTTAAGCCTTCATGTAAGATGAAGTTGACCAAAACAGGAAGCAGCTGGAAGAGTATGTGCTGTTTACTCCAGTGTAGGCTGAACCATACACTTAGCAAAACCAAAGCTCACAGCACATGGCTTTCCCTGTTCTTTCATGTAATGGGAATGGAAGTGTAGTCTACATTTTAAAGAGAACTTACCACGTGTGTTAGCAATGTAGCAAATTGTTGCAGTTTTCACATGGTTACCTTAAAAGGCACTTCTATGTGAGTTTGTGTAGTAGGGCTCTGTAGGTGTCTCTGCACGTGAATTGATAACTAGTTACTAGAAAACAGGAAGGGAGGGAGAGGGAAAGTATGTGCTGAGAGGTAGGATGTGAAAGGCTCTCATGAGCATCCAAGACTTAGTGATCTTGTTGAATTTGCATGAAGGGATAGATTCAGAATATCGGAATTCTGTCTTCTAGCATTCGGATCTGTCTGCTGAATCTGTGTAAGGCCACCAACACAAAAAGTCGCCAAAAATGTGCCTTGGCTTACATGTGGGAAGGTAGTAGAGGTACTCCTGATGAAGCAAGGGAGCCTTTGCTTAGGGTTGGTCTCCTAGCTGTTGTTTCAGCTTGCCAGCTGCCTGTGTGTGTGTGAACTGTGTGATGGAGTAAGTGATTGTAACGTGTGATTGGCTCTCTGTATAAATGTGTGATTGGCTCTCTAATAAACAGCAGTTTGGCTCTGTTGATGATAACAGCTCAACTTCCACTCTGTCTCACTCCCCTAGCAGGGAAATTTACATACCTCTCAATTTCCAAACAGAAAAAACATTTGTCCAAAATATTAATACTTCTTTTGCAAGGAGGGATGCCATAGCTGCTACTGTTCTTCTTTCCTTATTCTTCTTCTGCTAAGCTTGCCAGAATAACTCAGTTATGAAACTCAGACAAATAGGGAAAGAATATTAGAAAAGGTTGGGATCTGTTTAGCTTGATAAAATGAGGGAAGTCAAAGCTAAAATAATTTTATTGTTTAGTTTGGTAATGACAGGGGAATTTACTGAACAGAAACATTTCGTGAGGATTTGGCTTGGAGATTTTGGGGGTGTTTTTGACCCAGATGGTTAATGGATAAGGTTTTGTCACAGAATGAAGGCTTGGTTCCTTCCCTTTCAATTTGCTGAGTAGGAATACTTTGTTGAGGAAGGTGCAATGAAAATGAGAAGAGAGTTCAAAGCATTTTGCTTATAGGGTTGCTTTGTGTATGTTACATAAATAAAGTAATTTCATAAGGTATCAGCAAAAGCACTGTAGTGCAAGCACCAAAGACTTAAAGATGTGTCAAAAGTTCTAGCCCAATTTTCTGTTAAATACTGGGCCTACTTAGCTGTTTTTCCTCATCTTTTAGGTTTACGGTGCTGCTATCCAGTTTTATGAGCCTTATCCCAGGGAGCTGCTAACAGAAAAACAGCAATCGCAGCTGGGTCTTCTGACAACTGTGGAGAGAAAAGTGATTACTTCCAAGTCCATCAATTCGAACAAATGCATCTGTCTTCTCTCACACTGGCCTTTCTTTGAAGCATTTCGAAAATTTCTTATGTTCATCTACAAACTCTCTGTCTCTGGACCTCATCCTCTTCCCATTGAAAAGTATGTAAAACATTTTTCAAGTTGATGTGGGAATGTAGTTATAAGCACAAGAAATCATGTGATTTGTGCATGTCAGAGTTCCTTAGTTGCTATAGTTGATCCATCATCTTGTTTGCAGTGTTTAGCTTATGTTGTACTGACAGAAATTGTTGCTGCTTCTGTTTAATAGTACTGGCTCTTGCAGTGCCAGCAAAGCCAACTGGATTTTACTCCGGGTTTTTTTTAGAATATGTCAAGCCCATTTACCTTTCTTTTAGCTAAATCAAACACAGAACAGACTGAGCTGTGATACATGCTACATTTGCAGTCCTGCGTTTTAGCTTAATAAATATAAGGTCAAGAATGCTGTACGTTAGCAGCGAATATCTATGCCTTTTTCCAAGCACTGCAGCTAATTCGGATTGCCTGTGAATGTGTGTGTAAACTCTGCAGAGGATGCTTGTCTTGGTCCTGAAAGTTTGCTGAAAAACGATGTTTCCTTCAAAACTGTTAAGACATCTGGCAGTGAAGTATATACTTTCTCTTTAGCAGAATCTCTTTAGAAACTCTGTAGAACGGGGTTAGGCTGCTTGGGATTTTAAGTGGCTTGCCTAAATGCCAGTGTGTTCTTATCTTTTCCTTACATGTCTGAAGCTGCCAGTATTAATTTTCAGGCATGAAATGTGAATGAGTGAAGCTTCTTCGTTACAGTTTGCATAAATAGGCTCTTACACTTATCAAAACAGTAAAGAAATCTTAACAGTCTTTCTAAATCATCCGACCATATTAATTCTAAAATGGGGTTAACATTGTTTTCAGCCCTTCTTTAATCCCTGGTGCTGTTTTTCTAATATCTTGTCTTCTTTGCAGGCATATTTCCCATTTTATGCACAATATACCTTTCCCTTCACCACAAAGGCCAAGGATTCTCGTGCAGGTAAGCAAAACATTTTCATCCATTTTAAGCTACAGCAACAGCAAACCCTCTCTTGTCTTTGGTTTCTTCCTTTATGTTTTTACTTGGCTTTGAATACTCACCTGCTGGAAGAGAGAGGGGAGGAGATAGATGGGCTGGCCTTTTCTCTCATTGATATGAACCTGGGACAACTTGGCAAAGGAAACAAACTATTTCAGACTTCAGGTGGTGTGGATGGCAGAAGCGTCCTGCTTGCACTTTTGAAATATCTGCCACGTGTTATGGTTTTATTTTATAGGCACCATTTGCATTACCTCAAACAACCCGGTAGGGTTGTTTTCTGTGTTTTCCTCATGTTTCCACCCACTCCTGTGGGTCAGAGGTTAGTCCCCTGGGGCACTGTCTCTCGTGCTTCTCTGTTTAATCACCTAGCAGCAGTTACATGCTCAACACTGAGTCACAGATGAATTCTCAGAATTGTTTCAGTGGTTAATACATGTTCTGTTCACTTAATGAACCCAAGTCCCAAAGACTCTGTGTCTGTATGCCAGGCAGTTTATGGGACTATGGATATATGTTTATATTATACTGTATTAACTTTGGGGTTGTTCATATCAATCACATACTACTTTATGTGTTTCAGCTTTCTGCCCATGATGCATTAATATTGTCACAGCCAGTTTCTACACCATTGCCATTAAGGTATCATTATTAATGCTTTAAATGTATGCTACTTGAAAAAATCAGAGGCAAGTAGGAGTCAGTCGTAGAAGGAAGTCAAATATTAGTGCAATATCATTAGGTATTATAAACAGGAAGCTCAATATGCGTTTATAATGTTACACAGTCTTGTCTTGACACAGATGTGTCCCCTGTGGAAGAATAATATCACTAATTATCCTGAAATAAAGATGAATTGCCAGATTATCGCAGGAACTCCAAAGGAATAATAGGGTGTTCGTGAGGAGAAAAAAAAATACACATATTTAAAGATCTTGTATTTTCAGAACCAGTGTAGTAAGCAAAATTTAATAGAATAGAGACTCCTATCTTGTCTCTCTTGGATCCAAAAAGGGAAAAAAACCACTAACATCAAGCAGTTAGGTGAAATCCGTGGATGCACAAGCGTGCAAACATTTTGGAAATTCAAAGGTGTACCTAAAAATTGGTATTTGTGCTTGAAGGTTGATGCAGTCTCTGTGGATACTGCCTGCACCTTCTGGGTTAGACCTCCTTACGATTATGACATGTGGTTTTGTTTCAACACTTCTGTTGTTCTTTGGTTTTAAGTTAAAAACCAAAATCTTTTCCATTTTATTCTCTCTGCCCCAAAATACCTTATGTGCAGAAGAATCCCATCTTTAATCACAGTTTTTACACAAGCACTTAGGTGAAAAATTGCAGCCCTCCACCAAATTGCAAAGCAACCTGTAAGAACTTTTTGAACAACAAATTTTACACCCCTGTACTCACAGATGTCGTTACGATTCTTAAATGTGTACTGTCCAAACAAATTAAATGGAGGCTAAACTGTAGAAACTAAAGGCATGTTGCTATCAGAATGATGGATTAATTTTGACACATACCGGAATTTGATATTGTGATTCGAAGATCAAATGGATACTCTAGTTCATGATTCTTGTGTGAGGTAACTCATCAAATGAAACTGCTGGTGTTATTTTTGTTTGAATTAGTTGTTAACCAATTAGATTTGCTTTACTGTTATGAAGACAAGATGCCTGTGCATCTATGAGAGAGGGTGCTGTAAACAACACAAATCCAGCAGTAGCATGGTTCAGTGTATGTTTCTTTAGCAATGGAATGCAAATTCAGGTTTCTTTGGCATAGTATAAGCCTTAAAATGACATGATAGCTATTAGTTAGCTAGGTAGATATTTGATGTGTATTAGCACCATTCAACTAGTTGATCCCAAACAGTTGTCAGAAGTTTGATAGTAGGACTTTTTTTTTTTTAAAAACCCTATAACATTTTTCTTTTCTTTCCCCTTCCCATCCACTCCTTAGTGGAGCAAACTTTAGCACTCTGCTCATGAATCTTGGACCAGAAAACTGTGCCACTCTGTTACTTTTTGTGTTACTAGAAGGCAAGATCCTCCTGCATTCCCTTAGACCAGCTGTGTTGACAGGAGTTGCTGAAGCTGTAGTAGCTGTAAGTACAAAGTGTTCTATACAGCAGTGAGAGAAATTGATTTAAACACCACAGTTGTAACAAGGCTTTAAGTTAAAATGATTGAAGTACTAAATGGTAATTTTTCCCAGCAATAGCATTTAGTTCAATTGCCCTAGCTAGTAACTCTTAAAAAGATCATCATTTTTACATAGCTAACTGATAGTTGTACTGTATTAAAGTAATCAGACTTGGGGACTTTTTTCTGATAGTGTTACAAAGCTTTTAGCAATTTCATTTCAATGTGCTGCATGTAACTTCTTGGTTTTTCTTGTACAGTATCTGTTGTCTTGTTTTAATGCATTTATTTCATTTAATTTTTCCTTCAGATGATATTTCCATTTCAGTGGCAATGTCCATATATCCCCCTCTGTCCTTTGTCTCTGGCCACCGTACTCAGTGCACCTCTTCCATTTATTGTTGGAGTTGATTCACGATACTTTGATCTGTACGATCCACCACAGGATATTGTGTGCATTGACTTAGACACAAACATGGTCTACATGTAAGTTCTATGGAGATTTTACATTTTTCTGTAGACGAAGAGATTGCTAAAGTGCTCAGGAGATAAAATTGTTAAACAGTTTGATCCAACATGGTTTGTTTCTTACTGTCCCCTGTTTTTTTCTCATTTCTAATTCGTCAAAGCAAATTAAAACTTAGTAAGTCAAGGATCAACACTTGGCACTTCCTATAAAAATGTGATGCAGATCTTGCTATAAATTTAGTGACAATGGTAAGTAACTAGGGAAAGGATTGTCCCCCTGTACTGGGCGCTGGGTAGGCTGTATCTCAAATTCTGTGTTCAGTTCTGGGCCCTTCACAACAAGAAAGACATTGGGGTGCTGGAGCATGTCCAGAGAAGGTGGTGAAGGGTGTGAAGCACAAGGGTTGTGAGGAATAGCTGAGGGAGCTGGGGTTGTGGAGTGTGTAGAAAAGGACCCTGAGGGGAGACCTTACCACTCTCTACGACTGCCTGAAAGGAGGTTGTAGCCAGGTGGAGGTCGGTTTCTTCTCCCGAGTAACAAGCAGGATGAAAGGAAATGGCCTCAAGTTGCACCAGGGGAGCTTTAGATTAGATAGTGGGAAAATTTTCTTCACTCATGGTCGGGCATTGGAACAGACTGCTCAGGGAAGTGGCTGAGTCACCAACCCTAGGGGTATATAAAAGATGTGTAGATGCAGTGCTTGGTTTAGTGGTGGGCATGGGTTTGTGGCGGTCATGGCAGTGTTAAGTAAATGGTTGGACTTGATGGTCTTAAAGGTCTTTTCCAACCTACATGAACATGAATGCTTCAGGATCTTTCATAACATCTCTTGATGCTGCAAGCACTTGGGCTACTTGATGTTAGTGTTAATAATGGAATTTTTCTGAAGTTACAAGGACCAGATTTTTTGTGAGCCAAATCAAGCAAAATTTGGTGGCTTCCATACATTAATTATAAAATATTTTCACTTAATTATTGTATTTTTAGTACTTTTATTAAATTGAAGCATTCCTTGAACAGTTTCTTTGCACCTTCTTGAGGAGTGGCTAATTCAGAATAACTCTTACGGGTTTCTATAATGTGAATACAAATAACAGAAATTAAAAATCAGTTTTTTCAGGTGTTTAGTAACTTTATTAATTACCTTTCCATTTTTAACTAGATCATAGATAGAAGGATGTATCTAAGCTAGTTCAAGATGAAGGTGATCATCACTAAATCAAGTGCACATCTTTTCTCTGTAAAAATTTAGTATTACTTATCTCATCATGTCATTTTAACTCTTGACTTTCTTTTTTACTCACTTGAGTTAGAGTTAGTAATTTGATTTGTGGATCAGTAAAATGCTTTCTTGATTTTTACTGTCTCAGGAGGACCCTTCCTCTACTGTCACAAATGTTTCCTTTACATTACTGAAATGCTTTGTTTTGTTAGTAGCATCACAGGAAACAGTAAACAATGGAGTAAACTATGTTTATTTTTTTATCTGGGTTTTTTTTCTCCTTCCCTTAGGTCTCCATAAAAAACTCTTTAAAGAGCATTTTCATCAGTTTATAACAAAGTATTATGCCACCAAGAGAGTAGTTATAGGTGGTGTGAAAGAAGAACGTGTTGAAGAAAGTCACAAAAGATAACTTATTTATTTGAAGATACTTGCAGGGAAAAATACCTCAGTATTTTTGTTGATAAGTAGAATGGAAGTTGAGGATTGCATTGCAGAAGAATAAAGATAAAACCAGGAGATTTTGCAGGGAGATAAGGAAGTCAAGATGCTTTTAGGACTGTTAGAAAGACCAAGTACCAGCATTACTTGGATTGGTTGTTGAACCAAAAAGTCTTCTCGTGGCTGACCTCTTATGAGGCAGTCAAATGGAAAGGCTTTCCCACCCTTTCTTTTACTGTCTTATAAGCCCATTTCTCTTTCAATAGCGAAGTGACCTCTTCTGATTTTGCTGCCCACTATGCATTCATCTCATCTATACAACATGTTTGACTTCTAGAGGAGTTTGGCATCTGTAATATTTGACTTAGGTAAATTTGAGGTATTGGTACCTGCATCATAGAACGTTTTTAACCTGGAAATGAGTATATCTTTCAATTTTGGAGATGTGTAGGTAAACCCAAATCTCCATACAGCACTCTGAGGATAATCCAGAATTATGAAAATACTGTGTTACTAGTGAATAAAGATTGTTTAGTTTAATTTTATCCGCATTGGTTTCTGCCCCTTTTTGTTTCTATGGCAGTGTGGTAATGCTGGATTTATTTTTTTGCTTAGGTGTGAAAGCATTTAACAGCATTGTTGCTGTTTGGAAAGACTGCTGAATAGAAAAATAACTTCTGAAAAAATTAGATATTTTCTGGTACATCATTCTGTCTAGCGTCTTTCTAGAGCAAGTATGCTGCTATCTTTCTTAAGCTATTCCAAAAAATACTAAAGACCTTTTATTCATTCAGCATCTTCCTTATTGCTATTAAAATTTTTTTAACCATCTCTGTGATACTTAATGAGCTTTCAGTGTTAACTAGCTTTTTTAGGGCAAAGAGTTGAGAGTTTGTGTTATTTTCATAGCAGGATTTTTTTCCTGTCACTTTTGGAATGGCACCACTTATATTGTTTAAAGGCATGCCACTGTTGTGGGGGAAGAATGGGCAAAGGCATCTGTAAGCATGGAATTTTTCTTTAACTCCAGAAACTTTGGCTTCCTTCCTAAGATATTTCTGTGCTCATGCCAGTAAAGCAAATAATAATGGAACAAATATTTCACAGATGGAAAATGCAAAAACAACTAGTGCCAATATCAGCCTGGGTAGTAATAACTGGTTAGGTCTCATGGCGACAAGGTTTGTTGTAGTCTCTGTAAGAGCAGTTCTCTCCCACCTTCTGCCTTCCAGAAAGAGGCATAGTAGTTCTCAGGATTTATTCCCTACTCTGTTTATATCCAACTGCTAAAGAAGGTCTAGCATTGTATCCCTTGTTCTCCTTAAAGAAGATGAGCATCCCTTTGGCGATTTACCCCACTTCTTAATCACCCATATCATTTTCCAACTGTAAACTGAATTCCCAGTCTTTCTAATACCTCTTGGACTGTGATTGAAGAGAGGACTGGGTTGCCATAGATATACAGCAAGGTACCGTGTAACAATCAAGTTCCCAGACTGATCTGGCCTTTTTCAGCAACGTGTTGTATTCAGAACTGCTTTCCTTTGTATCAGTGGTGGTATGGCAGGTTTATGCTAGAATAGACTTTGTATAGTAATCACATAGAGAGCAGTGTGCTTAAATCATAGTAGCAAGGCTCATAAAAAATCTGAAAGGGAAATAATCTAAAAAGTTTAAATCAAATGTGAAGGCAGATCCTCCTTGCAGACTGGAGAAAACTCTACTCATTACTCAATTTAAACTGCTCTGTATGAAAAAATGAAATTCTGAGTTATGTCACTCCCATTTTTTTTTTTAAATGAAAAGGTACTGTGACGAGATTTCTTTTCAAAATAATTTGAAGGTACTGTCTTCTGTAAATGAAGCAACTTAAGGCTGTTGACGTTATTCTTTTTTTACTGTCTGTATTTTATATGTCCTCTTTTGTCTCTCCTGTGTTTTAGATCAGATGATAAGAAGAGCACCAACTGGAAGCAGTTTCCTAAAAAGCCATGTAAAAGTCTGCTCAGCACCTTAAAGAAACTGCACCCACAGCTGGCAGCAGGTGAAATAAAGAAAATAAAATTAATTTTAGTTAGTGTATAAATGTAATGACTTCCCTCTATCACATGAAGTGTGATTTTTTTCTTTAGACTTTTTTTATGTGACTTCTTAGAATTTAATCTCTTTTTTCTAGCCTTACTCATAGTCATTTCCAGCCTCTGATCCACCAGCACCCCCCCAGTCCTTCTTTGCAGAGATCTGTTCATCCCCCAGCCTGTGTTGATAGTGGGGGTTTCCCCAACTCAGGCCGCAGCGCCTTGCACTTGGTCTTGTTAAATCTCATGAGATTCCACCGGCCCGCTTCTTGAGTTTGTTCAAGTCCCGCTGGATGGCATCCCATTCCTCAGGCGTGTCAACAGCATCACTCAGCTTGGTGCCATCTTCAGACTTGCTGAGGGGGCACTTGATCCCTTTGTCTGTGTTGTTGATGAAGACATTAAATAACACAGGCCCCGATATGGACCACTTGTCACTGATGTCCATCGTGACTCTAAACCATTCACCACTACCCTCTGGATGGGACTATCCAACAAATCTCTTATCCACCTAACAGTCCATCCGTCAAATCCATCTCTCTCCAGTTTGGAGAGAAGGATGTTGCAGGGGTCTGTGTCAAAGGCTTTACACAATTATGGAGATCTGTAGCCCTTCCCTTGTCCACTGATGGAGTCACTCCATCATAGAAGGCCAGTGGGTTGGTCAGGCAGGACTTGCCCTTGGTGAAGCTGTGCTGGTGTCTCGAGTCACCCCCCTGTCCTCCCTGAGCCTTAGCACAGCTTCTAGGAGGATCTGTTCTGTGATCTTCCCAGGCACAGAGGGGAGGCTGACAGGTCGGTAGTTCCCAGGGCCCAATGCTAGTGAATATCTCAGATAATGACTTTTCTGCCACAATAATGAAGTAGCTAAATTTTGACAAAGTATTTTGTCAAAAGAAAAATAAAGACTGACCATCTTCAGCCTAATGTCTTAGACAGATAAGAGCAAATTTCTAACTGACCTAACAGTTTTCAGGTATTGTTTCTTTCTAATTGTAGCTAGGTTCTTTCAGGTAAGATGGTTCAGGATATGTAAGGTTATATCATTATGGGGAAGGAAATGATGATCACCTCATAGGTGTACCTAAGACAAAATTCATAAATTACAAAAGCAAAAAATTGTATTAATTAAGAGGCAGGTATTCTTGCCTTAGTTTTCTATGATTTTTTTTTTTGCAAATAGCTTCAGCTGTTGGAAAATCTCAACTTTTACTTTTATTAGCAGGGTATATCATTCATTAGGAACTACTTCCTAATTCTATCTTGAGCACAGCCAGTGGTCTCTCTTAAATAATTTTTCTATTTTGGCAATATTATAGTAGCTATGTTGTAATATTTTTTTATATTTATGTAGAGATATTTTTATTATTATAACTGATATTTTTGTTATAATAATAATTGTGGGACTGTCATTTTCAGCAATACCTGCTGCTGTTTTTTTAAGACCGCAGGAGTAAACTCTGAACGTTACTTGTTTCCACCATTTGCTGTACTGAAATATTAGGATCTATGTTGGAAAAGTAGTTTTAGATGTGTATTCTTCTGAACAGGAAGAACATGGTATAACAAATGAGTGGTTTAGGTCACTTAAAGAATCAGCGGCAAAGGCATCAGCAAAAGCAGGTTTCGTATAAATTTGCAAACACACGACAAAGTTCAGTAGCTAGGTTCACTCTATCACTGACTACATGGATGAAGCACAAAAGGAAAATCAGATTAGAATCAAGGCAGAATGATTGTAACAAAGACTGTGAATGCAAAGGAGCAAGGGTATAAAGAGTTAGGGGAGACCCTTCTGTAGAGTCAAGAGTTGCAGAGAGGGCTCACTTGCTTTTTAAATTCCTGATGGAGCCTAGGTGCCACTGAATCCAAACTTAGCCTTAGGCTAAGGGGCCAAGTCCAAACTAAGCCCCAGGTTTGTCTAAAGGATTTAGCAGCACTTAATTGTTGACTGATTTAACATTTACAAAGTGATTTAATAGGATTCACTGTAAGCACCACAGTAACTTCATTACAGATCTGAGATGGAAATATTCAGGCTATACTTGCCATTAGGTGTTTAAATCCATTCACACATGCATGCACACCGACCCAAAGAATTGTGTACAAAGGTGTACATACCTGTTAAAAATTCACCTTCAGTTCAGTGAGATACTCCCGTCAGATGACTTGGCAACACTCAGTGGGTGATGGGTTGAGCTTTGAGGATTGGCTGGTACTGGGGGGTAGCCCAGACCCTGTCAGCAGGTTTTAGCAGTGGTCCTCAGAGTATTGCAAACTGGAGGGCTGGTGGGCTGGTGGGCTCCAAGAGGTCCCATTGAGAAGGAGGTGCTGGTGCAGTCACAGCTGCCCAGGAGAGCTCAGAGGGCCTGGTTTAGGACTAATCCTCATAGTGTCACAAGATGATTATCTTCAGTCATCTGTCAGTCTTCATCCTGTAGACTGGAAACTACTGGAATTTTCCTCAGAAGTCCAGTTATAATTGTTCTATTCAAGCTGTGATTTAGGAAAATGGTGTTCCAAGGCTATCCGTTAGGCAAGAACTGTTCTTTAGGCAGCAGCAGTTCCTGAGAAGAGCCAATGTTTCTGATAAGCTCAAGGGGATCTTAACTGCTCAGGAGCCATTAATCAAGGCCAAGGCCTGAAGAGAATACCTGAGGAGACTGGAGATTGTATAGCAGCCCAAAAGGAGCTGGGTTGGGGCAGGGAGTGGAAAAAACCACCACACATCATGCTTTGTGTTTGTGTTGATTTATTGTTGAAAGACTATATTCAGTTGAGTGTGAAGTAACGTTAACTGAGCTGACGTCCTTGTTTTGTGTCGCAGACTGCTGCTTGAGTTAGAAAAATATGCTTTTGAGGTAACTTGCTTTTTATATCAGCCAATTCAATTGGAAAATAATCAGGGGATTTCTAGTGCTTATCACTTACGAATATGGGCAAGTAGAAAAAAATTTTTGAATGCAGTGAATTTTTATTAAAGGATTGTATGTGTTGCTCATTGATAGTTCACAGGAAAACTCAAGAAGGCTCTGCCGTGGAAATGACTCCTATAGAGGCAGATTTCTCCTGGCAGAAGAAGATGATAGAACTTGAGATGGAGATCCAGGAAGCATTTCTCCGTTTCATGGCATCTATTTTGAAGGGTTACAGAACATTCCTCAAGCCAATCACACAGGCACCTTCAAATAAAGCAACTGCTGCTGATTCCTTGTTTGATCATCAAGGTGAGAGTGGCGCAAACAAGCTGCTGATAGCACTGGCAATGTTACAACTTTAGAGCTGAAGAGCTGCATGACTTTAAAAGGTCAAAGTTCCCTTTGGTTGTACAGTTCTTGGCAGTATTTGAAATGGCAATTGTCTAAAGTTCAGCTATTCAAAGTTGATTGGAACACAGATACATACACATAGAACTGCAGGTTTGCACTAGCTTTGTATTGGAAAGAGCTGTTTTTAGTATCATGATGCCTTCTCATCATGGCATATTCTGCAAGGGCATCTCTTGGGAACAAAAAAATATTTCTCAATTTGTATGAAGCAAAAATGCTAAAAGCCCAGTATGAGGAGTGAAGTAATGGTCTTGATATAAATGGAAGCATAGTAGAGAATGGGGCAAAAATCAGAAACATAGCAAAGCACTAAACAATAGTCAGCAAATATCACTTCCTTCATCACTGTTAACTATTCAGATCTGTTCATGGGTTGAACACCACATCAAACATCACAGGCGTTTTGTGTGTGGTGGTGTTTCGGGTTTTGTTTATTTTTTGGGGGTGGTTGATTTTTTTTTTTTTTTAATTAATGGATGAGAGATTTGAGAAGACATTTTTAGGTAATCATTTGGAGAGTTTTCAATTTTATCAGGCCCATCACCTTCTTTTAGAATAATCTAATTTTTAATTAAGTTTGTTTTAGCTGTTGGATGCTTTTGTACAAGGTCATCTTCTTTTTCTTGCACAATGAATCAGTGCAATAAGAAGGGATTACATGGATGTGATTGATTGCCAAGGACTGTTAGCTACGTTAAAAAAATAGCTATTAAAAAATGCTGTTATTTTAGTCTTCCAAATGCAAGTAGATATAAGTAGTTGTTGTTACTGATAAAGCCAATACTTTATATATTAGCACCTTAAGTAATTTATGTTGACACTTCATGTGTTAATTTCTTATGGAACTTTTAACTGGTATTTAGTTGTGTGTTTCCTTTTATAACCAGGATTTTTAAAAAGCAGAGACCGTGCCTATACAAAGTTCTACACACATCTCACCAAAACACAGATATTCAGCCGGTTTATTGAAGAGTGCAGTTTCGTGAGTGACAAGGATACTGGCTTGGCATTTTTTGATGACTGCATAGAAAAGGTGAGAAATGGAGTAATACTACTAAATAATATTCTTCTGTTCACTTTGTCTTACTGTCCTGTCTTTAAGTTGAGAAGGTACATAACTTCTGCAGGAAGTGATCAAAGGGATCGGAATTCTTGGTGGTTATTGCTGAGTCATTTTCTTTTCTTCATCTTCTTGCATGGTCATAATTTTTGTATTATTGGAGGAAATTTTAATTAAAGGCCTGTAGGATTTCAATCTATAAGATAATGTGAGAATTACCAGCAGCTGACACTTTAGCAAAATGCTATCCATGTTTTCCCATTCTATGTTAATTATCCTCCCTCTAATGTGGAATTGCTACCAGTGGTCATATGTGTTGTTGTTTTTCTCACGATTTCAACTTAAAACATGCCTAGTGCCTAAGATGGGGTCTTAGAACTGGTTTATGTGGATAAATTCCCCTTTCATTACATGCATGTTATAGGAGAAAGATTGCTGTATCCCGTTCTTTTTTTTTTAATGAAGTCACATCAGTGTGGTTCTGGTCTAGATAGGTTGTGGAGTTTATAGCTTCATCTCTAAAATTCCAAGTTCACAATATAAAAGTTAGAACTAGAGAATTGTATTTATTTTTTAAGCCATATATATATGATTTTTTCTGGGCAGAACATTCTAATAACAAGTTCTTATAGACTGAGTCTTTGATTCAGTATTGATTCTAATCAAATTAACATTTATAGATGGACAAAAGTTCATTTGCCTTTCCTTTTCTCTGTCAAATGTGGGGTATGCATCTAGAGAATACTTTGTAAATAATTGGTCATTACTGTAGGTTCTCATATTGAAAATACCTGCACAATAGTAGTTTCTCTCAACTAAAATAAATGAAAGCACTTTTCCTTTGATAAATTTAGTATTTTGTGTTTAGTAGATAATGTCAGCAGATTGAAAGCATGCTGATTACTGAATTCTTTACTGAAGTATTTGAAAAAGAGCTTAATTGCTTCTACAGTAATACGGGAAATTGCTTCTTTAATATTTCAGCAAGGGACACAGCTTTAATAGAATTATTTAGGATTTTGGTTTTGAGTTAAGAAGAAACTCTTAATTGTTTTTTTCTTTTCCCAGCTCTTTCCAGATAAAGGAACGGAAAAAGGAGAGAAGGTACTTTGCCCTTGAAAATGTTTAGGAATAGCTGGTCATGAAATAAAAATGGAAAAACAAGGCTGTGGAGTTGATATTTGAGTAATTAGAACAAGTATAATTTATATTATATATATCCAATCAAATACAGCATATATTAAATATATATTTTACATATTGTAACATAATTGAAGTTAAAAAGGACATTTTGTTACAAAGCCAAACTCGGTACTTAGTGTACAAACTCCGTTTTCAGGTTGATGTAGATTCCGTTGAAGATGCGCGCTTGATTGAGCTTGATGAGTCCCAGAAAAGTGAACACACAGTGTTCATAATGCCACCAGAACCACCTGCTGATGATGGACAGGACCGAGTGCCAAAATACAGGTACAAGTTAAACAGTCGCCCAGAGTGAAACTAGAGTGCTTGTGATGTTTAGCAGGGCAGACGTTCCATGTTGGTGCAGGACTTGCCTTAATACAGTGTTCAGAAGAACTCTTAGAAAGATGTGAACTTCCCAAATTCTGGTAAGTTTCTGAAGCTCTAGAAGTCAGTGGTTTGGGTGTGTATATGTGAGGGAATGTGGATTATGGTATTAATTTTTCAATAACTTCTTGCCAACTATGTAGTAATACTTTTCTGCGTGTGTGTAGTGTCCTTCTTCCTGTTTGAGCCATTTGTGTGTATTTTGTAGCAAGTGCAGTGCACTTTGTTCCATGTTGGGAATGATGAAGGGTGGGTTATGAATCTACCCAGTGCTAGTGATCTGCAGACAATGAACCAAAAGAACAAAACATGCCCTCCACTTTTCAGATTTCTTGCATTCAGTCTTTTTCAGCCCTGTGCAGGAAGTGTGGAGTTTCAGACACTCTGGGTATGATTTTTTTCTTCCTGTCTCTCTTGGAGATCACGAGGGTTCTGTTTTTTGCTGTTGTCCTTGTTAATCATCATCTGTGCTCCCCTGACCTTCATGACATGGTTAGCAGTCTGGTTCTTATTTCCATTGTCTTTGGAGGTTTAATGTCCAAGGCATCTTCTTGTGGTGTCTTTGTGAATAAGGCTAAAAGGATCTTGCTGTCTTCTTTTTTTTTCTCCTGCTTCTTTATTCTCCTGTTTGTCATTTTTTTCCATACCAGTTGTCTTTGTATGGCTTTCCTGCTATGAGCAGGTATGTGAAAAGCTTTATTTTCTGTTTTTTTAAATCATCTATATAGCTATAAAAACTTCCCGCGACTAGATTTCAAGCTCTTTGACAGGCCACAGGAGCTCAAGCTCTCCTTCAGCAGACACCCAGCTGGAAGCAGCATTTCAAATAGTCCAGCACTCATGGCAAAGAGGACAAAGCAGGTCAGATGAATCTCACTGAGTAATTGCTGTGTGATCACTGAAAGATACAAATTTTTTGGTAAAACTGCCACTGCCTCTTTATACTATAAATTAATGTTGTTAGAGGTTTGGTCTCTGTAATTATTGAGAATGAACACTTACAAGTAAAAGGAACAGAAGAGATTAAAAAATTAGCATCTGAGATTATGGTTTATTGTCAAATGCATCTTTAAGCTTTAGACTGTAACAAAAAATTAAATTAGAATTAATGCTTTAGTGCGGGGGGAAAAAAGATTGATCCTGATGCTAGTTTTTGCTTACAGAGAGTCTTAATAAGGGAGTGGTAAAAAGGGATCTTCAGTTGAATGTGTGTCTATTATTATTAAATACTTACTCTTAAGAAGCCAGTATCTGAGTTAGATTTCTAGATTCAAGATGTTATATATTTTGTCTGCTTTTATGTTTTGTTTCACCCTTACAGGAGATAAAAACAGCCCATAAATTAGCCAAGAAGTATTATGTAAGCCCCTCCCAGTGGGCTAAGTGTCTCTTCAGTCATAGTTACAGCCTATGGTTTATTTGTCTGCCAGCCTATGTCAGAGTTGCACATCCCAAAGTCAAAGCACTGCAACAGGCATATGATGTTCTGATTAAAATGAGGAAAACTGATGTGGAGCCACTAGATGAGGCAAGTGCAAATCAAAAAAAGTTACCATTAATGTGAAATAGAAGACAAGGTGCAAATACAGTGTGTTTCACTGACACCACCAGGTTAAGCATACTCATGGTTTGACCTGTGTTAAAGCCACCTTAAAATCATCTCAAGTCTGCTTAACTATGGCAACTGGAAATTAATTTCCTTTTTCATTCCTGGCATAATGTCTGCTGGGTCAAGTACTCCAACTCAGTGTTGCTAGTCTTCTCACAGATGACTTCCAGAAGGAAGTTCTTGAATATCCCTGGTTTTTAAATGCACTTTTAATTAATGCCTTGCAGCCTTACTGCACTAAAGGGATGATGGGTTTGTGTGCAGCATACTATTCTTTCAGTAGTATCCACAGGCACACAAGAGCACGTTATCCTGCTTTTCACATGGGCGCCTTACCTCCTTTATTTCTCAAACAGAAGACCTGAATGGAAAAAAAAAATTAGCGTGCTCAACAATATGACTGCTGATATTATTTCAGGTTCTGTGATTTCCTGTTTAATTTTTGCTCCCTCTTCTGGCTGTGGCACGTTATTGACTATGTAGTTGTTCTCATGTGGCTTTCCCTTTCACACGTGTAAAAGTTGGAAATCAGAAGAGAGCTTAAGATGTTTCAAAATTCTTGTCCTTAGTCCATTTACGCATTTCTGTATCTTGTCAGGTCTGTTACAGAGTAGTAATGCAGCTCTGTGGACTGTGGGGTCAGCCTGTTCAGGCTGTGAGAGTCCTTTTTGAAATGAAAAATGCTGGAATACAGCCAAATGCCATCACCTATGGTTATTACAATAAGGTAAGGGACCAGTGTCTTCTGCAGTTGTCACTCCCAATGTCCGGTAGCATGATTGTAAGGTTCTTTCTTGCAGCTCTTCACTTGGATTTGCTGATTCTCTTAGTCAAGCAATCCTTTCAGACATGCTTACAGAATGACTGAATCTACACTATATGGTTTTACATTGTTAAATTTACATTCCCATGCTGTTTGGCTAACCAAAAATTCTATTGAAATATAGATTTATACTGTTTCCATTTGCAAATTTTGGAACCATCTAGGGCTTCCATGTCAAATAAATCTATTCTAGGGTGTATTATTTAAGATAGCAAGATCCAAGATGGATGAAGGCTGGAATTAGGCTAGTTGAAGTAGCCTCTCCTTCTTTTCCTTGCTTCCAAGTTTCTGTAATATCCTGATGAAACTTCATGGTAAACAATAGAAAGGAAAATGAAAAGAGGTGCTACTATCATCTTCTGTTGCAATCAAAATATATAAATAAGAACAAAACCCACCTTGTTTAATTAAAGACATCTTGATCCATTGTTTGGTTTTACTCTGCTGTTGTGTACTGAGCTGTGGCATAAAAGGGAAGAGCTCATAAAAATTCAAGTATTTGTCCTACTTCGCATGGTTGACAGTAAATGCTTTTCTTTTTGATTAGGGGGAAAAAAAAGCTTCTCACCGTACTGTGTTTTTTAATGTAACTTCCTTACTGTTTTTGTTATTGCAAAAATATCTCTTTCTGCAGGCTGTTTTAGAGTCTTCTTGGCCTAGCAGTAACCGCAGTGGCATATTCCTGTGGACAAAGGTACGAAATGTAGTTCATGGCACAGCACAGTTTAGACAGTGCTTAAAGAAATCAACGCAGAGCCCACGAGTGCCTGTGATACCAGGTAATAAGTTAGTTGAAATTGATTTATTTCTGGTCAACAGGAGCATGACATGCTTTCTGAGGGGTTGCAGCTAACACTGTGGCTTTTGAAAGTGGAAAATCTGTCCTTAAATGTATAAAAATTGGTATTTGCCAACTTGATGCTTGTAACAGGATTAGAATGTCTTTTGCGTACTGAAGAATTAATTGTCTGATTTCTGTTGCCAGAATTTCATACTTCTATTTTATATGTGCCAGCGGAAGTATTTACTGTTGTCTGAAGAGGTTAGATTTGTTTAAAAACCTGAACAATTAAGTCCTCTCTTACTAACCAGCTCTCATTCATGTCTTTAGCTCTGCGGAGTCCCACGGGTGGAAGTGATGGGGACATGGTGAGCCATGGTAGCGTGGATAGTTCTAATGATGCTAACAGTGGGGAGCACACCCTCTTCGTCAGTGACTTAGTCAGGCTTGATTCCGTTGATAATCACTCTAGCACAGGTACTAGATTCTGCTGGGTTTGCTACTAACAGTTCCCCAAAAGGCTAAATTTTCCAGTCTCCTGTTGATTCTCCTGTTGATTTCCCCTCCACAACTACTGCTTTCCCTTCTTGAGGCTGTAGAGAAGTGTGGAGTTAACTTGTGTAGAAAAAAAAGTACATTATTGTTGAACATTCCTCCTTTATTGCACATTATGCTTTAGTTTAGAATGGACCATGGCAGAAATACTCTTACATTAAAGTAAATGTTTTGCTGTAGTCTCATGTACCCTGCTTTTTGTGTTAACCTTCAGAAAAGGTATAAAGCATCTGACATATGAGGCTGTTTAATTTTTGCATGTTGTAATTTATTCATAGAAGTGATAGTCTGTGTCAGTAAAATCTTTCCATGAAAGAAAAGGACTGATAGTTGGTGAGGTGATTAGAAGGTAACACTTGAGAATGTTTCTCCTTGACGATATCCCAGAAAGGACTAATTAGCATTCATGGAATTAGTATGTTGTGTTAGGTTATTGTAAACTATGCTTTTAAAGGCCATATTCAAGTGTCTTAGTAGTTGCTAAACTTTGAAATAAATACAGAAATGATCAGAACCTTGTCGTGCAGTTTTTAGGAGACACGTGGAAATGGAAAGGCAGGTGATAGGCTGGAAAAAAACTCTACATTAAACATAGTGTGCACTCCTCGAGACAAACTGAAGTAAAAAGAGTGCGCAGGAAGTTAATAATTCGAGATAGCAAGACAAAATGCATGGTTCTTCGTTTCTGCTTTAGTACTGATCACATCCTGCCTGTGCAGTCTCAACTAAACTTCCTTTCTGTGTGTATTTCAAAACTTAATGTACAAAATAATTCTTGCACACTCTTCATATTTTTAATATCTTGAGGCCTTCTGTGAAGAGAACTTTGAGTCTGATTCCTGTGCTTCATCTGATATGTCTGCCTAGATTACTGAACTTCCCTTCTCTCTGCTCTTTGTTGCTCTGCTTTTTGCTCTTTGCTGTCTCTTGGGTGCCGCATTTGTCCTTGGCTATCATGGTGTGGGGTGCAGACTTATGGTGTGAAGCCTTGGATGCACGCGTGCATTATTTCTACCCTTGAATATTACTCCTGCAGGTAATTCCACCCATTTATTGATAGGGTATTTTCACTTCTGCTCAAGGCAGGGATACTAACATTATTGAAACTATGATAGAGAGAAAATAAGCACCAAAGAACGTCAAAACTTAATTTTCTATATAAAAAGTTTTCAGTATAATAGCCAAGTGTATTAATTGATGGCTGCTCAAATTTTTAATTCTCTTTTACTTATTTGTTATTTGTTGGTAAAAGAAATAGCACTGATATGTATGGTAGATGAATTATGTCTGTCACCCAAGTTTTATGGCATTTCCTAACACCTTTCACACTCAGTAATTTTCACTTTGATCTTTTTTGGTACAGTAACGTGTGCTAATAGGTACTCTGAAGTCTATAAACAATCCCGCTTAACATATTGCTGAGAAATATGTCTGTATAGTATTTTTGTCTTTTTGCATATGCAGCAGCACTTCAGATAAAAATAACAGAGAGAAGAGACTTTCTGGATTGTTTCATATGACAAACTTTTTGGATTACTGTAAACCTTTTTGTTTTTTGGGCGAGTAATAGCTGGCAAGTTTAACTGGTATAGCAGAGAAACAAACTTTTAAAAGATGTGTACAGTTTTACTTTTTTTTTCTGTTACAATTTATACTTTGGCATACAGCACAAAGATATAGCACAGTTTATAGTACAGGGGGTTTTTTTCAGGACTGTATTCACTGTCAGAAGTTTGCTCAATTGTGGCTGTGCTTGTCTAAATTTCTTTTGTTAATGCATTTGAGAATTTAGCTTACCCAGCAGTTAAATATTTCACACTGGTGCGATAGGAAAGGAATGAAAGCAGATACAGTGCATTAAAAATAGTTCATCACCAGACTGTTTCTAGGGGAATAACTGGTATTTAATATAATTAGAAAAGTAAATTTGGATTGGTATAGCCTAATTATCTCTGGTGTTATCATCACTGAGTAGATCTTTCCACATATTAGACATTTTGGAGATCTTACTACAAACTTTTCTGGAGAAACAATATGTGAAACAAATAAATTTCAGATCCTTTATTTTCTTATTGAAAAACAAATTTAGGAAGGAGAAATGAACTTGAAGCATGTGTCTGTATTTCTTCAAGCAGGTGGTCAGTCAGACCAGAGTTACAGATCCAAGGATGAACTTTTGAGAGATGGTGAGGATAGTCTTCTTTCAACTGAAACACAAGTAGAGAAAGATATTTCTTCTAACACTGAAGACTTAATAGGAGGTTAAGTATGCACATTTACGTTGGTGAAGGCTTTTGGTAATAAGTGTGTTTCATGCATTAGACTACCACAAACGCCCAATGTGTTGAATTAATAATGTTGCCAGGCTCAGAATACAACAGATTTCGTTCTCCGTGCCCTAAATTATAGCAGAGGAATGCATATGGGTAGAAATAGCCTTTTATTAGATTAACTTAATATAGATGGAAAAATTGGACAAATGCTGGGGTACACAGTAACTTACATTCCTCTCATTTATCTGTTTGAAGTCTTGACAATTTTTTTAGCTGTACCTGTTGACCTAATAAAAGGCACTACATTTTCTTGCAAACTCTTCCCAGCTATAGACAGCCTTATAGTCATTCCCTGTCTTCTGTTCAAATTTTGCCCTTAGTTTTTCTGTATTTTGTTGTTTTCCTTACTGAATTTGTTTTATGTCTGGGTTATGAGATCTTTTATGTGAGTTAGGGCTTCTAAAACTCTCATTAAACAAATAGCCCTGCATGAAAATCTGAACTACTGTTCCTACTCTGCTTTGGTTAGTTGAAAAAATACCATGGGGAGAAATTGGCAAACGCTATAACCTTGTGAATAGCTAAGCATAATGCTGCCAACTGTAACCCCTCTTCAACCCAGTAACCTGGGTATTACTTCCAGGAAGTGCTCAGTACTTAGTAGGACTGATCCTTTAGTTTGTTACTACATAAGGGGACAGTTGGAGTTTGTATTTTACATACCAGTGCAAATGAAATTACTAAGTTAAATCCACTAATGTTCACATCCTCTTTCTTGCAGAGGTTTCTACAGAAAAATCTTACGAAAAGCAACAACTGAATACAGAAACTCTGAGTCCAGCTGATCCACCTGCTTGGGGTAACAGTATTGTGAAAGTTCCATCGGGCATTTTTGATGGCAGTGGAAGGAAGAGCAGTGGTGGTGAGTCACTGGGTAAAACAGAGCTTGCTGAAGTCCTGATCTTGTTGTGCTGTAGTGTTTTGCAATCTGTTTCATGTTATGAAAAGAAACAAAACTTTTGTTCAAGGTGCAAATGTCTCGCACAATGTTTGCTTTTCACCGTTATCCTGTGCAGATGACATAGAAGGAACCTCTGGATTCTGAGGTTGAAGATCACTGTTCCGTAGATTGAAATCAAGATTTTCCCTGCTCTGCACTGAGAATGTTTCAGTAATATACTAGAAAACAAAGAGAAATAATGTCTCCACTCTTGATTTTTTCATCTAAGCCTTGCTGATCCTGGACAAGTCTCTATTCCTGCAGCTTACATTGCCAATCTGTAATGCAGGAGCAATGCGTGTTGTCTTTCTGCTGTACAAAATTTATTTACTTATCTCAAGATTTGTGATGAGGAAGATTTATGGATATATAAAAGCCGAATCTTGGGGATCAATTTTTTTTCTGCCTTTGTGTCTGTCCTTTACTAAGACAAGGTAGTCCAGCTTCAGTACAGCTTGATAGCAAAGAAATGAGTCTCAGGTAAGAAGTTGCCTGGAACATTGTTGACAATTATGAGAACTGATAGCTAGCCAAGAAGCAGCATTGATGTGAGACTCAAACATTCTCCAGCAGGGAGATATGGTACAACAGGTCTTCTCTTGAGGCCCTAATATAGTAGAATTTTCATACTTACAGAGATTTTTACCTAGCTAACACAGCTATCTAGGCAGTAAATATTCCCAATTACCCTGAGGAAATAGGAATATTTGTAAGATTAGTTTATATCTTCCACATGCTAAACTTAATTAGCATTTTCTAAGTATATGGCTGTGTCATAAATGAAATAATGCATCTGTATTGGGCAGACGCACGTCATAGTTTTTTCCAGAACCAGAATGAACTATGGAGTTTGATGTTTAAATCTGTGAATATAGTTCTTGGGGGAAAAAAACCCCAAAACCAACCAGAGCAATTTTTACTTAGAACTGTAGTTTCCTTTAGTTCATGGATGTAATAGCTGCTCTCTGGGTGTTGGCACAGGGAAAGGAGGTAGAAGCCATAAACAGCTTTGAGTCCAAAGAGCGCGTGGCTTTTGATCTGCAGGATGCCTTTGCATCCAATGAAATAACATGTTAATGCTAGTGTAACTTCTTAATGGATATCTTGGGACTGTGGTCCTCTCAGTCTCCTCTATGTTAGGAGATTAAGGAGATTTCACATGATTTCAGGAAATAAACATTTTTGGTGGCTATGGATACCATATTATTAATGCATTTTCTCTTTTAGAAACTGTTTCTACCCCACTGTTCATAACTCAGGATTCAGTCGAAGACGTAGTCTTTGGTAATGTTTCTCCTAAGAAAACAAGTGAAAAAAGACAGAAGAGGCAAAAACTGTTTTCAGAGAGAAGCTGCAGTTTCAGCAGTGAAAGCAGAGCTGGAATGCTGCTGAAAAAAGGCAGCTTGGACTTGCATTCTAAAGAAATAGCAATAATGATGGGAGCAGATGCCAAGATCCTAACAGCAGCTTTATCTGGGGCCAAAACTTCACCCTGTCATATGAATAAATCTCACAGCTTTGAAAATATCACTGACCAGCAGGTTTCTGACATCAGTGGCACTTGGGGTTGTGTGACTGAGAGTGATTGGGACCTAGAGCATAGGTCTTTACCAGTGCTGGAAGAACCTGGGGAAGGGCAGGAGCATCTTGAGAATGGAAGAGATGGAAACACGACCGCAGTGGAAGACATGAATCTTGAACAGTCAGCTGAGTCTAAAAACCTGAAACCAGAATCCAAAGATGCAACTGCTAAAAGAAATAGCTTTTATGGAGTAGTTAAGCCTATCGAAAGGGAAGATGTTGAAGTAGGCTTGGACCCTTTGTCTTTGCTAGCTACTGACAGCATGCAACCAGGTTATCCAGAACCTGGGGAAAAGTTGGTATCACCAGTTGCAGCACGTAATTTGGCAGATGAAATAGAGAGCTATATGAATTTGAAGAACCCATTGGGTAGTAAGTTTCCCAGCATGGAACTGCACAAGCCAGATAAGGAAGCAGAAGCTTCTGGTATACTTGGTCACTCCCAAGAAAGGAGGTCAAGCCTGCCTTTGGATCCCATCCTGCCATCCCCAAAGTGTTATGAAAATCGAAGAAGTCCTTCTGTCTCCAGATCCAAAACATTCACTGGACGATCAAAGCAACAAACCCATCCACAAGTTCAAAAGGAGCGGTCTTCATCTTTGACAGGACTGGGTCGTTCTTCTCCACATGGGTCATTGGGAACTGTTGTAACAACTTTATCCAATCTGAAGTTAGACAATATACTGTCTGGACCAAAAATAGATGTTTTGAAATCAGGCATGAAGCAGGCTGCCAATGTGGCCAGTAAGATGTGGGGAGTTGTAACGTCGGCTTATAGTTACTCAGATGATGAGGTAAGTGTTTTTCAATATGAAAAATCTGGGGACAGAAAGTTAGAGGGGTAACTTCTAGGTCCGGAAGGTTGCTTCTCTAGGTGGTGTTTTTTATTGACTTTTATTAGCTAATACAAATTACACTTTTCTATGGGGTTTTATCCTTGCCATTAAAAAAAACCCCCACTTTTCAGACAAAGCACATTAGATGGTCTTGATGCAGTAAGTTTTAGCTTTTTGTTCTCAACGTTCCCCCCATTTATTTATTTATCCTTTTATTTATATGTAAAGAAACTGAACCAAGAAACCCTAGTAAGTACAAATTTATATCACCTTAAGTGATGCCATACTGCCCTGTCTTACTTTAGAAAACTAGGCTGTGAAAATAAATTACAAACCCAGGAAGTCAGGTTGGTGAGGATTAAAGCTGAAAGTAATAACGTGCAGCCTGAGCTCTCGTAAATTTACTTGTCAGGAATTTGGAAACTAAACGTTGTGGTTCTTCTGTGACTAGCAGAGTCTTTTTCAGAGTAAAACATTTCAGACTATAATGACAAGAATGAAAGAGGATATAGAGGGATGAATATTGTAACTTCCTCTTTTCTATATGTCTTGTTGTTGTGCCTTCAAACACAGTTTTCTCAGTTAGAAAGGCCTCTGCTTGATCCAGTTAATCCGTCAATCTGGTGTTTGGTTTTAAGGATGTTTTGTCTGTCCTCTTTAGGCTGTTAAGATAGCTTCTTGCTGCCTTTCTCAAATTCTCCTTTCTTTGCCCAGCCTTCATAAAAGGTGGAAAAGGGGAAGATAGCTCTGACTTCATTTCTATGTGAAACAAATTTAACTGATGTTACTAATAAGTTCTCTAATGCTAAATAAATAAGTAAAAATAAATTCTTATTTTTTTAACCAGATGTTTCCTGTGCCAATGAAATCTCACTGCCTTGCTTTCATTCCTGAGATTTTTTCCTATGGTCTGTGTTTTCTTCTGTGCCTTTCTATTAGACTGATCTGTTGCATAGAATTTTGTTTAATGGCACATAATTCCAAGGATATGACTTATTTTACTTTTCTTCAAGCATCCTTTCATTCTCTCTTATTTTATTTATTTAACTTACCTTTTTTTAATATCCTAATTATTGTACTTCATTGCATCTTATGTTTTGGTGACTGAGTTATTGCTGCATCATTTTAGCTGGTGTGTTTCCTTCCTGTCTTCAATTCTGAGAATAAGACTTTAACTTGAACCTTTTTTCTGGTAGTTACTTCATTTTGTGTGATGTCTTACAAATCACAGTTCTGCATAAATTTTCCTGTTTCTCCTGTAATGAAGAAATTTATATCCCTGTTGTTTTGTCACTCAGTTTGTCAGTTTTTCAATATCCTCCTACTTTGTCCAGTATCTGCACTTTTTGAGGCTACATAGATTTATCTTGCATCTAATTTTTTTTACATCAGGATTTATCTTAATCTGGTAGTTTAATTATTTATTCTTTAGGATAAAGATGGAAGTCAGATAATGGATGTGGAAGTACTCAAAAATGCTACTCTTTTTTCTTGCATTAAAGGAAGAAAGCCATCGATCAGACTGTAACTTCCCTCTGGGTTTTGAAGATAATATTTTAGGAGATAATCTGTTGTCAAGAACTGGAGTCCCAGGCCTACTTACAAATGAGCTTGCACAAAGCACTACTAGTCTTGGCAGTAGCAGCAGCAGTGGAGATGTAGGAAGACAGCATTACAGTGCAGGTGAGATTATTTGGTTTTGTTTTCCCCGATAACTTGATTAAAATACAACAAACAGGGAAAACTGTTGTATGTGAAATCACTCGAAAGAGTGGAAGCTATGATAATGTGAAATTATTTCAAGCCCTTAAGAGAATTACAATCAAATTTTTACTTCCATTCTATACTCTTCTCTTGCAGTAGCAAGTAGCTAATGCTTCTCTCTTCGTTGAATGTATAAAAAGCTGATACAATATGCAGGAGTTTAACCATAAAAATACTTCCTGTGTATGTGATAGGAAGATTGCTAACTAGTTAAAGCAAGGAACACCTGCTCATTCATGTAAAGTCATAAGACCCTGAAAGTATTAATATCGAAATATTAATACAGAAAAGCTGAGCCGTTTCACAACTGCAAATAGTTGCGTAACTAACAAGAGACAGATCATTTGAGGGAGGAAAGAAGCAAACCAGCCAAAACCAAACCAACAGAACAACCCCATAGCTCCATGTGCACAAAAAACCTAAAGTAATACACACTAAAAGTTCTTCATCTTTACTATGGAATAGGAGGTGTTGGATAAATACTTAATATGGACTTAGGTAGGTAAATAGTTGATGACTGTAAGCCTATTGCAAATTGTCAGTCCCTCCCCCTGCCAGATGTGAAACTGGATTTAATAAATCTAATAATTTTTAGTTCAGATTTCATTCAGTTAGATTAGATTCTTATTTTGAGAAAAAGGATGTGGTTTTGAACCAGCTGTGGGTTTGGCTTAGGTCTCTTTGCAATGCAATACTTCAGTGATGCAAATATTGTAAAGCCATCTGCATCAAGAGAGGAAGAGCTATCTTGCATGCTGGAGATAACATGGCCCTGTCCTGCAAAATCTTGAGAAGGTATCTTAAATATCTTCTAGTTCCAGTTAGTTAGGAGGGTTGTAAGAACTAACTATAAAGAGGGGCAGCCAACAAGGTATGTAAAATTTGTTCACAAACACAATCTTGAGCTGAAAGAACAGGGGAGCCTTCTTTATGATGAGGTGGTGATCTTTTGAATAGAAAAATTTGGGCTTGTAAAAAATAATTTTGGTAATTTTGCCTTCTAAGAGTGATTCCAGCCATTTTCTTCTGGTGAATATATTCCAACTCCTTTTCCTCTTTTCCTGGATGAGGCTCATAACCATAAAACCTAGCATTACCAAAGAAAGAATCTTTGGTTTAGTGCAGTGTTAATCAGGGAAGACCTAAGCGCAGTAATGGCATTTTTGGTATCGTACACCTCACCTGGTGCTGTCCTTATGTTTGCCATTTACATATGGATGTATTATCCAAAAAATCATGACTAACCTTTTAGAGTTGGTCAATATACATTGAGAATTCTTACTGCTCTTTGCCGGTCTATTTTTCATTTACTAATCTGTGATATATTGTGTTAGAAAAATAACCTTGAGATGTTAATCACAAACATTGTATTTATCTATATTGTAATTATGTCAGTGAGTTGCAGATACACGTATCTTTGGAGATCTTTTGGTACAATTTTCTTGCCTTGGTTGAACAGCAGTTGTTTTCTTTGAGAATGGATTAATTATTCTTTGGTTGAATACAAAACTCAAATGAGTCTTTTTGTACAGGTGAAGTTTCATTCCCAAAAAGTATGAGAGTTCTAGATTCTGAGAAATCAGAGCACAGCTCTTCACATAATACTAGTTTATCCAGCATTTTCCAGAACTATGCAATGGAGGTAAGATTAATAAACTCAAGATGAAAGCTATAATTAGTCAATGTTACTGTATGCATTAATCACCTGTTTAGTTGCATTGTGGTTGGTTTCTTCAAAACAATTTTTCCTTTGTTTCTACTGAAGAGATGCTTAATACTTGTAGCTTAGAGTGCGACAGCAGCTTTAAAAAAGAAGAGTGTCTTAAATGCTTTTATGCATTCCTCATATATAGAGAGAAAAAAATGTTGAGGGAAGGGTCAAGACTTGAAGTGAAAGAGAAGTTAGAGATGAAACAGGATCTTTTGTGGGGTTTTAGATTTTTTTTTTCCTTGTGAAAATTGTGTTGTTCCTAAATAATTATTCATTATTGATAGATAATGATGATGGTAGTGATGAGTTGACCACAGCCAGCATTAAAGCCCTCAGACAGGTATTTTCTTACTCCCCTCTCAATGGGGGAGAGAATTGAAAGGGCAGAAGAAAAAAGCTTGAGGGTTGAGATAAAGACAATTTAAAAGCGAGTTGGGGGGGAAAAAATAAAAAAGAGGGAGACACAACCAGAAAAAAAAACAGTAATGCAGACATCAGTCAGTACCCTGACGCCTCAAGGAAGAGCTACCTTGGAAAAACACAGGGTTTTATCTCTGAGCATGATGTTACACAGCATCGTTTTGGTCGGCTGAGGTCAGCTGTCCTGGCTATGTCCTCTCACAGCCTCCTGGCAGGGTTGGACACATAATGAAAAGAATCCATGATGATGTATAAAGCCCTGTGCAGCAATAACTAGAACATTGGAGTGTTATCAATTAACACAGAGCTGGTTACTAGTCTGAAACACAGGACCATAAAGAATACTAACATGAAAATTAACTCTATTCCAGCCAAACCCAGTGAAATAATGTTTTAGTATGCTTCTCAGTTTCACTTATTACCTGTAGATGCTTTCAGATTTCAGATACACAGGCAATGGTCACTGTGTTTGCCTTGGTTGCTTTTCTTTCAGCTGCAGTGTTATTTTGCTAGGTCCTATGTCATTTTTGTTTATGTTTGATGTTCTGGACATCTAGGCTTATCGAGCTTCTGCACTGCATTATATAAAGGGCAGAGCATAATAAAATAAAAATGTCATTGGGCAAATATCTAAATTATATTATCTCTAGAATTTATTAGAAGCTGTGTTTGATGCTGGTTTTTTTGGTTTTTCTCCCACATGAGTGAAACAATGAAGAGGAACATGATGTATAGTCCATTCTTCAGTTAGTAGAGGAATAATTTTACCATCTTTTCTCCACATCTCTATCTAGTTTAGTGGTGAGACTTCTCTTAGGTAAAGACCCAGCTTCCTGGTTTTCCACTTATACTGGGTTTGTGTGGCAAGGATTTGGTAGCAGAGGNCGAGGCTAACCCTGTAGTCAGGAGCCGGTGCTCCTGGCAGGACCTAGGACCCCACGGGGAGAGGAGCCGGGGCTGCTTTGCTGGCAGGACTGGTGACCCTNAGGGGTTACAAGGGTGGCTTCTCTGAGAAGCTGCCGGAACTTTCCCCCATGTCTGACAGAGCCAATGTCAGCCAGCTCCAGGATGGACCCACCACTGGCCAAGGCCTGTCAGTGACAGTGGCAGCAATGCTAGCATAGTGTATTTGAGAAGGGGAAAAGAATGCTGTGCAGTAGCAGCTGCAGGAGAGGAGTGAAAACACCTGACAGAAACACCTCTGCAGATACCCAGGTCAGTGCAGAAGGAGGGACAGGAGGTGCTCCAGGCACCAGAGCAGAGATTCCCCTGCAGCCTGTGGTGAAGACCACGGTGAAACAGCTGTGCCCCTGCAGCCTCCTACCCCGTGCTAGAGCAGGTGGATGCCCAAACGAGGCTAACCCTGTAGTCAGGAGCCGGTGCTCCTGGCAGGACCTAGGACCCCACGGGGAGAGGAGCCGGGGCTGCTTTGCTGGCAGGACTGGTGACCCTGCAGGAGACCCATGCTGCAGCAGCTAGTGAAGAACTGAAGCCCATGGGAAGGGCTTATGTTGGAGAAGTTTGTGTAGGGCTGTGTCCTGTGGGAGGGACCCCACACTGGAGCAGGGGAGGAATGTGAGGAGGAAGGAGTGTCAGAAAAACATGGGATGATTGACCACAATCCCCATTTCCTATTCCCATGTGCCACTTCAGGGAAGGAGGTGGAAATGTCAGAAATTAAGGTCAAGCCTGGAAAGAAGCAAGGGGTAGGGGGAAGGTGTTTTAAAATTTGGGTGTTATTTCTCGTTACCCTACTTGAACTTCTAATTGGCAGTAAATTAAATTTATTTCCCCTAGTTGAGTCTGTTTTGCCTGTGACAGTAATTGATGAGTGATCTCCTTGTCCCTATCGTGTGTGACTCACGAGCCTTTTGCCATATTTTTCCTCCCCTAATCGCTTAAAGAGGGAGATTGATAGAATGGCTTTGGTGAGCACTTGGCATCCAGCCGGAGTCTACACACCACACTATCATAAAGGTTTCTTTTGTGTTCAATTTGTTTTGTGGGTTTTTTTTCCTTTNTCCTACCCCGTGCTAGAGCAGGTGGATGCCCAAACGAGGCTAACCCTGTAGTCAGGAGCCGGTGCTCCTGGCAGGACCTAGGACCCCACGGGGAGAGGAGCCGGGGCTGCTTTGCTGGCAGGACTGGTGACCCTGCAGGAGACCCATGCTGCAGCAGCTAGTGAAGAACTGAAGCCCATGGGAAGGGCTTATGTTGGAGAAGTTTGTGTAGGGCTGTGTCCTGTGGGAGGGACCCCACACTGGAGCAGGGGAGGAATGTGAGGAGGAAGGAGTGTCAGAAAAACATGGGATGATTGACCACAATCCCCATTTCCTATTCCCATGTGCCACTTCAGGGAAGGAGGTGGAAATGTCAGAAATTAAGGTCAAGCCTGGAAAGAAGCAAGGGGTAGGGGGAAGGTGTTTTAAAATTTGGGTGTTATTTCTCGTTACCCTACTTGAACTTCTAATTGGCAGTAAATTAAATTTATTTCCCCTAGTTGAGTCTGTTTTGCCTGTGACAGTAATTGATGAGTGATCTCCTTGTCCCTATCGTGTGTGACTCACGAGCCTTTTGCCATATTTTTCCTCCCCTAATCGCTTAAAGAGGGAGATTGATAGAATGGCTTTGGTGAGCACTTGGCATCCAGCCGGAGTCTACACACCACACTATCATAAAGGTTTCTTTTGTGTTCAATTTGTTTTGTGGGTTTTTTTTCCTTTTTGGATAAGTAGACATGCATTTACTTATACAATTGAAAACAATTTGTGTATGCTGAAGTCTTCATAGAAGCAAGCAATTGCAAATGCTAAATTGGTAGCCTTTTAGGGTGATGCTTCTTCCATGTCAAAAATAAATTACTAATGTCTTTATTTCATAGGTAAAAGTTAATGTGGATAAGATAATTCTGAATATGGTGAGAAGGAAGTGGTGAACTCATTTCTCCGTCGGCCTTTTGATATCTGTTAAACTTCTATGGGTACTAAGACTATAAAAACAATTCTAAAAGACCCCTGATAATGTTAGTTCTTTGCTGTTCTAGGTCTTGATGTCAAGCTGCTCTCAATGTAGAGCTTGTGATGCTTTGGTTTATGATGAAGAAATTATGGCTGGGTGGACAGCAGACGATTCAAACTTGAACACTACCTGCCCTTTCTGTAAAAGTACTTTCCTACCTTTGCTTAATGTTGAATTTAAAGACCTTCGTGGCTCTGCAAGGTCAGTGCATTTTATAGATACTCTGTTTCTGCCTTCGTACCTGGGCATGGGTGTATTTTTTCACAAGAGGATCTTAGATACTGTAGCGGTTGGAAAAAACATGGACTGTGTTCTAAGTCGACAGAATTGCTTTATTAAGCACACACCAGTATTTATATGTTTTTTCGGTGCACAAGTTTAGGATCAAACTATGCAGCCAGTGATTAGGAGACTGACCAATCATGCAAATAAATGGCAAAGCAGATGTTTCTTGCTCTTTTATCTTGGACACTCTCACACATCCCACACAGCCTCCGCAGCCCAGTGTTCTGGGCCACTTAATTGAAGCATTCTCACACAGGTATTTATGGCTGCAGATGATCTTTTGGTATGCACTTTCTCATGGGAAAAAGGTGCTTGTTAAGGTTGACAGGAGCAGCTGCTTCTGCAGGTATCTCTGCCTGTCTAGATGCACACAAGACTGCCACTGCCTATTCGATGGTTGTGATTGTACTGAAGGAAATTATAAGTCATGTAAACTATTGAGTTGCATTGTAAAACAGCCAAAACTAAAGAACTGGTTGCCTTTTTATCACTTTTTTGTTTCATATTTTCTTTGTAAGCATAACTGTATGGAATGTGTAAGTCTGTTTTCATTTTGTTTCGATGTTAAAACAAAGCCTATGGACCTTAAACTTTATAAAAGCATATTAAGAGGTTTTAAAATCTGTCAGCAAAGAATTTTTTCAAGATCAAATTTTCTAGCAGCTTTTAGTTCCAGATGCTCCACCTTATTGTTTCTCCAGTTTAAGCTTCTCTGCTTACTGTTTTTAACCTCTTTTAGTTGCACTGTGAAAAATGGAGCTTAGTTTTAAGTTCCAGTTCTCACTGTAGTGCTTATTGCTGTGAAACAGAGATTCCACTAGTGTTCCCTAATGCAGAAATTGGACATCTGTGTTAACTTTAGAGTGTGTAATTAAGAGACTTAGCAAAGAAAGACACATTGGTGTTGTCCTATGCTTATAGTGGTGTATGATTGTGTAGTCTGTAATGTCACATTACAATAGCAACCATTTTCAGTGATGTGTCAGCTATTAATACGCTGTTGCTGATTTGGAGCCATGACAAACTAAGGTTGCTTGTAATGATTTATGTCCAGTGTAGGATGTCTTTTTGCAGATTGAATCTTTTTATGTGTTAATTTACTCTGCCTGTATAAGTTGCAGGGGTGAGAGTAGGATGAAATTTACATCCAGTTGTCAAGCTTTTTAATGTTGTTTCCTTTTTTTTGCTACTTTTGAAAAGTAAATGTAGAAAATAATAACTTTATGATTTTATGCTTATATCTTTTTATTTTTATCCCTCCCATTCATGTAACTTCAGCTTTTTCCTGAAGCAAAGTACCTCAGGAGATAGTTTACAGAGTGGTACGCTTCCATTAACCACAGATCCCCTGGAGCAGAAACTGTTAACCAGTCCAGCCGTTGCTGACTTGATCAGTTTTTCAGATCACCTGCAGTCCAGCCACACCATAGCTGAAGAAACCAGCTCTGCAGCTGAGCAGGGGTAGGTAAAACAGGATTGTTAGTTCTGTCAGAAATGCGTCAGTACTTCCACACTTACAAGGGTAAGGTTGGCTTTTATACCAAATGTGAAGTGCAGTTGTAACTTGAGGATCATCTCTTTCCTCTCACTCTTTTTGCATGTTTTAAGCATGCTTTTGTCAGTTTGAAGTAAACTCATTCCACCAAGTGAGTAGGTTCTAGAGATACAGCTGTAGAAATAAAACTTCATGTCCATCTGCTATTGATCCATAAGTAAAACCTCTACTCAGTGTGGTTAAAACCCAATCACCTTTAAAACTCACACAGAAATTCAGGCATTGCTTCTCCTTTTCTTGTGTGTATGATTTAACAAGAAGGACACTGCATTGTGGGAAAAAATTAAGTCCATCTGCTGGAACATTTTGTTTGAGAGAAAGTTCTGGGAGCATCAAGACTTATGCTGAGCTTGTGTTCTATGACAAACAAAACCTATGTAAAACTCTGAAAAACAATACCACTTTTGAAACAGTTTGAGGAAAAAAGCATTAAGGGGAAGGTGTCATGTTGGACAAGGGAAGAGCTGAAATAATGCTGCTATGAATTGTGACCTTTTTGCTGGGATTGCTTACATTTTGTTGTAATTGTTTGGGGTTTTTAAAATCATTATTCAGTTTGAAGTTCTGGAGTGTTAGTGCCTGAGAGTAATGAGCTAATGCCTGTGTCAGACAACTAAAACTTAAATCAATGCAATAGTAGTTGGTCTTAATATGCTAAAAATTAAAGGTGGTATTGCTTATGTTAACATCTTAATTTTTATGACAATATATTTCTAACTAAAGTAAAATTGAGGACTGAAAGTCACCTGTAAATAATCTCTTCTCTTTCTGCAGACTATATGGAAGCAGACACTTTCTGTTTCATTTTGTTCTTCTGTATTGTAGTTGAAATTGTAGTTTTATCCATTAGAATTAGAAGGAGCACTAAGTGAATATTCCCAGATCTGCAGATGACTTGGTTGTGTGTGTTAAATCTGACAAGCCTGAGTTTACTTAAATTACCTTGCTGGATGAATTTGACACAATTTTTTTATTATTACTTAGGCATGTAATTTTTAAATCATTTTCTGTTATACTGTTGTTCTGTTTATGACACTTAGAACATAAAGGGAAGAGGAAGTAAAGGTGAGCATAGTCAAAGGAAGATAATCTTCAGAGACTAGCAAAACTATAGATTGCTGTTTTGCTAAGCAAGGTAAAGCTGTACCAGAGCAGTGGTATCTGTACAGAACTGCTGTGCTTCCAGATTCATATCTTAACTTATACCTAGCTGCTTTTCTGGAATGATACTTATACTGGTCTGAGAGGCATTTTGTTCTGTGTTCCCTAAACAGTGGAGCTACCTGGGAAAATACAATTTCTTATTAATAGAGAAAATTGGTTTGGGATCTTTACTTGGCAGCCTTTCTCTGCTTCCTTCCTGTTGCCATAGAAATGCTGAATAGTTTCATATCGGCATGTTTTCTTCTAAAATTCACACAGTGATGTGGCAGAAGAACAGACTACAGATCCCACAGCCATGAAGACACATCCCAATAGTCCACCAAAAAGGGGAGTGTCCTTGACTCGGAGCCACAGTGTTGGAGGTCCACTGCAAAACATTGATCTTTCCCAGAGACCGTCTCATGGCATTTCAACAGTTAGTCTTCCAAATAGTTTGCAGGAAGCTGTGGTAAGTCTAGAAGTTGCATATTCAATTGAGAGAAAAATATTGAAGACAATGAACTTAATAATATTCTAATACTAGCATTCTTGTCCATTTGGGGAATAGGAATGGCCAAGCATATTTTCACCTTCTTATGGCTGAAAAAATCTTATTTCAGTTTATCTAAAATTGCTTTTCAATACTTTGTACAAACAGATCTGCTTGATCTGAAATATTCTCTCTAACAGAGTGAAGCTAGTCTTTGTCTTTCTAAAACTGGAAGTTCAATAGTAAAGCATCTCCTACAGCAGACTAAATACAATAGTGCAACACGTTACAAGAATGAAAGTTTGCTCCATTTCTCTGCATTTACTTACACTCCTCCTGTATATTCTGTTAGTCTTACCTGTTGAGTGGCTGGGAGAAGGTAAGAGACAGTAGTGAGACTCTTACCTTACTTGTGAAAATAAGTGTTTCTCCTCTCTCTTGGTGCTTGTTATTTTCCAGAAGCTGCCTTAACATGTGAACTTAGGATTCAGTTCCACAGCTGTTATAATTACTGACATTTCTCTGCCATTTCTATTGCTGCGGGCTTGGTAGTAGCTACCATCTTAAATAGATAGCTTGAAACTGCACAATCAGGAACAAGTTCTAACAAATTAGCAGTTTCTTCTTGTTCACATAATAGAGAAAGCCTAGGTGACTCATCTTTAAAATTAAGAAATCCCTAACAGTCAAAATTATGATGCAGTTAAAGTTATTGAGTGTTCGGTAGTTCCAGAGGCTTCTTCTGCAGTGAAAGTTTCCAGGGCAAGTAATCCTGAAAAGTATTTCTGGAAGAAAAATCTTCTTTGATTTAGTAAAAACCAAAACCAAACAAAAAACCCCTCCACACCAAACAAACAAAAAACAAAACAAAAAACCCCCCAAAACAAAGAAAACCAAAAAACCAAAACTTTTTTTTGGTGCATTTTTAGGATCCTTTAATAAAACGACCTAACCCTGCCCCTGTATCTGTACCGTATTTGAGCCCTTTGGTACTGCATAAGGAGCTTGAATCACTGTTGGAGAATGAAGGAGAGCAAGTAATTCATACATCCAAATTTATCAATCAACACCCCATAATCTTCTGGAACCTAGTCTGGTATTTCCGACGGCTGGATCTGCCTAGCAACTTACCTGGCCTCATTCTGACATCTGAGCACTGCAATGATGGAGTGCAGGTAAGTGGCTTCCTCGTGTTAGAACGGCAGGTGTTACAGTGAGTTAAGCTTGGTTCAGAAAAACTGGGTAAGTAATTCCTGAATACCTGAATACAAGTTCTTGGGTTTTTATAATACAAGGAGATAGGTTTGTTTTCCTCAAAGATTCTTGAAGGGAGATGTGTGAAAACAATCTTCAAATTCTAGTCAAGATGGTCTCTTTTAAAAAGCCAGAGAGTAAGATTCACTGAAGAATAGGAAGGAAGGAAAGAAGATGTGTCTGCGAAGAACTCAAGAACTATAATATACTGCAATACACACAGAGTGAGTTACATACCTGAGTTTATAATCTTTAAAGTTACTGGACAGTATTTTTTGTTCTCTTCCAGTAGTAGGTTTTGCTATTCAAACTCCACTGAGTTTCAAGTGCTACATGACTAGAACAAAAGAATGTAGAACAGATCTATCTTTTGAGTACTTTGCTTTCTAATTTAAAGGAGTAGATTGAAACTGATACAATTTTTATGTGTAGGTACAAACACAAAATTAAACAGGTATTTGTACCTGATGCATGCAAAAAAAGTCGTTATTTTCCTATCTACTTATGCACACTTGAACTTTAAAATCTTTCCCTCAGTTTTCAAAAAACCCCTCACCTAGAACTGAGAAAAATTTTGCAAGAAATGTACTTGAAGACAATACTAATGAAATCTAAAGCATTCTGGAAAACTACAATGCATTAAGAGGGAAAACAGCAGGATGGGACATAATATCATGTAATTACTATTTAAATAGACACACTAAGTGGTAAATTTTTCTTGCCTGGTAATTCTTATTGTATTAGTGATTCCAGGGGCACTTAATTTTATAAAATAATTACATAACTGTTGTTTTGACTGCCATATATTTTTTATGGAAATAAATAGTTTATATTTGTATACATATGAAGATTCTTTGTGCTTTTTGGGAAGGCCGACATGTAGATGTGCATACCAAAATGTTGATCAGGTCAGAAAATACTACGGTATGGTATGATAAGTAGTGCAGATCAAGTACAGTGTTTGGTGCACAAAAAATATTTCCAGATACATACTCATAAATATTTTCTTCAGATGCCTGTAGAAAACTAAATGGTCTTCATACATTAGGATAAACTAAAAAAGGTAATTAAATGTTGCAGTACTTGTGACTGCTCTGGTTGAGTGCAGTTTACTGTAGAAGATATCATCCGTTCCTGTTTGTTAGGTTCAAGTTAAATAGAGTAAACCTTCTTTGTCTACAAAATTAGTAAAAGAACATGGATTTTAAATAATGTAACACTGTACTGGTGTTTCTAAAACTTTTTCCCTTTCCTCACATTTAGCTTTTTTTGTTTTAGCTTCCTTTGACGTCTCTTGCTCAAGATAGCAAGCTAGTATACATCCATCTTCTATGGGACAATATCAACCTCCACCAAGAGCCAGGGGAGCCTCTGTATATATCTTGGAGAAATCTCAGTAAGTAGAACAAATACTACAGAAAACTGAGGGAACAGAGACTATGGAAAGAAACAGTTGTTTTATGGTGGCTCATCAATTTGCAATATGTTTTTAGTGTGAAGCATCTGCAATCCCTTAGGTACTTCACATAGTCTGGGTGTCAAATTAATTGTGAAAATAAGTTTAATCTGCTCATCATATGTCATACACTTAGAAGGTGGGAGGAATTGCTGATTGCTCTAGATGTGGTGCTAAATAAGCCTCACTTGATTTAAATATTTCTCTGCATTATCTGGTAATAGCTAGGCAGGCATGTACAGGAAGGCTGTATTACAGAAAAGTATCTTGTACTTCTGTAAATGAACATAACATCTCAAGTCCCATTAATAGGTACATTTGGCACTCCTCTTGACTGTCAAAAAGTAAGATCAAAGAAAGCCTTGTCTAGCATAAAAACAGGCAGACTGGTTATAAGAACTTAAGGATTTCCTTACTTCTGATCATCAAAAAAACTTTGTTGACCTAAACTTCTAAGTTCATGTTTTAACTTTTAAAAACTGCTAAAAACTGTGCAGTGTGCTAATTTTGGTTCTGAGGAATTAAAAAAGGTTTGTTGAAAAATGTCCTAAAAATAAAGACACTGATCAGAAAATTACAATCAAGAGCACAGAACAACATGTGGTATTTCCCTCAGATTCTACAAAGCATATTGATGTAACCATAATAGATGAAAAGCATCCCCAAATCATCTAGCCATGGATGAAGATGTATATATATATTTATGTAAACAGAGGAGCAAAAGGCCTGTTTTAGATATGGAAGAAAAGTAGTAGCTTTGTAGACAGGCCACATAGCAGTGTCAGAAAATATTTTGAAAACACAAAATTACATTTGTAAAGCATCATATATGTCAATTTTATGAAAATGTCATGTTGCTATGGAGAAGATTACTAGGCTTGGTCTGCAATTCATTTACACACCATGTACTCACTGCCTAATCTGTAAACTTACTTCTTTGCCAGTACATGGACTTACTATTCCCTCATGAGTCACCATTTTCCAGAAAATAATAGTTCAGTGTTACTCTGAATGTGGCATTTTAAGTAAGAAATCATGATGGTAAATGTCTTGATCATTTTCTTTCCTGTTTGATTCAACTATGCATTATCTATTTCAATATGTATCCCAAAGTTACCAGGTAATTGTAGGTGGCTTTTAAGAAGGGCTCTGATTAGAAAAGTTTATTTGCTAAAGCAAGTGAGTCTTCTATTTTATTTCTTTTCCCTTGTGTAACAATAATCTCCTTGCAGTGATTTTTAAGTACTACAATAAATCTGAGCTAACCAACTGTCACAGGCAATCTGATGCTGGGTACTCTTCAGTCTCTTGTATTTCCCTGTCATGTGGGACCTCTTGCACATGGATACTTGATGCATCCTGTCACTTTTGGGTAAAGTTACTTCTGAGTGAAGACTATAAGCAGACAAAGTCCTTCCATTGTAACAAATTTCTGTAGATTGAGTAGAGATTCTCTATGTGTATCTCACTTTTGGAAATACTTCTGCTTATTAAAGTGAAAAAAAAATCTTTACTGCTTTAATAGTCTGTATGGTTGCACTTCCCAGATTCATCTGAAAAGAAACCCTCCACACTGGCAGAAGATCAGCAGGCAACAAACACTTTGTTAGAGAACATCAAACTAAGTATTCAACACAATGATGTTATTAAGCCGATCAACCTCCTCCTACAGAAAGTTAAGCCAGATGTGAAACGACAGAGGTAAAGGGATAATCTCTTCTTAGTTTCTCCCCACTAAAAATTAAATAAGATCAGACTGTGTATATTTCATGGTGATAATTTTATAAGGACTCCTGGGGAAGATTCAGTTTCATTTGTGTCCACCAAAAACCATGTGTATTTTTTTATGCCCATGTTTACGAACAGATGCACTCTGTGTTCAGATGCATAGTTCATCCAGATCAAATGGATGAATGTGATTCTTTAATAAAAAGGGACATTTTACAGTGAGTAAGAAAAATGCAGGTATTAATTACACAGATTTTGGTGTTGCTCCAGATCTGGCAAATTGATAAATACAAGTGTACAGCATCCTGTTGCAGTGTGTAGAATATTCTCCCTAGTTATATATTTTGAAATTCTAGCAACCTGGAGTACTGGCTGTGAAAAGTGGATGCAGCATGATCCACAAAGAGAGGGAGATGTGTAAATAATTCTTGTATGGTACTTTTTGTAACCTGCACTGCAATTCAAGGAAGGCTTTGTACGGAAGCACAGGCTCTGAAGTAAATTACAGCAGATGTGATTGACGTCTGTCATGCTAAGTCATCCTTGTTTCCTTTATGACTTCCACAAGGGGAAAAAAATAATATCTGATTATTGAGAGATACCTATTTTTGAGTTAGACTATGACATTCTGAAACAAAAACCAAAAAGTATGGGTGGTCTGAAAGAAACCCACACCCACACAGTGCTTTGTGGTCAGTCAGGAATGAATTAATAATAAATAAAAAAGTGGTGGTTAATTTAATATTTCTTGTTTGTTTGGCATTTCTGTGGCAGAGAAATTTTTCATAGAAAATATAACTACTAGGATATAGCAATAATATGGCTTTCTGCATTAAGTAAAAGTGTTTGGGCATTAGAAAACCTTGAACTAGTAGTCATGTAGATTGGTGACTTTCTTCACAAGCAACGTTAACAAAACAGTTGCAGAAACTTCATAATGGAAATCTTCAATATTGACCTTGTAAACAGGATAGTTGATGCTTTCACTAACTCATCCTTCAAAATATTCCCCTAGGAGTTTTTACAGGGAAATTCTTTTCCTGTCTCTGGTGTCTCTTGGAAGAGAAAACATTGACATTGGTAAGTAAAAAATACTGTGAAATGTATAATCCCTGTGGATATTTTACATGAAAGCTAATGTATAAAACTGAGTTTTCATCCATGAGTTTCTAAGATTCAATTGTGTTTTAGTGAAAAATATTGGGCTGTGAGTCTTTAGGTGTTCGTTTTATGTAAATATAATTCAGATGGAACCATTAATTTTGACTTCGTTTGAAACCAGTAATGAGTTACTTTAAACAAAGAGTATTGAAGAGCTTGAAGTTTTAATTCCTCATGTCTGAAAGCTTGTTTCCAGTCTTGTCCATCCTTCTCTGACCCACATATCAGACCTATGTCATCTAAACACCTGATTTCCCACCCTCTCCTGGTCTCTTCTATCCTGTCTTCTATTTGGTACTACGCAATTGAAGTGAGTCCCTTATGGGGGAATGTGATGGGCAAAATACATTGGGAACAGGCAAATGGAACTGTGAAAGAATCAATGGACATCCACTGTGATATGTTGTGGTGTCACACCATCTTGTGGAGGTGCTTTTCAGGTCCTCCGAGAAGGTGCATGTTGAAAAAACAAATCAGCATCTAGTTAGTGAAGATAATTTTGTTACTATGTAAAAATCACCAAAAGCATTTTATAGGAATAGTAGTGTACATTGTACAGTGTTTCTAAAATTACCTCAACTGTGCTTTTTCTATTTCAGAGGTCTTTGATAGTGAATACAGACTTGCACTTAAAAAACTACCAAAGGAAGTTCTTGAAATGATGCAGAAAATAGATGCTCCACCAAGCAGCAGGGTTGAGTGTTGCAGGAAGTGCTTTGGAGCACCTTTAATATAAAAACAAGGAAGACGCACACTAAACTTTTGAGAGACAAAAGCAGAGGTGAACAAACCCAGGAGCATGGTGACATATACACTTTTGAATCCCAAAAGGTGTTAATTGAGCGATTTGTCAAACCAGTTTCATTGAGCTGCAGCATGTATTCTTCTCTTTCATCTCATAGGCACATTGTAAAGTAAGTCAAAATGTTTTAAAATTATGAGTTTTTTTCAGTGGTTGATCCCCTTTCCCCCCATATATATTCTTTAATTTCCTCGATTTTTTCCTCCACAATATCAAGTTGTTCACAAAGGTGATGACTAAACAGCAGTCTATAGTTGGTGACTTTCTTAAGGGCCACCAGTCTTTGTGTATTTTAATGAAGTACTTTTCCAGTACTCAGATTCTTCACTGCTTCTTTAAAATGACCTCTACCTAGAGAGGGATCCTTTTATTAGTGTTGTATGGATTAGGGTATTAGGGTTGTATGAATGTAAATATTTGAAACCTTGGATTGGAAGCTGCAACACAGTTGTTTTCATCAGATGGCAGTACCTAAAATTGCTGCCCTTCTCCCGACTCTTGTCCCAATCAGTATTCTGAATTACCCTTGCTGACCTGTTCATAATGTGTGCCTATAACTCTGAGAAAACAGAAACTTACACTCAACTTTCCTGTGTTCTCTATCTGAGAAACTATAAGATCCTGTAAATGTAGTGGCCGCTTCCTCCAAAGAAGGCTTCTACACAAAGCAGCTCAGAAATGGGTGGCTTTCTAAAAATTAGGTAGGAAGCTCAAATGGTATTAGAATATGTACAAGGATTGTCAACAGATACTGCCTGAAAAAAAATTATGCTTTATACTATTTGCATGTGTGCTTAAGAAGTGTCTTCCTTGAATTCTTTATCACCCTCTCCCTTGGTTTCATACTAGCCTGTGGGTTAATTATTTTGCACTGATAGTCCAGATTCAATATTTCAATTAAAATGTATTTATAAATGTGGTCTTCAAGGTGTATATTAGCAGAAATGAAGTGCTTATGTGTATGATCTGAAAAGATGTATCCATCTTTTGGATTGCTTCTTGTAGATAAGACAGTTCTTCACCTCACATATTTAATTGACTACAGTAGTCATAGTCTTGGCAAGGAGAGCCTGGATACTGGTCAACAGTTTAAATGTTTCTGTTACTTGAAAAATGTGATAAGATTTTTTTCCAGGTTTCTGCTGAAAGTTAGTGGTGTGGCTTTTACAATGGAATAATTTGTAGAGAAAAAAAGATATTTGTAGCATGTAAAAGGAGCATAGCTTAAAATATTAGTTGCATCTGGGTATGAATGTATTTACTTGATACTACTTTTAAAAACTTTTCATTCTTCAAAATGATGAGGGATGAAGATCTGTCTGGAACAATTTTTACATGAAACAATAAAACCAATTTTTTTTTATGAGGTGAAAACAAGGGATTTGCACTATTTGTGATGAAATATATTTGCATCATAAACTGATGCCTTGTATTTTGTCTAAAAGTGCTGATCCTAAGTTAATATGGGGATATTACCTGGACAGATTCTCTCCTGAGAAAACTATTGTGCTTTCTCAACAACTAAAAGTGAGAAAGCACAAACTTTCTTTTTTTATTCTTTGGGTTTATGCATAGTTGCTTGCTGATATCTGACCTACATCACCATTAAAGAACAGTCCTTGATTCTTCATCTTTTCCTCTCTTCTCCAGTTACATAATTGACATGATTCCATCCTTGTAAAGTTAAAGTCTGTCTAAAAGCATTGATCCAAACAACTTATTATTTCTACAAATCAAAGCCAGCAATTTTTTCTGTATAACTGTATACATTATTTTTCAACAGACAGCTACACAATACATATTTGAGTGTTAAATGGACAAACCATGTGATTATGTGATTCAACTTGCAAGGAATCAAGTTTTAGTTATCCTTAAATTCTCCCAGCTCATTAAATTGCAAGAAAAATCTGTCTAGCGAGTGCTGTTTTAGATATGTGACATCCAAACAGTTTTAAAACATGGTAAATGATATTATTACGAAGTAGTTTCCATAAACACATCATCTTCATTTCCAAACAACTTCCTCACGTGTTGCTGAAAATATAGATTAATCAGGTAGTAGTGTTGTAAAGATAGCAAAGCAGATTGTGTCACAACTCTAGTGTTAAATGTTAAACCTTTCCCAGGTATGCACACTAAACAAACAGAAAAACCCCAACAAAACTAAAGCCGAGGAGAAAAGAACAGCTACAGAATTGAACTTGCTTTGATTTGCTCTTGCATATTGGCATTTTTGTACACTACAAATTAACTGCTATTCCTGGTGTAGGCACCTGGATTTCAGAGTGGTAGAAGTCCTGCATGTAGCTACTTGAAATCTTTTATCTGCATATTGGAATTGATTCTTTAATATAGAATTTAAAAAAGAAGACTTTATCCTTTTTATAGGGAGTTTTTAATGCTTAGGTTTTGGTACCTAACTAATCAGTTGTTTCTTGAATGTAATCCATAGCTCAGATGAAAAGGGAGATCTCTGAAAACAATTTATTTTCATCTCAGAAGATCCTTTTTATGGGGGAAAAAACATAAGAGTTTCACAAAATCTGTCCAAAAATAAGCAGGGAAAAGTTTCAAAAGTTTGTTGTGAGTACATTGCAAACACTTTTGTTCTTCTGAAAATTAGGCACTAAAGGCACACTTCTGCAATTTAGTAGACAGGATGAACTTCCTGGGCTACATGGGGATGACTTAGTTACTTACAAATGCTTCTAACTTGTTTGACACCCAACTCCTAGGAATCCAAATTTATCTGAATCTATAATAGATGACTGATCTGGGCAAAGTGTTGTGAAGGAGGGATGTGGATAAGCTTGATTTTGGTTCTGTTTTTCTGTCCATATAAACAGAAGAAGTAGCATTTTGTTCACTTGTGAAACTCTTGCCTCCACATACTCTTCCTAGTATTTCAACAGCCAGTGTTCAGAAGGAGATGATTCTTCTGTGTATATTTTGTAATTCCCACATACAACCTGAAGAAAACATTTGCAGATCAGCATTAACTTCAAAACATGCAATGTGTGCACAAAGTGAGGGCGTAAAGCAACCTGATAACAGATGTAGATGCAAACAATGAATTTCAGGTACGCCCAAGAACTTAGAAAGTTTGTATTGGAAGAACAATTATCAAAGAGAAGCTTCCTTGAATTGTTTCCCTAAGGACGTTGAACTGCAGCCAGTTGTGCTCAGATACTATCTTGCACCTTTCACCCAGCTATAAATCAGTTACATATACAGCTTGTGTGCTCATATGAAAATAGCTGGTTTTTTGTGGAATTAAACCAACAAATGAGGTCTTAAATGTTTAAAATCAGGATTCTTAAGTTACAAGGCTTTTCTTTATGAATTATATTCTGGCACATCACCAAAACCTGACAACTTTGAAAACCCTTTAGGCCTAGGAGACTGATGTGGCTGCAGTGTTGGCACAGTAATTGGTACCAGCTTTTACATGTTACTAGAAGCATCTGTATGTTACTTATAATCATATCCTGTCTTCACATTTTATATAACTCAAGTTTAGACAATACAGTTATAGTGGAAAATATTTTATTTAGTATATGTGTTTCAAACTAAATTAATTTTGCAAGTAACTTAGTTTGTTCCTGGTGGAATTTCACATTGGTTAAGCTCAAGCTACATTGCACTTGTGAATGAGTAATATTATTCTATTTTAACTGTGAATTAATGGCTTTTTGTATTGCTGCAGCTGAAAGAATATACCTTTCATTGAGTTTACTGCTTTCCTTGAGTAACTGCAACATAGGGGATATTTTCAAAATGTATATTAAATGAGATCATAGAAATTATATTTTTAAAACAAATTGTTAAAATGTAAGGAACTGAAGAATCCACTCAGTAGTTTTCTCTTTTTAAAACTCTTAATTCAACAGTTATTTTAATGCAGATAACCTTTATTTCATTAACGGTAAGCAGGTCATTTTATTCACATAATTGTACATTCTAAACAAAAGGGTTCTTTTTTTCTTTCAACTAATAAAAATTTTAAAATGCATTCTGTAAATCAGCTTTTCACTATGGATCTTTTTGAAAACAAACACCCTTGTAACTTTTAAGTGTTGAAGCAGAATGGTTGAATTGGAGTCTAGTTCTGTACTCTCCTGTGCTGTATATTGTGATGCACATGAGAGAATCGGATGGCGTTTTTATTTGTTCTTTCAGTCTGCATCAATCAATGGTGCAAATAAAAGGGATTGTTTGCTGTTGTTTAGAAGCACATTAAACTCCTGTTAGGAGCTTAAAATAAACTGTATTGTAACGAGGATGAAATGATGTAGTGTGAATAAATTATGAATCTATTAAGTGAGCTGGGAAGCTTAATGCAATAAAATTTGCACTGGTTTAGAGACTGTTTTGAACTGTTGAAAAATGGCATCCATTTACTGTGCTTTGATTAACAATTGTTTCTCTGTAATATTTTTGTACATTTGACAAAAATTTGAGTTTAAAAGGGCACTCTATATTCTGAATTCTGTATAGATATTCTAGACTAAGAAACAATTTTTAACGTTGTTCCCAAAATAAAATATATATGCATCCTGTGTAAAAATGTCCATTGTTCAGCTTTTTTCGCCACTGGAATTTACATGACTGACAGAATTTAATCTTAAGTGCAAATTCAGCCTATAGCTGGGCAAAAGACTTTTGACTGCCTTTTTGGGTAATTATTTCACAGTACCTCAGTGGCTTCTGAATGGTGGGAAAGAGCAGAGGCAGGGGGAGAGGGAAATAAAAGATGGGATTCACTTGTGGAGATGTGGCTTCTAGAGAGGATGGCTCTGTGGCACCTTCAGCAAGCCTAGGCATCAGCAGAGGTAAGAACAGCTGAAAAACAGGCTGACTGGGAGAGAATCCATGAAGCTCTTGTTTGTAGGAAAGGCATGGCCCCAGACTTTCTGAGGACAGCTGGTGCTCTCTGCAGCATATTTGTGGCTTTACTTGGGAGAACACTTCCCAGGAGTTCTGGTTTCTCAAAGGTTTTGTAATGGGGGCACAGAGTGATGCTTTCACTTGATGCATCCTAGCTTGCAAAACTACTGGTGGACCTCTTGTCTCAAAACATACTTGCAGCTTTACATGTAGTTTCCAGGGGGGTTTTTGAGTTTTTTGGGTTTTTTTAATGGAGCAGGGACAGGGGTAGAAGTGAGGGTTAGATGAAATTTAAGGAGAAGATATGGCCAGTGCCTCATGCCTTCACCTTAATAACTCAGTATCTTTCAAACCCCCTCATGTGTGGTTCAGTTCATTAATCTGACAGTAACAATAATACCAGACCCTAAAGACCTTTCTCGCTGATGGGAATGATGTGCGTAGCACAGACTGGTATCTTGTGGAGAAGATTGATAATAAACCCATATTTCCAGACCTGTTTTTAGATAGGGAGCTGAGAAACAGTTAGTCTTTTGGACTTGAATATCTTGTAAGCATCACACTGACTTTCCTTGTATTCCTCTGACTGCTTTTGTCACCGCTCTCTTTTCAATAATGCTGCTTGCTATGAATGTTAACCTGTCTTTGCATTTCCTACCCTTTATGTGGCCTGTTGAGGGAGGAGACAGAAAGTGGGAGAATGCTGTGCAGGAACAAAAGCTTCCATTTGAGGAATCCCCAAAGAAGCATGAACATGGGGTTTGGGTTTGAAGTTGTAGAGAGGAGGGAACTGCCACTTCCTGTACCAGAATCTCGTGGGAAATTTGAGGGAATGTGATGGTAAAGGAAATACCAGAAGGTGCTTGCTTAAGGAAGCTCTGATCCTTCATGTGTTCAGAGCTACCTTGTAGTTCCCTACTAGGTAGTGGTAGTTACCCCCATCTCTGTAGAGACAAACTTCTACTGCCTACAAAGAAAAGTAAAGGAAAAGTCAACTAACTTGCCAAGCTGGAGAACTGATGGGGTCCACAAGTAAACTGAAAGGTCCTGCCTCTGTGTAGGAATAATCACATGTGCCAGTGCAGGCTGAAGAGCAGCTAAGCAGGAAAGACCTCATGGTCCTGGTGGGCACCAACCTGACCCTGAGACAGCAGAGTGCCCTCACAGCAATGCAAGCCAACAGTATCTGGAGGTGAGCTAGCCTGAGCATTGCCAACACATGGATGACTATCTTTCCCCTCCGTGCTGGTGAGACATGTCTGGGTCCTATGTCCAAGTCTCAGCTGACTAGGACAAGAGACACTTCGACATCTTCAAATGACTTCAGCTAAGGGCCACAAAGGTGATGAAGGGCTTGGCGCATCTGTCACACAAGTGGAAGGCTAACAAAGCTGGGACAGTTCAGGCTGGAGAAAGCTTAGGGGCACGTGTCTCTATACCTGATGGGGTAGGTGGGAAGTAGAGAAGACAGACTTAGCTCAGTGGTGCCGAAAGAGCCAATGGGCAAAAACTGAAAACATTGAAGTGGATTTTCCTGTAGCTCAACTGTGAGGTTGTTGAAACACTGTAACATGTTGCCTGGGAGTTTGTGAAATCTCTGTCCTTTAAAAAATGCTCAGACTTGACCAGTCACTGCCCTGCTTCAGCAGGTGTTTGCACTCCAGGTTGCCTGGAGGACTCTCAATGGTTCCATGGAGATGAGTGGCAGACAGAAACTGCTGGGAGGAACAGAGGCTCACTTCACCTAGCTATGAGAGTAGTTCAGAGGGATGTTCTGACATTTTGTTTACGTTTCCTCAAGATGCTTTCCTTTGGCATTTTTTCCTCATTTGTTTTCTGTGTCACACTGTCTAAATTCAGACCTTGCCAGTTAAAAGTGATTATGTCAATGGTATGTGTATTCGGTTCCTCTGGTTGCGAAGAGATGAAATGCAACCTGTTGGGTTCTGACCAGGGTCTGTTACTTGCCCTGAAGCTTAAGGTGTCTCTGAGTTTGCAGCCAAGCTTCAGACTTGCAGAAAAAGTGCCCTTAAAGAGTAGAAATGCTGCTGAAACTGCTGAAACATTCAAGGAAAAGCTGCTGTTCCCAGACAGCACTTGGCATTGTGTTTAGTATCACAGGTTTTGAACTGCTGCTAAGGTATTAAGGGACTTCTGCAGCTGCTGGCCTTGTGGTTTTATTGCAGTTCCTACTGCAGTAAAGGTGGAAGTGCACAGGGGCAGAGAAAACATGCTCTTACTTCATTAGCCTCTTTCAATTTGGGGATTTGAGTCATCCATGACCTAAAGCCATGGTGAAAGCAGGTGACTGGGAAAACTCAGTATGAATTTATCAAAGGTAAATCATGCCAGGCTAAATTGGTAACTGCTACAGAAAAATAGTCGGTCAAGAGAGAGTATTGTTTAGCTGGACCTTGGCAAAGCAGATGCCGTCTCCCACTCCTGGACAGATGTCAACTACAGACTGGATGGGCAGTCTGTAGGATGGGCAGGAATCATCTCACAGGTGATCAATATTTTTACTGAGGCTGGCAGCCTGTCACAAGTGGGGCCCCCCAGGGATCAGTACTGGGCTCCATGTTGTAAGGTCTCCATGAATGATCTGGATGATGGGACCAAAAGCACCCTCACCACGTTTGCTGTGTCACTAAACTGGGTGTTGAGGTGGACACGTCGGCAGGGAGAGCCACCTTTCAGAGACACGTGGGGAGCCGACCAGATATCTTTCAAGGTCTCTTCAAGCCAAGACTGTTCTTCGAGTCTACAAGTTATGATATGCCTGACTTGCACTTGAAAGCCTAGAACTGCAGAAAGAAGCAGCAGATGAACCACAAAGGGAGCTCCAGGAAGCAAGTGAGGGAAAAGAGTGCAGAAAGGGTTTTTTCAATACTGGCCATTTTTTAATTAGGTCATTTATTTCCTGGCTCTGACAAGGCCACACATCCTCAAAGCTTGATAAAAATAATCAGCACCCCACTGACTTTTTTCACACATTTATACAACCGGGTAGTAGTTGCACTGCTTCAGAGGACTTAACTAGCAGCCTATACAGCAGGAATAGGCCATACAGAATAGCCTATACCACACTACTTAGTAGCAGCCTGTTCAGAACATTTGTCTTCTTGTCCCTGACACTCACCTCAGTGCTTGGTCACCCTAACCAGAGTATACACCTCTTAACCATGTGCAAGTACATTTTACTAGGATTAAGAGGCTAGACAGTGTTATTTCCCTTCTGCAGATTGTACAATTCTCAGCGTTGTGAATTTAGCGAGTGCTACTCTCATACTTACCTATGTTTCCTCCCTATTAACTTTTACAGAGACTAACGTGGATTAAAAAGGGACCTTTTTATTTAGCGAAGCTCAGGTTTAACAGGGCCTATGGATCTTCACTATTAAACTGTAGGAAATGAACATGGTCTCCATAAAAAAAAATACACTGTAAAATGGTACCCTCTAAAAATTTTATTGGACTAGCCAGCATTATTTAACTCATGCATAACCACCACTGCTAACCCTCTAAACCTTTTCTGATTAGTTATTTGTCATTGAAAAATAGTCTCAGTTAAGCTGTGAAAGATGGCTTAAAGCTTGGGTAACTGCTTTGGCCAAGTCTCTTGGTCCAAGGTTCCACTGCACACAACTGCTTCATGGCAAATTCTGTCCTTGTCAGAGATGGGTATCCCATCATCCTAATACAAATCTGAAGTTCAAGGACAGCAGGTTTGATCCTTCTGTGCCCATAATGTACTGCCAGCAGGAGGTCTTGTCTTCTGCAACTTTTGATTATTTAGTCCCTTTTTCATCTGATGCATTAAAAAACTGCCTCTAGCTAGGTGGGGCCCTAACTTAGAAGAGTCTTGCCACACACGGGAAGGGTAAAAACCTTCCCAACTTTTAAGGTTGTGATGAAGCTTAGTGTACTAGAAGCACCTATCAACAAAAATAAAGTGGATCCCACTTACTATTTTAAGAACTAAGACAATTTATTTAGCTGCGGACCACTCTACCATCCAACACATGTATTTTTAACTTGGACCTGAATTCCCATTACCCTTACCCAGTACACACTGAATACATTAAGGCTCCTGTAATTTTTATTCGAATCAAATTTTCAAGTCAAATGTTTTAAAAGGTGCCTTACTCATGTTCAGTACCAGTTTCAAAAGCAGAATGCTGCAATACCTACAGAATCACAAATATCTCATGTTTGCAGTAACCCATGAAGATCATTAAGGGCAACACCAGGGCTCCTCACAGGACTACCTAGCACTGAAACATTTGACAAAGAGCATCATCCAGATGTTCCCTGAACTCTACCACGCTTGGGGCTGTGGCCACTTCCCTGGGGAGCCTGTTCCAGTGAGGGTTTGAACTGCAATTAAGTCTGCCAAGAATCAGCTGAAGGTTTCAAGTTTTACCCATGTTATACTCAGTATCAAAAGCAAGTAACACAATCTTCTCATATGTAAACACTATCCTGTACTTTGGATTTAAAAAAAAAATCACCAAAATACCCACAAACTAACCACTCACACTATTAAGTGGGTTGCATTCTACCCACTGCACTGCAGAACCACTGCAGAGAATTTTGATGCTGCCAGTAAATCCTGCTTGTAGCAACATCCACACACATGCACAAGTTCATAATAAAATGGAACTTCTCAATAAAGACATGATACTGCAAGTTCTCAAAAGAGAACTGCATCAAGATCGAGGTTTGTGATTCCAGTTTGGTCTACAGGATGCAGTTATTCTTAACTCCTGTTTACAGGATTGCCAGTAAGAATATGAACTACAAAGTCTCATACTGGAAGTCTGCCACAAAAGGTGTTTATTGGTAATTAAATGTACAATGTCTTTTTAGTATCATGTACAAGATCTTTACTTCTGACTTGATTCAGACTTGGATGTAGAAGCTCTTAAAGAAGAAAGCCGGCGCCTCTTGGCAATCTGCTCCTGGCGTTTCTCCTTGGCTTCCTGAAAGGCATGGAGTATGGAGATGTTACATATCATCAAGCATTTCAAAACATCTACAAAGGAACAAACTAGGGAAAATGCACGAAGGAATGGATTCTGTAAGTCAATAAAGCAAAATTATTTTCCTTCTTCAAAGGTCGGAAGAATTCTGCAAGTATCCAAACCAGCACAGACCTGTGTCTTTGCACAGTATGCACCCAAAACTTTAGTTAAGAAACTGATGTAGAGTTCACAACACAACAAAGGTGCATCTCTCTTAGTTTCTATCTGGAAGTCATGAAACCCAGGAACCACTGTGCCAAATATTTCAACTGTACCTGCCTACAGTACTGCTTCAGCAGTCATTGCAGTTCTAGGAGCAAGGGCAAACGCATGCTAACAAATACCTTCTTGCCAACTTATCCTCCATCAAGATCAACTGCTGAATTCTATTTCTCTGCACAATCACTAGAACGCTTGGGCATCTTGAGTTAAACTAGAATTCATTAGAACTAAAATTGCTACACCAATAAAATATCCTCGGAAGCCATTAACATTTGTTTACTTCAAAAAAAGCTCTCAGATTAGTGGGCCTGGTTAATTTCTATTGCTCTAGGACTGGCAGAAACAGACAGAAATATTAAAAAAACCCCAACTAACCAGCTATGTTTATACTCACATTTGGGTGCTTATATTCAAAATGAGCTAGTACAGAGCAGCTCTAAGCATACAGTCCGGTTTACCAAATCCCTTGATTCTGGGAGATGAGCTATATGCCAAGCTGAGCTAAAACAGCAAACATACCTTCATCCTCTTGGCCAACAGCTTCGCATACTCTGCGGCTTCCTCCTTGTTCTTCTGAGTGCGCTGCTTCTTCAGGGCAATACGCCTGCGCTTATGCTGCAGCACTCGAGGAGTCACCAGTCGCTGGATCTTGGGAGCCTTCGTTCTGGGCTTCTTACCTAGAAATCATTACATATCAGCAGAAGTGGCAGAGTATCTTCCGAAGAGGCCACAGGCCTCATCTTGCAACCTTCAGAGTAAGTTTAATTTACTGTTATGGTAACATTATTTAGTGTACTATGTATTGCAGCAACTACAGAGAGTTCAACATCCTGACAGTTTTTGCAGGAAAAATGATCAATTATCACCATATGCAGCATTAACAATATATGGTCTTAATGCACATGATTCGTTATTTGAAATGAACTATAAATTCCTAGCTTCCCAGCAGGCCCGTCTCTTGTAACTCCCCCTAGGCCTACATTTTTTAATAAGGGTATTCATTATCTACCTTCCAGAACCAGCCATTGTTTCCAGCATTAAAAAGCCATCTACAATTTTACTTAGGTTTGACACTGTTTATGCCAAAAACCAGATCTACAGTCCACAATGAGCAAACAAAACACACTACCACACACATCTGTAAAATAAGATTTTACTAAGCAATCCTGACAGACTTAAGCAGTCACACACAACAGTATGATATAGAGCAGGATCATATTCTTTAATAGACAAAACCATTCCCTATGATGTGTTGTTTTCCCCAACAAACTTTCACAGTACCCAAGTCTTATAATATTCTTCTAAAAATCCACTTTTTTTCCCTGATCAAAAGCATAAAAACCCCAGAATTAAATCTTACACTGCAAGAGACTGGCATTAAGCAAAGCAGTACCCTTCCAATAAAAGCTCATTTAGACTGCCATAAGCAAGGGGGAAAAAATCTTAGCATCTTCTCTCTACACTGCCTTTTCCCCCATACCATAAAAAAATTTTGTTTTAAAAACATTCCACCTCATATTTAACTTTGTAGCAGCTTTTGGGTTATTCTTAGCAATACTAGTAAAAATTACTCCAGGTTTTTTCAAACACTAAAGAACCAACTGAGACAAAACAGGGCAGAGAGATGTGAAGGAAATGAGGCAACCAAGAAATTATTTTCCACAAGTTACAGCTGACAAAGCTTAAATACAATGAGTGTTAACTCCTGGATGTACTATTAACCATGCTTTACTCCCCGCAGCAAGCTGAACCCCTCAGCAGTAATTACAAAACCTGAAGAGCTGTACTATTGGAGTTCTTACCCTCTTTGTTCAGAGGCTTCCTCACAACATACTGACGAACATCGTCCTCCTTAGAGAGGTTGAACAGCTTCCGGATCCTGCTGGCCCTCTTGGGACCGAGACGACGGGGCACAGTTGTGTCAGTCAGCCCAGGAATGTCCTTTTCACCTTTGGGAATGTAAGTTCAAACATGCCAATTACTGCATCTACTGAGCACCAGCTTTAGCAGCAAAACACCGAGTTTAAAATACATAAGAATTCAAGGTAAGGCTAGGTAATCTTTGGGGTTCACTTGCCAGTAGCACTACCCTTGGCTGCTTTAACATGATCAGATTGCTGGCAGCAACAGGAAGTATTTTAGTGATCAGTTTTAGCAGAAGACTGCAGTGCTCAGAGGGACTGTTAAGACACATTTCACACTCTGAAATTGGAACTGCCATTTCCATTCCACGCAACTTACCAACAACTACCAAGCAGGCTCCTTTCCAGGTGCCTACTTCTACCTATTGCTCGTTTCATTGAGACTCTTACCCTTCTTCACTATGACCAAGTTCAGGACACTCAAGTTTGCATCAACGATGCAGCCACGGACGGACTTGCGCTTTCTCTCGCCGGTTCTTCTGGGGCGATAGCAGGAGTGGCCCTTGCTGAGGAGAAGGCGGACACGTCCATGAGTCAGGACACCCTGCTTCATGGGGAAGCCTTGCTTGTCGTTGCCACCACTTATCCGAACAACGTATCCCTACAAAAGCAGAAACACTTCTGAGTTACCTGTGTCTTTATTATCTCAAAAAGCAGGAGATACCACAACACACTGCTCAGAATGACGGAGCATTGTGTCTGTGATTCCGCGACAGTCTCTGTTATGGCTAGAGCAAACAACTTTAACCACCACCTTTGGAACAATTTGGTAATTTTACTTAAGAAATATGGAAAATATCTCTGTATACCAGAATTTATGTTTAGTGTGATTCACATCCCTTTGAAGTTTTGCTGGAACACACAGCACAAAATTTTGTACCATTATTGTCTAGCTTTTCTGAAATTGTAAACCTAACTAAAGCCAAGTTATCTTGGCAAACTGGAAATGTGCACAGAACACATGAGTGTCTAGAATAGTGATACACAGGTAAAAAGGAGAAGTACAGGTTTTATCACCTTCCCTGTGAAGATGACAACAGAACACATCATGTTCTCTAAATTCAGCTGCACTGTCCATATTAACACTAACTATTCCAAGCCCATCCACCAGGCCCAACATGTTTCTTCCCATGTATTAGCAGCAGTTTAAACACAACAAAGTCAATTCTGAACAGATCAGCAGTTTTATACTGCACATTTAACTTGTGCTGAACAAGAGACAGCACTCAAATGAAGAAGAATAAGCTACTATGAAGGGGAGCAAGAAACTCTAAGCACAAGGCTTTAAAAACCAAAACACCCCCACTCAGATAAAGTACCAAAACAGGCTAGCCTAATCAATAAGCTCCCTACATACACAGCAAGGGAAACTTCCAATGTGACTGCTAAATGCACACCACACAAGCACTACAGCATGATAGGTGCATACTAGAGAAATTTTGTGTTCTAAGCTCCTCAAATACAACTCTGACACATCGTTCCACACCACTTACCTTCCACTCCTCACCAAGGGAATCAGCCAGCACCTCCGTGGCCATTCGCTTCTCATAAAACGTCCTTAGCTTACGCTCATCATCCACTTCAATGAGCTTTTGGCAGCCAGTAGCCGGGAAAGAGATGTTGAGCTAGCAAAGAAAAAACCAAACAAAAAAATAGATCTGGTTGAAACTTCTGAGGAAACTTTGTAATAAAAAAATCAACATTTACCCGATGGTTTGAGCTTGGCATTTCAAAGCTGAAATTCCCCAACTGCTTATACAAATGCTCACCAGTACAGCCTGTCACCACACCACCTGGAGAGTCAAGGCAGGGAGGTCTATGTTCGGCCACACTAGGCTGTACAACTCGTTCAGTCGCACAGAAAACTTATCGCAGCCAGAGCTCGATCAGACTTGCGAGCAGCAAAGACTTGTGTTATGCTCTTCCCGCAAACCCCTCACAGCACACGCCGCATTGGAGAGACGCCCAAGTCACTGCAGGGAAACAGCACCTGCCGTGGGGAATCACTTGTACTTCCTTGGGGCCGCTGGAGAGCGCAGCGCTGCACGGGCGCCTGCCGCCACTGCCTCGGAACACCACACACGGCGCCTCCCTGCCGGGCCCTACTCTCGGCTGCACAGGCCTCTCATTCGCAAAAGCCCTTCCAAACCAAGCGGCCCACCCGGAAGCCCGGCGCTCCGCGGCCCTGCGGCAGCGCAGTCCCGACCGAGGGAGCAGGGCCCGCCAACAATCCACTTCCATCCGCCCCGCAGCTGCACTCCAGCCCCGCCGCCAGGGACCATCGGCCACCAGCGGCGGCTCTGCGGGCAGTGTCGGGGCCATTTACAGCGGGGGAACTCGAGCTTCCCATCCCCGAACGCGACCCCGGCCCAGCGCGGCCTTACCTTCATCCTGCTCACGTCTCGACGCCGCGGGAAAAGGCCGCACTTCCGCCCGCACTTCTTACATACACCCAGCAATTCTCGCGAGAGCAACACCGCCCGCGCCCCGCGTGACCGGGGCTGCCCAATGGCGAGCGAGGCTCCTACGGGCGAGGGGCGTGGGCGGGGGGCGTAGCGGGGCGCGGCCTCGCGGCGCCCGGCCCTGCCGCGCTGCCGCGTTCCGGCACTTGTCTCCTGCCTGGGGCAGGCCGGGGCGTGTCATTGGTCATTTGAGGTGCCGCTCGCCAGTGAGAAAGTGTTCCTTAGGAACGGGCAGTGGAACAGCACGCAGGGACTCACGGGTCGGGCGCGCCCACTCCCGGGCTGGGAGCGACGGCACCTGTGAAAAGAAGCGCCATCAATACGCGACGCACCGGCTTTCAGGGGAAGGCGCGTTGTTTGCGTGGCATGAGCGGCTCCCGCCGGGATGCGCTTCCCTGCTCCCTGCCGGCGCTGTGTCCAGCACTTGGTACGCACGGGCGCAGGGGCGTGCGGGGGGCGGCCGCTCCTCTCCATCACATGGCTGGAGCTGACACTGTCCTGTGTCCATTTCTGGCCTCTGCAGCACGAAAGATACAAGGAGCTACTATGGAAGGCCACAAGGATGATCAGGAGTCTGGAGCATCTCTCTTACGAGGAGAGACTGCAGGAGCTGGACCTGTTTAGTCTGGAGAAGACTGAGAGGGGATCTCATCAATAGACAGAAATATCTCAAAGGTGGGTGCCAAGACGATGGCGCCAGACTAATTTCAGTGGTTCCCGGTGGCACAGCATAGAGTAATGGCCCTAAACTAAAGCACAGGAAGTTTCACTTCTACATGAGGAAGAATTTCTTTACACTGAGGGTGGCAGAGCCCTGGAACAGGCTGCCTGGGGAGGTTGGGGAGTCTCCCTCTCTGAAGACATTCAAAATCCACCTGGACGTGTTCCTGTGTCACCTACTTAAGT
>VWZW01004069.1:443259-462485 GCA_013397115.1 Edolisoma coerulescens
CACAAACAGGTGTCAGCGCCTTGATGGGCGTGCAAGGCAGTGATGGACCAAGATAAAAAAGTACCTTGGCGTTTGCAGGCAAAACTGGATTTCTCCCAAATATGTTTGGCTCCAATAAGGCAAAGCTTTCACGGACAGTTTGCTGTAAGGTTGCAGGATGAAGTCAAGAGTGTATTTTTGAAAGAGGAAGAGATGTCTGTTTAAGAAAGTAACTGAAGAATGGAAGGAGAGGAAAGAGGAATAAAGTAATTGTTGCTTCCTTCCAGTTAGTCGTGGTTTTCCCCTGAGTCGCCTCACACCTTTCCATACCTTCCAGCTGCTGGAGAGAACTTACAAAAACACAGCCACAGCAGCAGGGCCAGACTGCCCTGTACCACGCATCTTGGAAAGGGAGCAATGCTCTTGACATCCTGTTGATGTAAAGAGTGTCAGTGACAGAATCCATCGGGCTTTTGGGTAGTTTGCCCTTCCATGAAAAACACATGTCCAGGAGCAAACCTGGAAATGCTCAGTTTGTTTTCTGTTCTATAGGAGGTGGTATGTGCACAAATGAGGAGCTGAAGCTTCTGCTTTATCTCTTTTATACTTTAAAGTGGGAAGGTTTTTTCTCCCAAATTCCATCCTTGTCTGAACTGTCGTTCCCTTTCAAGCCGTGTTGACTGCCAACATGTAGTGGAAGAAAGAAGTAGGTATCTGGCTTCCCCCACTGGAATTTGTATCACGGGAGGTTCTGCACATATAGAGCAAGTAATTCCATGGTGCACTGTATACATTGCTAACTTGTTTTTTTCTTGTACTTAGCTGCCAAAGTCCTAGAGGTGGTGGCTGGTCTGTGCCACTGGCGAATTTTGAGGGTGTGTAAGGGAAACTGTCAGCTTTTTTTGTATGTCTGATGTCACTGTGCAAGAACCAAAAACAAAGGGAGGAAAAGGTCAGGATAAACAAGTTATTGAAGACAGCAAATGTGTTTTGTAGCCAGCTGTGCAGGGGGATGGGTATCCTTCGTACTGTATGTGCTAGTTCAGTCTGGGGTAGAGTGAATTTTCCTCATAGGCACTGGTATGGGGTGATGTTTTTTTCTGGAAACAGCGTTGATAACTCAGGCATGTTTTCATTACTTCTGAGCAGAGCTTACTCAGGCCTTTTCTGCTCCTCACCTCACCCAACCAGCGAGTGGGCTGGGGGTACAGAAGGCTTTTGGAGGGAACACAGCTATGACAGCTGATTCCAGCTGACCCAATGCATTTCCCAGGCCATACGGCATCACGATCAGCATGTAGAGCTGGAGGAAGGAGAAGGAAGCAGTTTAGGGTGGTGGCATCTGTCTTCCCAAGTCACTGTTATGTGTGATGGGGCCCTGCTTTCCTGGGGATGGAGAACATCTGCCTGTCCATGGGGAGTGCTGAATGAATTCTTCATTTCACTTTGCTTGTGTGAACAGCTTTTGTTTTCCCTGTTGAACTGTTCTTATCTCAACCCCCACAAGTTTTCTCACATTTACCCTGCTGATTTTCTCCCCCATCCTGCTGTGGAGTGAGCAAGCAGCTGGGAAGTACTTAGTTGCTGGCTGGGATTAAACCACAACACTGTACTGAGCTGATTAGCAGTGGTATAGAAGCTTGCCAAAATACTAGAAGCTGCACTTATGTCCGTATGAATATCTGAGGCTTCAGACAGTGGACAGACACAGAAAAAAGTTTGCCCCAAAGCCTGCTGTGTTGTGGCTGTGTACAAATCAGTGAGGTGTACACTGAAAGGGGAGGGGAAAAAAGAGGCCCTGTTGAGGGTAATCATGTTTAGGCTCTCTTCAGTAATACCAAGTCATTGTTAGGGTTTGATTTCTGTATTAGCAACTTCTGAAAATTAAAACAGTTAGTTGCTGTGGATTGATGGGGTTATGCAACTGTGTCCTCAAAAAACCAGATGTTCACTGGACAGTTACGAAGTTCTAGCCCTACTCTAAAAAGTACCTTAGGTGGCATCTAAATTTTATTCCTTCTAGGGGGTGTTCATTCCGACTGACTCAAACTCCCTTGAAGTTCCAGGAAGCACTCTTCAGCAGACCTGAATCTGGCATCTGGGTCATTAAGCTTTAGATTAAAACCTTGCTAAGCCAAATTTAAACAGTCATAGCTGAGGTCAGAGTTGTGGTTGAGGTCTCACGCAATATTCATGTAAGCACAAAACTGGAGCAGCTTATATGAAATGTATTTTTTTTTAAATTATTTATTTGTTCTGGTGGGACTTAAACCAAAGCACTCTACAGGATTAAATCAGTAGGAGAAATCTGTTCAGAGGTTTTGTATAAATCGATCAAACTAATTTTTTTAAACATACACAAGCTAGACTTAACATGATTTTTGTTTAGCTAAAGTGATTCAGGTCTTACGCTTTTTCAGTAAAGAGGCCACAAAACACTCTGTAGTTCAAATTGAAAGAATAGTTATAAGAAAAGTATCTTTTTTGTGTTTTTTTTTTCTTCTGAAATGAATAAAGTAATGTCTTCTGATGCAAAAAAGATATTGTTTGTGTTTTAATACCTGAAAATAGTTGGTTTTTGTTTTTCCCGTTGGCTGGGAAAGTCAGTACCTAGCAGTTCAATATGTTGCATTTAGTTGTGCTTGCAATTTCCATTTAAGAAGGGAGTTGCCAGGGTTTTAGTCCTCTTCTTTTGTTCCCTAGTGGCATGGAAATCAAAGTTTTAAAAAGTTATGAGGTAGTCTTAAGAGTGCAAGAGAATGTTTGTACTCTCCCTACAGCATCTTTTTTTACCACAGAAGAGTTTTAGTGTATGTAAATAGCATGCTCAGGTACGAGGGTATGGAGGATACACACCCTCTGATGTTACTGGGAGCTACTATAGTTATTTGCTTTCTGCTCAGAAAGACGTTGTGCAGTAAGTTTTTCTGTGGTGGTTGAATGCTGCAGCTGCACTCTGGGAGATGTAATAAATAGTGAAGAATACATGAGCTTAGGTAGGACTGCAGGAAACATACATAGCAGGACAGTGGCCAGATACGAGTGAAGTTGCATGATCATGATCTGAGCAAGCCCATTCTCTCTGTCCTATAGGCCTATGTCCTGAATTCCTATAATATAATTAATTAGTTGGAAATTAACACTAAAGGTCCAGGATTGTATAAAGCCAGAAGAGTGGACTGTTATTGAAGGACTGCTTGCCTGTTTTCCAGAACTGTAACATTTAATCATTGCCTTTTGCAGATGCCAAAGGAAATTTTCTGTACTACTGATGTAAATTTTTGCACTTACCATAACTATAAAAGTATTTGACTTGTACATCATCAAATCATGGAGGCCAATTGTGTATTAATATAAAAAATGCCCATGCAATGTACTTTCTGAAGCCATACTTTAGTATTGAAACTTTTAGTACTAAAATCATTTCAGCTTCTGAGATGTTAGGAAATCCTCCTGATGGCCACTGCGAAGAGTACAAGTCATGCTCAGGCTCCAGTTTGAAGGGGTTCCTTGCATTTGCAGGCAGGACCTTAGCATGAGTGGGAGTTCAGAGCACTACCATAGCACAGAACTGCTCCCTTGTTGGCTAATCACTAGTATAAATCTACATTGCTACAGCTGTGGTAAGTAGATCTAGTGTGTCCTTTGTCATCATGTTCCTAGGTGGGATAAGGACTTTCTAGCCAAATTTTTATAGACTATGATTGCCTGTTCTGATTTTCTTCATTAGTCAGTTTCAGCTGTAGTGATGGAAAAGTTTACTTCCAAACCAATTGGTTTATAAGCACCTATTTTCGCCCCTTGACACCTCCCTTTGGCCTGTGTCTAAAGCCTAAGATGCGAGCACTCCCAGGCCCCCAGAGGACTTGTACATATTCCATCATCCCTGCTGGGTATGCTTCCTGCCTGCTTTGGAGAGAGAGAAGTCTTCCTGTTCTGTGTATGTATCAGCACATCATGCACTGGGATCCTGGTCCATGACTGTATTCCCAATGTTGCTGACAGTCTTTGCCGCGTGGAGACGGGTGGGTTTTTTCGTGAACGAAAGTTTCTCATGTTTTGTTGAATGTACAGTTTGCTTTACATGAGTTAAAACAACTTGATCTGCCTCTTAAAATCTGTTCTCAGGCTGTGTTGAGAGGTGGACAACAGTAGCTGAATGAAAAAATTTGTATGTTGTTCTTGAATTATTTCTCCACTAGATTTTCATTATTGTCAGTACAAGTTTGTAAATCTCTGTGAAGATATGATCTGTCCCAAAGGAATGTTCTTGACCCAGAGTTGTTTTCTACATCAGCTTCAGAAGAGTGTTGCTGGGGGTGATTTTCTCTTGTGCTTGGGCTAAGCAGGCAAACATGAGAAAGCTGCGGCTAGAAACTCCTCCTGTCCTTTGGCCCATTGTGAAGCAGCAATAGAGTCTTTTCATAACTGCTCAGTTACCGTGCCATGGCTGGCCCTCAGCACTGGCAGCTCCTGGGAAGAACCAAGTGATCACTACTGCAATGACAGTTCCTGCTAATTGCTAGTAAAGTGTTTTCAGTTTTTAGAGAATCATGCTTTAGGCTGTTGGTAAGCAAGAAAAAACAGAAAACATGTCTTCATTCAAATCATACATATCAAATTTAAAAAAAACCCAGCAGTGGTCTGAATTATCAGCCTTTCCACCTTCCTATAACTAGTTTTCAGTCATATTCAGTTGTGTCTAGTGGAGAACTGAGGGAAGAAATAGAAGTGTAAAAGGGCTTAAAGCTCTGTCTAACTCTTTTAGCCTAGCATTGTATTTCAGACCTTCCAGACAATAGCTATTGCTCAGTAAATTGACTCCCACAAAGCTCATGTAGCTCTGCCTAGTGCCAGTACTTGTAGTGCGTTTTCCATGCTAGGCTTGATAGCCATCGAGAGGACAGGTCACTCATTGGTCCTCAGTAGCTTGATCTTGTACACTTTCTGAATTGCCCTGGTCTTGAATATTTGTAGATTCTCAATAAAACTCCTTTGGAAATTGACTTGAATTGTGATTTAAAGATGACTAGCCACATTTTACATAGCTAAAAGTTTTTATGCTGTTTCTAATTTAATGATGTTAAACAAAACAAGTTGATGCTTTTGCAAAAACAGCTCGGCATAGGCAGAAACAGGGGGTCATAATTTGTTGAGCTGGGGCTTCACTGAATGACAAAATGTTATTATGGATGTCTTAGAAAGCCTATGGATATTTAAGTTTGGTTTATTTTCTGTCTTTGTGAGACTGTTTGTTTTTCTTTCCTAGATAAGCAACGTCTTGTTTTTCATTTTACCACCCATATGTATGTGCTTGTTCCGTCAATACGCAATCTGCTTCAACAGTGGAATATATTTAATATGGATTCTGCTAGTCGTGGTTGGTAAGTTGGTTAGCCTGTGTTTGCCTACTCATGTGTGAACGGAGAGAGGACACCAGTTTTTCCTGCTTGCACTTGACTGTTTTTTAAAACAAAGCAATCCTGACATCTATGGAAGAGTTTGCTTGTACTTGCTTAAAGCCAAAGCAGACATAGTTTCTGGAGGGAAAATTACTTTTGCGAACTGAGGTTGGTGGGAAGTTCCACCGTAGTTCTGTTCCCTTCCAATCCTTCCTTGCATACTTTCGTTTTTTTTTTTATGTTTGGCTTTACTCTTCAGCAGTGCTGGCCCTCTTTCCTCTGTTGTTGCTTAAATGAGAGCTGAAATGCCAGTGCAACTGAAGAGTGTAGTAGGTTTTTCATTGTACTGAGAAGGCCCAAAGATGTAGATGTGGGATTCTGAAGCTTGTTCATTCCTGGAGGCACTTCAAGGGGATAATTAGAGCCCTCTGGGGCAGTGTGACGCTTTCCACCTGTAAACTTGTGTCATGGAATAGTCATCAGGTGCTGCTTTTTATCTTTGTCTTACCCATTCCTTTCTATTGGGAAAATTCTCAAGCAGCATTTGGCTTTTATTTCTTGATTGGTTTTGCTTTATACTTTTCCACCTGATGTTTCTTCATGCACATCTTTTCTAGTAGGAGCTGACATTTTTAGCTGCTACTTTTGTAATGTACTTTCGTAATGTACTTTTCTTCATGATTAATGAGGGTATGATGACTTGGATTGCCTCTTTGTAAAGTTGCTGTTTTTTATAACCTTTTCTAGACCAAATGGTACTACCATTTCCTGTGAAGTTCTGAGCATGAGCAGAGTGTTTCAGTCTATTATGGTAGTGCAGCTGTTCATACTGTCTTTTGATTCATTCTTCAGGAATTGGATCTGTTTATTTTCACGCCACCCTCAGTTTCTTGGGCCAGATGCTGGATGAGCTGGCTATTCTCTGGGTTCTGATGTGTGCTCTTGCCATGTGGTTCCCTAGGAGATACCTGCCCAGAGTTTTTCGAAATGACAGGTAATCATACAATCATACATGTACACTTTCATGTTTCTTGAAACTTCTGCTAACACCTAACCCTGCACGTAATGGCACCAAGTTATCAACCTTGCCACTGTCACTGCTATTTTTTCTTACTCCATTCTCTTCCAGTTGCTTGCATCTCACTCAGCCCATTTTGTTCGTAATTCCTGCGTCTGCAGTTGCTGACGGTGAGGTTTGTGTCCTGTAACTTAAGATGATTAGATGAGATGACTTTAGTCATTCATCTGCAGGTGATTCATGAGATGACAATGCCTCCGGAATTGTCTGTTCTCGTTGATTCTAGGGAGACTTTTACAATGAGTAGTTTATATAACTTACAGCTAATGTAGGAGAAGCCATCTTTCACTCTTCCTTTTGTATATCCTGAAGTGTGTATCTACAAGTGAACCTATGGAAGTCAGCTGAATGTTCATCTGAATTTGTAAGGCAGTGGTTAAGGATGGTTTTTAGGTATTCAATGCATTGTTTCTTTAGAAACCTATTGTTGTAAAGGGCTTTTTTTCTTTTTCTTGCATGTTTTTAAAAAAATACATTATAGCCAGCTTAAACCATTTGGTTGTGGTTTGCCCCCTCATAAAAACATTGTGCATGTTGTTCTTTTATGCAGCAAAGAAGTTGAGGTAATGGAGAGGCTTGAATTGCAGCATCAGTGTTCTCTCTTACTTTTCAGCAGATTACTGAGACTGCTGCCTTTTGCTGCCTTTTGCTTTCTTACACTGTTGCTCTCTGCAGAGTTTTTTTGAGTTTGTTTGATTGTTGGGGGTTTTGTTTGTTTGTCTGTTTTTTTCCTGACATGTGCCAGATTAGAAGTTGCTAATGCCTGGAGAGAAGTTTGGTGCCTAGACTGACCATTCCTCAAAATAGCTTGCACTGGGTAGAGTGTACCTTTTATTTCTGTATTCAGCCTGTGTGCGCGGCCCAATTCTCTTCAACATCTTCATAAATAACTTGGACTTGGACACAGGACTGGAAAGAACACTGTGTAAGTTTAACGACCACACTAAATTGGGAGGAGCTGTTAAATCCCTTGAGGGCAGAGAGGCCTCCACAAATGAGAGCAATCACCACCTAGGTGAAGTTCAACAAGGGAAAGTGCCGGATTGTGCACCTGGGATGGGGCAACCCTGGATGTATGGACAGACTGGGGAATGAGATGCTGGCAAGCAGTGTCGTGGAAAGGGAGTTGGGGGTCCTGGTCAGTGACAAGTTGAACACGAGTCAGCAGTGCCCTGGCAGCCAGGAGGGCCAACCCTGTCCTGGGGGGCATCAGGCACAGCATCGCCAGCCGGGCAAGGGAGGGGATTGTCCCGCTCGGCTCTGAGCTGGGGCGGCCTCACCTCGAGGGCTGGGGGCAGCTTTGGGCACTGCAATACAAGAAAGACATTAAACTATTAGAGAGCGTCCAAAGGACACCAATGAAGCTGCTGAAGGGCCTTGAGGGGAAGCCGTATGAGGAGCAGCTGAGGTCACTTGTTCTGCTCATCCTGGAGAAGAGGAGACTCAGGGAGTCTCCTCATTGCAGTCTACAGCTTCCCATGAGGAGAAAAGGAGGGGCAGGCACTGATCTCTTCTCTGTGGTGACCAGTGACAGCACCCCAGGGAATGGCCTGAAGCTGTGTGAGAGGAGGTTTAGGTTGGATATCAGGAAAAGGTTTTTCACCCCAAAGGTGATTGGGCACTGGAACAGCTCCCCAGGGAAGTGGTCACAGCACCAGCCTGACAGAGTTCAAGAAGCATTTGGACAGTGCTCTCAGGCACATGGTATGACTCTTGAGGATGGTGCTGTGCAGGGCCAGGAGTTGGAGGTGTTGATCCTTGTGGGTGTCTTCCAACTCATCATGTTCTAAGATTCTATGTGGTTCAATGGCTTTGTTGTGTTGGTGAAAATTTAGTACTTCTGCATATTACAGTATAGTGGTATTACAGAAAATCATCAACAAGCAAACAGTTTTTAGTGGTGTCTTTTGGTTTATGGTGTGATGTTCAGTTCAAGTGAAGAATTCAGAGTCCTAAATTTATGTGTAATTTATGTAAACTCTGTAAATGAGCCCCTAGAAACCTAGAGGTTACATTTTCTCAGTTACTGTCTTCTGATACTGCAGGGTAGGTTCATAGTATGGACCAAGATATTAAACTATTGGGTTTTAAAGGAATAACAACATTTTTGGGGTACAATACTTTTTCTGTTGAACTTTGTGTTAAAACTGTAAATACTGAGATGAGATGAAAGATCTTATTGTATCCTTCCACTTCTCAGAGAATATGTCAAGACAGTTACTTTTAGGGAAGGTCTTTATTCCTTTCTGAAATATACAGACATGCTGGGCAACAAACCTGTGCTGGTTTGAAGGCAAACCAGTGGGAGGAATTAACTCCACACAAATATGTTGCAAGAGATTCCAGATCAGAATTAAAATTTAATAGGAAAAATTCACTATAAAGGCGATAGTACAGAAACACTGGCTTAAACTGACAAAGTCAGAATACGACCAGACACCCTGTTGGTCAGGGTGGTGGCAGCAGTCCCATTGGAGTGATGGATGCGGTCTTGTTGAAGCAGTGATCCTGTAGAAAGCTCTGGTCATTCTCTGGAGGTCCAGAGAGTCCAGAGTAGTGTTTATCGAGAGCTCTTGTCTTCTGGGAATCCAGTGGTGATATCGTGGTGTCCCAAGCCCAGATTATATGCAGGTAGGACTGTTCGGTACCTCCTCCACACCATCATCTCACAATGGGATGATGTAATTCTGTCAGTCATTCTGGGGAGTCCTTGATGGCCCATTAATGGAGATGGCCCCGCTTTAGGCTGAGTGTGCGTTGGGCAGCTGTTGCAAGTGACCATTATCAGGTCATCAGAAGGTGCTATAGGTGGTGATAGAATACATACCTTACACTGTAACCCAAGATAAAATCCTAACCTAGAACAGGTTTGGTTAATACTTTCGGGTTTTTTGCTTTGCCTGACGAATCCTCTAGTATTATGTCTATCCTGTGCTCATGGCTGTACTCCTCACTTTCTTCATCCTCATCACACTTTGAATTTTCAATGCTGAAAATGTAATTATCTATCACGACCAGTTTGTGATGTATTTACTCATTAAGACATTCATGTCAGATCAGAACTTCCTACTCATGTAACTTGTTGCTTTACAGCAGAAAGAAAAACTTTAAAGCAAAAGGCAAGAGCCTAGTTGAAGGTAATGACACTTGTGGCCATGGAATGGTACTGTACCGATATATTGAGACCCTACTTCAGACAGAGAAGAGCCATCCTTGGACAACCAATGTTTTAAAAAGCTATGGGCCAGTAGTTGAAGGGCAGCATGATGATCCTCTGCCTGCCATAGCCCAGCCACACACTGGAAGGGGGTTGTTTGAAGTGCAAACCTGAAGTTTAAACAACAGTTGACATATATTTAATTTGAAAGTTGTCAGGCTTTTACTAGTCTGTCACTATTGCACCCTTCTACATAGGGTGCAATAGTGATTTCATTTTTGCTAAGACTATACCAAATCTTGGTTTTATAAAAAAGTCTGGGAATTTCTCACCTACTCTTGAATTTGATTAAGGAGATGTTCCAACTTAGCATCTAAGTTTCAGTATCTTTGAAGGCTCTAAGGAAATAAAAAGGAAAGTAAAGCAGACTGTAACATGGCTGTAGAAATTGGTGCATTAGCAATAAGAAAATATCCTAAAAATCCATGTTAAAAGCTTGAAGAATGATGAGACAGAAATTTTTGAGGAAGTACAGTGCTGTGTGCAGAGGTGGACCTAAATTTTGTTACATTATTAAAATAATTTTAAAATTTCTGGGTTTAATAATTAAAAGTTTTGAATTAAAAGCAGTTTTTCTGCCCTTATAAACTCTATTCAGGAGCCGATTTAAAGCTGCTGTGGGTGTCCTATCTGGAGTTACCACCTGCCTGGCCTTCATTAAGCCTGCCATTAACAACATCTCGCTAATGACTCTGGGTGTTCCCTGCACAGCTTTGCTCATTGCTGAATTGAAGAGGTAAGTACAATTCTTCTGAATGCAGGCAGCATTTCCTTCTCAGATCCTTAGGACACTGTGAGATGATACACTAGATCTGGCTTCAGTGCTTATGACAGCAGATCAGAAATGCTTCTTCCACGTGCAAGACCAAATCTAGTATAAACTTGCTTGGCAGTTCAGACATCTTTTTGACAAGGGTGTTTTTTCCCTAGGACATTGTAGTAGGTCAGATATTTTCAGTGTTCTTGCAACATCCCTGTTGCTGCAACCCAATCTAACTCAAATTTGTTAATTTGTTGTGGAATCAGGGCACGGGTTTCACTTTATGGACAGCATTTCTTCTGTATAGTGTGCATAAGGGTGAGGTGATGGCATGGTTACAGTCTGGATGGTAGTGGGAATGTGGAGCAAGGCCCAAGCACATTTGGAAGATGTTCCAGCTCTCAAAGCTGCACTGTGAGTCTTGCATGACTTCATCGTCTGATATGAATAATATGATGGAGTCAGAGTGACAAAGATAAGGTTAATCACTACATTTTGGCGGACAGCTGTCAGTCAGGGCTGTAGAAACCATAAAACCAGAACTGAAATAGAGAAGACCCTGAGACTGATTTCCACGTTTTATAGATTTCTTCTGTTACCGTGATACTAGCAGCTGTCCAGAGACTTTTTTTTCCATCTCTTCGCCCACTGCAAAAAAGACCAGAGGAATATTAGCATTTGAAGTTGTCCTTTTTCACCTCTTCTCCAGTGTCTGAGAAAGATTTTACAACTTACGCTTGTTCTTATGTGTTGCATATGTCCATCAAAACAAGTTGAGTTAGAACAAAATGTCTTCATTCTGACTGCATCTGTTAGCATAGAGATTTTTTTGTTTGCTCCATTACTCTGATCTGCCACTGCTTCAGTATACAGTGGAAGCCTCTCCAAGCAATGTTTTGTAAAGGTGTTCATGAGTCTTTTCTCATTAGACATCCTTCTGTGTATTTCTGTGGTCAAAGACACCTGGAAACAGCACACAAGTTAGTTGTGGCCAAGGTCAGTAGCGGAACAATATTCATATGCGTATCTGCTTAGGTACATGGTTCAGTGCTGTTAGGAACAGTAGTACCTCTCACTGAGGAACTTAAATGCCTTAGCATTAAGGGGAGTCTTCATACAGTAACAAATACAAGCAAATCTGAGCACTTGCTGCATGGCTGGTTGTTAATGAACGGCGTGTGGAACTAATGACCAGTTGTCCAGAACAGGCCTCCCTAGGTATGGGAATAGTTTGATGTTTGCCCACCATTGGCACATTGGTATTTAAGACAATACCCAAAACACAGCTACTAATAAAAAGGTTTGTTTTGTTACCTCGCCACTGCCTTGCATCAGAGCTAGACTTACTGTAAGTGAAGTTCCTCTGTTAAGTATATTTATGGTGGAGTCATTTTAATGATATGTGTCTGGCACTGTTTTATAACTATTTATTTATGTTTTTCTCCTTAGGTGTGAAAACGTGCGTGTATACAAACTGGGTCTCTTTTCAGGTCTTTGGTGGATGCTAGCACTTTTCTGCTGGATCAGCGACAAAGTGTTTTGTGAGATCTGGTCCTCATTTAACTTCCCTTATTTGCACTGTGTGTGGTAAGTATTGTGTATAAAGTCCAAAGTTTGATTTCAATGTGATCCATCTTCACCACATTACCCTTCTGTGCTGCCTGGTGGCTATTTCTGGTTAGTTCTAGACAGAATTAATGGTAAGATTTTATAAGCCCAGAGCAAGTCTTATGCTATTCACGGTGGCAGATTTAGGAGTCTCTGGCCTGATCAGATTCTTAAGCCACTGGGTTCAGTAATTGTAGCTGAATTCCTTGCCATACTGGTTACTAAAAGCCGTAGCTGTGACTATGAAGATTTACACTGCCATTGATAATGATGGTAATCCTCATGATGAATGAGGATTAGTGATTAGTTAATGATAGTGAAATGGAGGAGCAGTGAAGGGCTTTGATGCCTTTTCTCTTTTACCACCCAGCAAATCATAGTTACTTATTTAAGGTGCCAGAGCCCAGCATTTCCGGACAAATCTGTCAGGTGCAGAGAACCCAAAAAGCTGGAGCCTGTTTATACCAGGCTTAAAATACAGTTTTGTAGTTTTGCTTGTTCTTTATATTCTTTGCCTCCATGCAAAGGACAGACAGCAATCCTATGGGGGGCTTGTGAGAAGATTGTGAAGGACAGACTGATTTTAAAGTATGGTGATATAGTTGATTGCTTTACTGAATTTATGTTACTGATTCTTGTTTCCTTTCCTTTTTTTTCCCCCTTTCTTGCTGTGTGGATGGCTATTCTCAGGCACATTTTGATTTGCCTTGCGGCATATCTGGGATGTGTCTGCTTTGCTTACTTCGATGCTGCCTCTGAGATCCCTGAGCAGGGCCCTGTCATAAAGTTCTGGCCCAGTGAAAGGTGGGCATTCATTGGAGTTCCCTACGTCACCCTCCTCTGTGCACACAAAAAAACATCTGTGAAGATTACATGAAGCTGGAAGCCATAGAATGGGGATGGATTTTCAACTTATATTCCAGCACAGACAATATTTATATAATGAGAAATGAGTAGTGTTGTATTTTCTCTTCTTCCTAAGATAGACAACACTTCAAGTGTGATAGGAAGAGGAGGGAAGCGTGTTCATTCCTCTCTGAAGAGGAGAGAGGAAGCAGGAACATGGGGGCACTTGAACACTAAAGTAACAAATGGCTTCTCTGTTTTTTGCACTGTGTTTTTGATGTAGCATTTCTCTTGATAAAAGCTCTTTTCAAATACCAAGGAAGGTAAAGGAAAGATCTTTTTGCAGTCGGTCACCTCTGGTGCTTGATCCACTTCTTTTGTAACCTTCGCGAAAGAAGGCAGTCCACGATGCCTACGCGCCATCTGTGTCCTTCTTAGCTCTGATTTTGGTGTGCTCGCACATGGCCACAAGAGTGTGCTCGTAGCCCATGCTACTCCCAGCCCAGTGTGGCACCCAGACTCTGCATTGCTTTGGATCACAGAATACATGGTTGCTTCCCCAAGTACAACAGGAGATCAGTGTTTGCAGCGGGATAACTCTGTAAGTGCAACTAAGCAGCGTAAATGCAGAGGGAGCTGACAGAAGTCCCTAAAACTAGGTAGAAGTTCAGGGATTTTATTGTATTTCCACTGTCCTGTGAATACTTGTATGCTGCATATTTCCTTCTTGCAGAAATGTCACAGAAATCCCTCTCTACCTCTTCAGACATGTTTGGTCTTGAATTTGGCATTGAAGCACTCACAGAAGTGTGAACATTAACTTCAGTAAGATCTCAGGTCAGCATGGATTGACAGTGTGATTAAACTATAAAAACTCATAGGTGCCTAGCTGCACATCTAATTTGAGAGCTGACTTCTCACCAATGCATTGCAAAGTGATGTAAAAAATAGTCCAGTGCTCCACTGGTTATACTTAGAAAAAAAGTAGATAACTGCTTAAAAACCAAGCTGAAGACCTAGATTTCACTTAGCAATGAGATGTGATATTGAGTCTTGCATTCTTGCGAAAGATTCAGATTTTCTGTTTATTTTCAGTCTGTAAAGATAAGGGATGCCTAGGTCCATTTAGTTTTAAGATTATTAGTGTTGAGGTTCAGGAATGGCTATAGTTCTTTCAAGCAGTTAATACTAGGCCTGTTTAAAAAAATGGTGCAAAGTGCAGGCGTGTTTTTCAAATACTAGCAATTGTAGCTGCTAATAGCTGCAGTTTTGGAGAAAAAAGGGTCTACTCTCATTTCATCAGAACTCTAAGCGGGTTAAGGCTATGAATGTACACTTTTATTAATAAGTGTTATTTCCTTTTTTAGTATTAGACCATGAAATATGATTTTCTTGTTTGCTAACACATCTCATGTTGTACTTGTTTTTTATCAATGCAAAAATGTTCTCTATACAGTATCATCTTTATGAAAGTGGCTTTTAGCAAGAACTTTGGGGTGAATTAATTTTCAAGCATTTTAAGACCTTTAAAATTTTATATTCAAGTTTATTCTTAGAAAGCAAGAAGTAAGGTGTATGCTGATACTCTAAAAGCAAATTGTTAGTGGGAGATATGACTTCTTCATGAGATCTTTGAAGTGGATGAGTAGACTACTGTCAGATGACTGCCAAATCATAAAAGCAGCAAAATCTTTCCAATGGAACAGTACATATTTATACCACTTGCTAGTAGATTTGAAACACCTTTTTTTTTTGACACATAGTGATACAATTTTTGTATGAAACCTGTTTGTAAAAATCTATGTAGTAATGTTTGTTACTCTTTGAAACAGCTGTTTTGTCCTTTTCCTTCCTCTCTCCCGGATTATGAAATCAGCTCAGCTTCAAACAGTTCTCAGGTATTAGAATTTATATTATATCCTTATACAGATAGGATTGCTGGCTGGAACGCAGCTAAGTTTTCTGATGCCTAATATGGCCCTACTTTGAGTAAGACTTTTTGATAGTGTTTGCTAAATTATTATGTTATGGTAAGTAAGTTATTTTCAGTACTGCTTGGGAACCTAATAACTGCAGACATAATGTACTATTCAAAATGACTGGAGCCTTTCTACTTAATATTTTGCTTGAAAGCAACCTCTGACTCAAAGGGCCCTAGTTAATCTGCTGTAAGTTGCTGTCATCTACTCTGCAGAGTCTGACTGCTCACAAAGAAGTAATTTTATAATTTAAAAAATCTCAGTAGGACATTCAGCTATTGAAGAAGTAAATGAATGCAGATAACAGGCCAAGAATCATCTCCTATATTTTTATTATCTAATCTTTAGCCTTTTTACTCTTCATAGGAGGTTTTGTGAACAAAGATCACTATGTGTTATTCAAAGCTTCACTGTAGAACTGGTTGGAGTTTTCCACTGTAGCAGCAGCTCACTACTTTTAGATGTAGCTATTGCACTTTACCTTAAATTCATATTAACTTATATGTTCTGAAAATAGCTACACTTACTTAAAAAGAAAAAAAAACATGTATTTTTTACAAGATTCACAGCTTTACAGATTGCACCTACGCAATAATATTAGTACCCAAAGAAGTATGTGATTGGCATACAGAAGGGTTTAGGCACTGGATCATATGGGTTGATAGAGTATGCACAATGAGCTATATTACATTGCAGTATAAAGTGATGTGTATGCACCTGCAGGTTTTAAAGCCCCAGAATGCTTTCGTTCCCTGCCGGCAGGAAGTGAGTTAGTTCCTAGTGTTCAGGTGCAGTTAGTATTTTAGTCTGTTTAGTGGGATGCACTACTGTGTTGAGCATATTGTAGATATTGACATGTGATCTCCATCATTCCTTTAATGTTAAACTTCAGGTTTTTTAAGAAAGGATGGTTAGTTTTTCGGTGGTAGCAAACACTTGCCCAGTTCACAGTCATTAACAACTCAAGAAGTACTGTGTAAGGAGTGGTGTAGTGTTGGGGTTTTTTTCCATCTCCATTGAAGTCTGTATACTAAATGTTTGTGGAAAACATGTAATATTTTGCAGCATTAAACTGTTTTTGGAGTAAATATTAATTGCTTTTTCATACATGATGTTTGAGAAGAATGCATCTGCCAGAATAATGCCTTGAAGTATAGTAAGGATAATTTTTCCCTTATACAGATACCAGCAATTCTGACTCTCTGAGGAGGAGGGAGACTGCATTAGATAGAAGACTATTATCTAGTGAGGTAGTGATTACTTTGTGTTTCAAACTGGTTTTTGCAACTAGAACAAATATTTGAAAACTGCAAGCACGCGAATCAACAAAGACAAGTAGCAAGAAATGGCTAAAAATGAGTGGCCTGTATTTCCACAAATAGACAAAACTGGGTCAGTGTGAGTACATCTGGGAGAACAAAGTGGGTATCTTTGGTGTATGTTATCTAAGACTGAGCTTCCAGCTTAAGGGAGTGAGACTGTGGGTATATAGTAGCCTTGTGCCTGCCCCTCCCCTCCTGCTTGCCTTTTACCATAGTTCCTCTCACTTCATGTAAAAAGACCATTTTTGAGACATTCGTGGATCCTCATAAGCAATTATAATCAAGCTTGAAATAGCTGTTGTGTGAAAGCATTGCTATAATTCAAAAATGTTACTCACTCAGAGTTAATGTCTGTAGCTGCTAAAAATTCAAAAACAGCTGCTGGGTTGGCTCATAAATCATTGTGTCACTCAGTCTGCTCTTATCTGGAATTTATGGGCATGGTTTCCCATGGAAACGAGAGGAGCATCATCATACCACTGCATTTCCCTGATAGCTTCAGAGCTGCAGGCTTATTTTGTCCAAATCTGACAGACGCAAGAGCCTTGAGGGTAATTTTCTACAAGCTGTGCAAAAGATGGTCAGGTAGAAAAGCCAGGCCTCTGAGACAAGCTATTGTTAAAATAATAGAGAACTTACCCAGGAAGGAAATCAAAGCAGTGTTCAGGTTCTGGATTTGCTTTCACTGTGGTTTGTACCAGCTACAGCATGAGGAGCTACTTACACACGGAAAGAATTTCACATGCTTCTGTTCCAGAGATAGAGGAATTACTTTCTTGTGTAACACACAGAAATCAACGTTTTACTCCAAACTTATATGGCAGAAACTCCCTCGAGAGGTTGGCTGGCAGTGTCTTGTATTGCTATACTCCAGGCTGTCAGTTAAACACAGTGCAAGCTGAGAAAGACTGCAGTTTGAAGGAGGTGACTTCCGTGCCACAAACTCAGGAATCATAAAAACCTGTTTGTAAACTTCCAGCATGTAGTGAAGAGGTGAGTAGGTGTTGGTTAAAAACAAATTGTGTCTACCTGATTTAGTTTTCTGCTACAACAGTTATTTGCTGTCCCTGTGGCTTATAGAGGAAACTGTATTATTAGATTCTGACACATAAGAGTTATAGCACGGTCTGACAGGACATTATTATAAAAGTACTAGAAAATCTGTGTTTGATAGAAGTTCTGTCTGTGGATTTGTGTAAAATTGTTTTGATAGCTGTTTCTGAGCTGTCCTAGGTGATCCATTACAAAACCAGAAAAAAGTGTAAAGTGGACCTCAGCAGAAAATCATTCTTGGGTCACCTTCTGTTTAATTGCTCAGCAGTGCCCACATAAAAATTACTGGTAAAGTCTGGGAAGAATACCTTGAGAAAGAAGTTCAAAATCCAAAGGTAGTTGGCTGAATTTAATAAAAAACAAGAACAAAACTGAGTAAGAAAGATGTGTTAAACCTATATAGTTATTATTGACAATGCTGAATGCAGAATAACTAGGAAAGAAGTTCTTAGTACAAGAACTGAAGGATTAATGTGGATCAGGAGCCAAATATAATACAATAAGACATCACCTCATTAAAAAGAAAAACACCCAACATCATACTGAAAAAGTTCTGAAAGACAGGAAGAAATCCTTTCCTTCAGAGAGTACCAGTAAGGATTACCAGCAGTTGGAAAAAACAGAAGGCCCGTATGGAGAAATAGTCTTAGCCTTAAAGAAGTGATATGAACATGACGTAAGTATGTACAAGGAAGTGTGCAAAGATTCAGGGCATTAGGATAGGGGAGGTGCAGGAAGCACAAGACTAGACTGTGGAGGGTCAGGATCTCTCTCTCTTCATGAAGATATATATTTAAGGAGCAACTGGAGAAGCTGTAGGCATTTGTGTAGGTCATGGACACTGCTGATCCTGCCTTGGGAGAGAGATATGGAGGAGTTGGTGGCAGTTTGGAGAATCAGACACTGATTTTTTTTTCCTCTTGTTGCTGTGCTTATGCACATGGGCTGGACATAGAATGAATTGTGGGCAGAGGTAAAGATGAGTACTTGGCCTGATTGCACTAGCAGAGAAATACCAACTGTACATAAGAGCATAATTGTGGGCATTACTGGAAAGTAAGTGGCACTGAAATTCATGTAGACTCTTAGGTTAGGAAGAATCCAGGAACACAAAGGTTGAGCCGTGATCATGCTTATGGGAAATACGCTGTGACACTGATGAGTTACAAAGCCCAGTCTGTTTGGAGAGCACAGAATACACAGAATCACACAGAATATTCTGACTGGGAAGGAACCCACAAGTATCATTGAGTCCAACTCTTAAGCAAATGGACTGTATGGGGATCAAACCCTTGACCATGATCAAACCCAGCTGAGGTGCCTTTACACCAATCCTCACAGCATGGGCAATAAGCAGGAGTTTGAAGCCACTGTGCTGCTAGAAAGTTATGACCTTGTTGCCATTACTGAAACTCGGTGGCATGAATCCCATGACTACATTGCAGCTGTGGATAGCTACAGGCTGTTCAGAAGGTACAGGGGAGAAAGGAGTGGCAGAGGGGTTTCCCTCTGCATCAGTAGGTGGACTGAGTGTGAAGATTTGTCTCTCAAGGAGAGCCATGGGCATGTCAAAAGCCTGTGGTTGAGAAAAGGGCAAAAAAGGGAACCTTGTGAGTGGTGTCCACAACAGCCCCCTGATCAAGGACAGCCTATTGGTGAAGCCTTCTGGCTCCAGCTGCGGGAGGCACTGCTCTCACAGGCTCTTGTCCTGCTGGGGGACTTTGACCACCCTGACCTCTGCTGGGAAAATAGCCCAGAGAGTTGTAGGAGATCCAGGAGACTGCTGGAATGCATGGAGGATAACTTCCTGACCCAGGTAATAGCCATACCAGAGGGGGTGCAATACTGGATCTAATGGTCACCAATGGAAGCAAATGTATCAGAGACATCAGAATCGTAGGCAGCCTGGGCTGCAGTGATTCCGTGTTGGTGGAATTTGCAGTCCTGAGGGAGCTACGTCAGGAGAAGTGTGAAGTTAAGAC
>VWZW01004070.1:0-10805 GCA_013397115.1 Edolisoma coerulescens
CTGGCCAGAAGAATTTTAAGTTCCGGGCCGGAACGCCCCCACCTTCTTCTGGCACTGCCATCTTTCACTTCATCTCACATGACTTACTTTCTCTTTCTTTCTTGACCTCTCAGCCGCCATGTTCTTCTCGCGGGCTGCGCTGATGTCNGCTGATGTCTCTGTTAGTCTGATGCAAACTACTCTGGCTGCAGAGAATCTCCACCAGCTCCAGAAAAGGAATTGTGCCAGATAGTTTCAGCTGCTTGCGGATCTGAAATGATCTTTCTAGCTGGCTTGCCCCATACCCGCCGGCACTGGGGGAAGGAGAAAATGGGGAAGGGTCCGACCCATGCCACGGCGCCAGGGGACCGGGGAGGGGGGTAGATGAGAGAAAGGACCAAGGCCCCGGCCCCCTGGCCCGGGATGGGCCCGGAGGCACGGAGGCCACCCCCACCTCTTAACAGGGAAGCTGGGGCCAAAGAGGAAGTTCCCGTGCTTCCATGGGTTAAAATATGCAAAAATCGCAAAAGCGCAATTGGACCAAAAGCCCATCAATCAACTCAGCACCAACCCACCACAACAGCACACCAGCCCTCCTTATCTGCAAGACATCTAGGATGGATAGTACCCACAGTCATGGACTAAATAAACTCAACAGACATCTTGGAGGGATGGTCACTGACTATGGAAATGATACCTGTGCTTGTGTATATATACATATATATATAGTTGGAAGGTGTAGGATTTGGGCATGACTGAGATGGTATAGGATAAGGGGTGGATAATATCCTGGTTCCATCCAGGACAGGGTTATTTTTTGCATTAGCCAGGGGGGAGCATGGCTAGGACCCATAGGTTATTCTAAACCACCTCATGTCATTTTCCAGGAAGGGGAGAATGGCTTGCTTCCGGGTTGGGGTAGCATGGTAAAGTGAGTGGTCAGCTGTTGTTGGGGGTTTCCTCAGTGGGGTGAACAATAATGTTTCTGTTCTTGTAGACTTTTGTTACTAATATTGTTGCTGTTACGGTTCATTTTTTTATTTCATTGCTGTTTCCAGTAAATATTTTTTATCTCAACCCATGATCTTTACCTTTTATGCCTCTGTCTTAGGTTAACAATGTAAGTTGTAATCAAAAGTATGTATTCTATTACCATCTAGGTAAGCTGTTAAGATAGGTGGGGCAGTGTTCTTTATCTTCTGCATGACCCAGCCCTGATAACTCCCTCTGGGGGCCTGTCTCCTCTAATGGGCCATCAAGGTCTCCCAGCACGACTCATTAAATTACGTCATCCCACTGTGAGATGCCCCACCCAGGGGAGGAACCAAACATTCCTACCTGTATATAATCTGAGGCTTGGAACACCACTGGGGCACTACCCACTGGATTCCCAGAGGACAAGAGCTCGATAACTACCACTGGACCTCCAGAGAAAGACCAGGTCTTTCTACAGGATCATTGCTTCAACAAAACCACATCCATTACTCCAACAGGACTGTAGCCACCGTTTATTCGGACTGCTACCACCAACCTGACCAACAGGGTGTCAGGTTGTATTCTGACTCTGTAAGTTTAAGCCAGTGTTTCTGTACTATTGCTTTTATTTTAATTTTCCTATTAAATTGTAGTTCTGACTTGGAATCTCCCGCTTGTTTGCTTTCAAACTAGTACAGCCTCCAATTCTCCTCTCCAGCCCACAGCCGGGGAGGAGGGAGTGACCAAGCAGCACATGTTTTGGAGCGGTTTCAGTGGGAACACTAAATTGGCGAATACCATTCCTAAACCATGACAACCGTGAGAAACAAAAATTATTTGACAAAATACCCCAACCTGCATTTTTTCCTCCTTGGGATTCATCTCATACACAGGTAGGGCCTGTGTCCCACATTCACTGAGAAATTCAGATACCATTTCCACCAGGGATGTGTTTAGAAGCTGAAGTTTTGGTCACATCTCTCCATCTTGCTGGAGATGACACTTTTGTCCAGGGATTGGGAATTTTCTTCAGAAGCAAGAGGCAAAGCTGGAAGAGCAGTTAAGGAGTCACTCACCAGCTGCCCTTGATGACATCCCACTCTGGTGGGTCTCATCCATGTTGGTACTCCATGTTGTGAGGATGCTTTCATTATTCCTCACTCCCATGCAACCAAGATAGGAAGCTGAGCAAGTGTAGTCCTTCACCTTCAAGACCCAACCTCGAATGTTCAGAACCACTGCTTTGTCCAAATATAATAACCCACATCACTGCTTTATTTAAATACAAAACAATTTTCTTGAGGTGTTCTTCCCCCTTGCTGCTCTGAGCAATAGAGGTGAGGAGGGGGTATCCGCCTCCTGGAGACATGCTGGTTACCAAGAGAAGAAGGAAAGCCCAGCCAAGGAGGTGGTTTCCAGTGCATCACGGAGATCTTCACCTTGGCTCTTTGTATAGATGATGGATCCCATTAGAGCTGTAAAATTTTAGCAGAAGGGAGGTGTTAGTGAAATGTCAGAATATAGATCTGAGGCACTTAGCCAGTGATTTCAATCTGGCAGAGCTTCTGCAAGGGGTATTTGTATTCAGTGTTTTTGTCACATGCAGTTCAGGGATAGTGTAAATAAATGGACTTAAATGGGAAGTATAATCATGTGGAAAAGCAAAAAAATTGCCCTGCCATGAATCTATCATATCCTGTGCCAAGTAAGATGAGCTTTGAGCGAAAATACATAACACAAGTGACACATTTCCCATTAGGATCTTACAAGCATCACTCCAGCCCAACCACCTCAAACATGAAATCTCCTCTTAGGGTTTACAGGAGCACTGCTAGCTCATAACACCATGGATAAATATTTCCTATGTATCTACAATCTCAGAGGGAGGATTTGAATGTACTCTGCTTCAAAATGGCAGCCTCTCTTGGAGGTCCATGTGGCCAAACAGTGGGGCATCCAAAGGGCTATAGTTGTAACGATGAGGGGGAATAAAGAGTATTTTAGGATGCAAATAGTTAAATTTGCCAGTGGTAACATTCAAAAAGATGCATTTCCAAGGAAGCAATGGAAAGTCACTGCTTTTATGAGTGACTTGATAATTCTTGTGGGTCCCTTTCAACTCAGAATATTCTGTGATCTGTGATTTAGGCATATAGAGTTGGAGATTTCTACAAAAAACTGCTGATCACACAGAGCAGTGTAGCAGTACTGTCAATACTGGAAGATGTGGATGAGGTTAGATGAACTGGAGTGATGGGCATGACACTGGAGTTCAGCGATGTCAGGTCTGAGGTAGACACACAAAGACCTGGCAGAAAGGAAATGGGAGATTTGGGTGTCCTTGATCGTGGGCCAGCCAGAAGCTGTCAATGCTATTAAGCCACGGATAAAGCAAATGCGATCCTCAGATGTATAAGATGGCATTTTGTCAGAGTCTTACATAGAAACCCCCCTGGAAAAGGCACCAGTCAGGATCCATGAGTTCTGCATTCAATTTGCATGGCCTACAGCAGTGAAAAATGAATTTGACAGGAGACTCTTACTTGTTTCTTTTCCCAGCTCTGATGTGGTTGCTCTAGATTCACCCAAAGCTGCCAATGCAGCTAGTAAATGCAGAAAATTATTTGAAATTAAACTTTCAGATGGTTTTCCCCTGTCCACTCCAGCTTTGCCCTGAGATTTACTGTCTGAAAAATGCTTCCTTCCCAGTAGCTGTCACTCAATTTTAATTTTAAACTGAATTACAAATCCAGAAGACTAACCAGCTTCAAGAAAAAACTTCCAAGGAGCATTTATGATCAGTAGTCATAAGGACTCATCTACTTTTCATAAAGTTCTAGGTATCAAAATATAGACCAGGGAGGGCTGGATCCTCATCTGCTGTTCAGTTTTAATTAAAAAGAAGACATTCACCTTCTTTGCACCAAAGACAAAAGTAAATGCAGGGTTTGTCCGTCGCAAGTTTGCATTTTGCAGGCATGCTGCTCCTTTCCTTTACAGACAGAAGGGAAACTGCATCCCTGGGGTGCTCTGGAGAGAAAGCCACAGCAGCTGACATTCATAGATTAAGACCCTAAAAAGGAGAGGCAAAACCAAGTAGTATTTCAGCAAATGGAGGTGATGCACTCAGCAAAGGACACCATTTAGAGATTCTCCAGGGAACTGGGGAATTAATCGACTTAATAAAACACTTTCAGTCCCCATTTCAAGGCAGACAAACTAAATTTTCAGCCACAAAATTAATCTGCATTGCAACAAATTCACTGGGGAAAGCAATACAAAATCTAACCTCTTTGGGTAGTTTTTATCAGTTTTTATTTTGCCCCTGAAATGACAATTCCCCCAAAGCCAACTGGCTCTTACGTAAAAGCAAAGTGGCCCAAGCCACAAGGTGCCAAGTGCAACATGAGAAATTTTAAGCTTTCCATTCAATGTATCCTTAAGTCTAAAGACATTGAGTACCTCTTGGTGGTGGAAAAAAATTCAGGAGATGTGTCAGCTCTCCTCTTCCCACATCTACACCAAACTCCACAGCAATGTTTTCCCTCAGCTGGTGATATACATGAAATAAAATCCAAGTCTGGTGTCCATCTCCACAACCACCACCCGACCCAAAATCTGTATTTTCAAGTTTCACAAAAGCCAAGAACTCAGTGGGGCTGAAAACCAAATCAATTCACTCTCATTACCCATCTTGATATTTAAAATACATGGATAAATGTCTCTTGTCTCACCATTGAGGGCCTTCTCACAGGATAAAAACATCAGAACTGAAGCAAACTCCCTATTTAGCTGGAAATTTAATGAGTTATTGTTATTATTATTATTATTATTGCTATTTCCATATTGCCTATGAGAAGACTGGCAGGCAGTGGGACCCTAAGTTTAGCACAGCAGTTATACTTACCATCCTTCTCTTTACTTGTGGCTGGAAATTCCCTGGTATAATTTAGTGGTTACCAAATGCTGTTCAGCCTAGCACCACCTCTTGTGGTCTGCAAGGACCTGCCCAGAGCTTCATAGCTAGTCTACACATCCATTTCAAATGGCAGTAGATCTGAGCTTGTCAGCACTATCTGGCTGTGTGACAAAATCTGAGTGTAACATTGGTCTCATTGACCAGCTGGGAGCTCATTGAAAGCTGGGACAATGGGACAGGGGGATACAGTCAGAGAAATACTGGTGTGAAGGTTGCTCAGACACCTGAAGGACTGCCGTGTGTGGGGAGATGGAGGCTGTGCAGAAACCACATGCCTAGAAGGGATCCTGCAGAGCACAATGGGCTCCCAACATAAGAAGGATGTGGACCTGTTGGTGCAAGTCCAGAGGAGGTCACAAAGATGCTCAGACGGCTGGAGCACTTCTGCTATGGAGACAGGCTGAGAGAGTTAGGGTTGTTCAGCCTGGAGAAGGTGGCTCTGGGAAGATCTTAGAGCACTTTCCAGTACCTAAAGGGGCTACAAGAGAGCTGGAGAGAGACTTTGGACAAGAACATGGAGGGATAGGACAAGGGGGAATGGCTTCAAACTGAGAGGGCAGGTTTAGGTTAGATATTAGACAGAAATTCTTTACTGTGAGGGTGGTGAGGCACTGGCACAGGTTGCACAGAGAAGCTGTGGCTACCCCATCCCTGGAAGTGTTCAAGGCCAGGTTGGATGGGGCTTGGAGCCACCTGGTCTAGTGGAAGGTGTCCCTGCCAACTGTCTTTAAGTCCCCTTTCAACCCAAACCATTCTATGATGGGCAGCAGCTGCTTCTTACTGGTACCTGCACATCCCCTGGCATCCCCCAACAGTGTTACAGGGAGAAGTGATGATCCTGCCCTGGTTTGGCAGATAAAAGCAAGCTTTTGTGCTCAGGAAATCACTTTTACACTCTGAATGCTCAAAATTAAATGCATTACAGCGGGGAACAGTGCTGAATTTGGACAGCTGTAACCCAGACCTTCGGGCTTTAGTTTGGAGATGTGACAAAGCAGATTGATGAAAGTGGAAAGAAATCCCAAACAAATTTATATTATTTAAATAATACACTATTTTATTTTATCTTTAAATAGTTTAACCTTTATGCTACAGACTTGTTTCAAAAAACAGAAGGTCTTATCTTGCACCAAAAATATATATATTTATATAGATATATATAACACTCTGTTTTATTATTTTTTCTTCAAAGACCATTAAATACTAGATGGAAAATGGGAACTAAATAATAACTGTTGAGAACAATCTAGAATTTTTAACTAGAGTTGCACATTTTAAACATTCATCTTCTAAGCAATGATTTGTTTTCACTATAGAAGATTCCAAGTTCACACTCCAGCAATTCAGGAACTGCTAAACGCTGAAGGGCTTGAGCCAATGCATACTAAAGTTCATGGAAAGTCCCACATCAACTCCAATGGGTTCTGGATCAGGACCCAAGTGCATTGGTTCTTAGCCATACAATGGCTAACATTTCACTTTCCTGCTGAGAAGAGCAAAATCACACAGGCGCCTTTTGCTCTTTAAAAAAAAAATAAAATTAAAACCAAACCACTTCCTAGCTATACAGTGATTGCAGTTTTCAGATCACTCATCATCCTTTCAAATTTGTTAAGAATAAGAAAAAATACGTAGTGTTTTAAATAAAAGAAAACCTGCATCAGACTACAATCCATTAATTGTTTAAACAAACACAGTGCACAACTGGAGTAAGCTCGGTTAGGATGCAGTTGTTTTTATATATACGTGGAAGTCACATCATATACAAACTGAAAAACAGGAGTTAGTTTGCATTTTTCATGGAAGGACTACAAATGGGTCTCTGCAGCTTTCTTCAAAACTGATGTTCAAAAGACTTTGTGAAACAGGAAAAAGCAGACACAGTATGTCACTGTTTCAAAGTTACTGTTACAAAATGTGTGCTAGCCCACTAAAACAATGGCTGAGTTGCATGATTAAAATACAAGGAGAAAAGATCAACAGCTACTACTGATTATAGTGCCCCCCTACTGCAGTGTGAATGGGCTCCATCCACACTCCCCTTCCTCCCTCTTTCCCTCCCCCAGAGAAAGAAATCGGTCACTAGAAGCACCACATACATTTTTCTGGCCATGCAATATACTTATAGTCAATGTTTTAGAAAGCTTGAAATTGGAATATCAGTCCCTTACCTAATTGCTCTTTAAAGTGCAGTCTGAACTGTTCTGCTTTTTTTTTTTGCCTGCAAGTAAAATTATTTGAAGCCAAATAAAACTTAGAAACCAGCCAACACAAAAAGAAAACAGAACTTCCCATGTCCTCATTACCACGTGTTCAGCCTTAAATGGCAGAAAATCTGATGATAGAGCTGTACAAAATTCCCACTAGAAACATCTGGAATACAAAGGAATGTTTTAATTGCACAATAGACATTTAAAGTGAATATAATCTTGTAAAGTCTAATCTTTGGTTTTTGACTTGAGAAAGGCTCAAAATGACAGGTGAGTAGCAGGAATTTCCATATACACTATGAAAACTACAGCCTGCTAAAGTAAATAGTTCCACTGATTTCAGTAAATATTCTGGTAGAAAGTGTTTCCTGAATCATACCTGAAAAACAATTACAAAACTAGTATAAGACACATGACCTAAAGCCAGGAAAATAGTACAGACCTATTAAAAAAAAATTTAAAAAATCACAACTTTGGGTTCTGATCCTGCAACACCTTTTAGGACAGAGTTTTAAGCACTCGAATGGTCCAACAAGTTTCAGCAAACTGTCCCTGCTGAACGCTACACAACTGCTTAAGTGCTTTGCCAGACTGAGGGTTTGGAATTTGTTTGGGGTTGGGTTTTTTTTTGAGATGGTGAATGACGCAAATGAGCAACAGTAGAAATGAGGACTGTGAGCAAAATATTTCGTTTCTCTCCTTCTCCAGGCAAGACTCAGATTTAGGTAAAAAATTCTGGGCCTTTTTATTACTTTTTTTTTCCTGTGCTTTTGCAATAATCATCTGCTACTAAGTCACTACTATTAGTATTTTAAACCATAACAAGCCATGGGAAATGATCAGTGAAACACAGTAGTCAAATAGAATACTCAGAACTGAAAAGAGTGCAAACTATAAATTATACTGAAAATAAAAATGCTTAAAATAAAAGCTGTTCAGTGCATATGTTATGGGCCGTTTGCATTAAAGACAGTCCCTCCTGCTGGTAAAATAACCAAATCGGCTTGGATAAAAATACTCTTGGCCCAATTTTCAGAAGTATTGAATACCCCCAGTTCCACTGAAATTAGTGAGGACACAGCATTTCTCAAAATCACTGATGCTCACACAGCAAAACACTAACTTCTACTCACAAACTCAATATACTGATAAATTAAAAATGTTCTGAAGTTGGAGGTGGGAAAGAGTGGGTGGACATAAGTCTGCACACAGTTATTTCTTCAGATTAACACGCACACGTTAGTAACTAGATGTGTTTTAAATTTGGTGCTATTAGGTTTTAATTCTGGGAGGAATCCTCCTTTGAGAAGGCAAAACCATTTTAAATTATATTGAAATCATACTACATTCTTATGGAAATGAAAAAGATAATGAGTTTGAATTTCATAATGCCAAGAAGGGGGCTTCTGCAGCTGAAGCTTTAACAATGAACTTCTGTGCCACAAAGGGGAGAAGGGGTGGGGACAGAAACAAAGGGACACAGTGTTACAGTAGATATTTGCGTCTTGTATCCTCATCCAAAGTGAGGTCTACTACTTCTGGGGGTGAAGACCAGTTCTGCTGGGGAGTCACTGCTGTCCATGATTGTGTTTCCTGAGTGTTAATGTATTGTGAGCCTGAGCCATGCTTCCAAGAAGACACACTCTGAATCACACCTCCCCTGGGATGCACATACCTGTAGCAAGGCAAAAACCACAAAGGATTAAAGCTACAATTGAATTCAGGCACAAGATTCTTAGCTGCAGTGTTTTATCACTTAGGCATCTTATTAACATGCCCCTCTCTAAAATGTCCTCATGGATTTTCCATTTGTAGTCCATGACATCTTAAATACCCAGTAAACAAAACTGAGACTAAATTTAAACTTGGTGGTGGTGGTGATTAAATTATTTTTAAGAACTGAATTCTGCCAGTGGGTATAAAGTGATATTCCTTACAAAATATGTACATGGATCCCAAGTATCTTGAAGAAGTCTGCCCCATCATGTGTAATACCATGCATTATTCAGAAGCATAGTTTCCTGCTAGCACTTTTACCTGCTGGACTTAAAAAGAGAAAAATTTTAAATGAGGCTGGATGAGACAAAGAAAAGCTATCTTTCTATATGAAATCAAACTCATGTTAAAATAAGGAGGTGATGATACTTTCATTACAATAATTTAAAAAGAGAGCTTGTCAATTACATTATTATAGCCATTACGTTTGATATTTTTTTTGGTCTTCTTAACTAAAAATTACAAACATGCTGAGAAATGCTCACTGATAACAGTACAGCCCAACTTCAGCAAAACAATCTTTCAGTGATTATAGTCAATGAGACTAAATAATGTATTTAAACACACACTCAAGTGCCTTGCTGAAGTGAGGTACATATCTACTTATTTGCACAGTATTTTTACCTATTACATTCATAGTAGATGTGTTATGATTGAAGTACAAGCTAATAATAATTAATAAGAAAACCCAACACAGTGAAAGACCAATTTTGTTATATGATGAAGTGATGACAAGAATTTACTGGAGTCTTTAAGATGATCATTTCCACCTGTAAGTCCTGAACAAGCAGTAGGAAAACTTGATACCTAATGCCCCAAAAATTGGTTTGCCTCTTATAAGCACTGATGGTGGCTGCACACCTAAGTAGGAGGTGTTTTGGCTGCTGTGGGGTAAGCTTTTCCCATTTCTTTGTGAACGTGTATGTACTGTATTTCAGGAACCCAAATTTTATGTGTTGCTCAAATATCCCTGACATTTACATTTTTAATTTTTTTTAATTTATTTTAATTTAAGGTCATGCAATTTATTTTCTCCAGAACTACTTAGGTTATGCTCATCTCTCTTGGTTCTTGTTAGTTTCATGAAATAGAATGAAAAATCTCATTCTCTGAGCTGTAACTTCTCTGAATATAAATGTCTCATTGCCTTCTCAGATACACTATTTAGTTTTGGATGTGATGTTTTGGTGTTTAGAATGACTTTTTTATTACTTCTTCAGTCTTCAAAATACATACTTAAAGTACGTATCTACAAAGAATTAGCAATAAGAGACTGGAACTCTAACAAATGTAGCTGATTTCTTTCTTTTAAGAAGAAATATTTTTAAGCGTAACTGGAAAAATTAAACAAACTAAAAAAAATGTCTTGGTGTCTTAAGTATATGCGAAGTAACATTCTAATGATGAAAAACTGCACCAATACATTAATAATCTGAAAAACTACAAATGATGGACAAACTCCAGGGTGTCACGACGCACACCAGTCCAATAATGACATGGAATATAGAGCATGATAAAAAACAGTGTGAGCAAGAGAACAGAATCCAAACACCATACTAACTAAGCATGTGTATTGGTTTTGCATGGCCTGGATTTTGGTAGCTGGGGGGCCACAGAGGTGGCTTCTGTGAGAAGCTGATGGAAGCTTCCACCATGTCCGGCAGAGTCAATCCTTGATGGGTCTTAAGATGGACATGCTGCTGGCCAAAGCTGGGCCAATTAAAGAGGCTGGTAACGCCTCTGTGATAACATATTAAAGGAGAAAATCAAAACAAAGTGGGCCCAGTTTTTCTTCTAGTCAGAGAAGAGAAGGAGGTGAGAACATGTGAGGGAAAACATGGCGACACCAAGGTCAGTGAAGAAGGAGGGGGAGGAGGTGCTCCAGG
>VWZW01004071.1:2747-18680 GCA_013397115.1 Edolisoma coerulescens
GTGCAATGGGAGATGGTGTAAAAGGCTTTGCTGAAGTCCAGGTAGACAACATCCACAGCCTTCCTTGCATCCACCAGGTGGGTCAGCTGGTCATAAAAGGAGATCTGGTTGGTCAGGCGGGACCTGTCCCTCCTAAATCCATGCTGGCTGCATCTGATCCCTTGGCTGTCCTGTAGGTGCCATGTGATCACACTCATGATGATCTGTTCCATAACCTTGCTGGGCACCAAGGTCAGGCTGACAGGCCTGCAGTTTCCCCAGTCCTCCTTTTGCTCCTCCTTATGGATGAGTGTCACACTGGCCTGCTTACAGTCATCTGGGACCTCCCTGGTTAGCCAGGACTGATAATAAATGATGCAGACAGGCTTAGTGAGATGTTCTGCCAGTTCCCTCATCACCCTAGGATGGATCCCATCTGGTCCCACAGGCTTGTGAGCATCTAAGAGGCTCAGCAGGTCACTAACTGCCTTCTCCTGGATTGCAGGGAGGCTATTCTGCTCTCTGTCCCCATATACCATCTCAGGGGACCAGTTGTTCTGATTTCCTCTAGTATTTTCACTGTTCTATGTCTGTCAAGTTTGGTAAAATCTGATGTAGTGTCCAGCACTTGAGGTTCATTTCTGAAACCTGGTGAACACTTCAGCTCTGCCTCTTTTCCTAGCACTGGGAGCTTGTGCACTGTGCATCCTTCTCACCCCCTGCACTCCTGCAGATGGAAAACCAAAAATGCTTTCTCACTGCTACTTGCTGTAGAAGGAAGGCTGGTGGTAAAGGTCTATTCAGTGATTTTTCAGGAACTTAACTGAAGGTTTTTCTCAGTTCAAGTTGAGGAACAGCTGCTGCCCATGGTGACATGAGTGCAAGCCAACTGCTGTATGTAAAGGAATATAAGAGCAAACTTGTATCCATGTGAAATTCTGTGCAGTAGTCACTCTTAAATGTCCAGATATCTTTTTTTGGTTTTGTTAATTTTCTGTTTTGTAAACAACCACAGGACAGGTCACAGTTTCATTGCCCTATTCTGTGTGCAAGACAAAAGTAGGAATAAGGAGGTTGACACAGGTAAGACACTGGTTTGATACCACTAAGAGGTAAGAAATAGTGGTGTAAGTCCTGGAGTGGGCTGTTAGTCAGAGCTGAATTAGTGGACAGAGGGCAAATGAGTTATTACTTCATAAATATTTCAAAATGCTTGATAAATTGGTTTTTTATTTAGCTCAACACTTGTATACGGTTTTGGAGAGTGGCTCTCCTTAAAATAATAACGGTCAATAACAAACATCCTGAGTTTATTGCTGCATTTGGTTGATGAGGTTAAAAAGGCTGGTATCTCTGAGCAACATTGCTCTGACCCCGAACAACAGAAATGCTGAAGTGAATGTGAGTAAATGATTATGCACAAGAAACAATCTTCATCTCTCACTTCTTTAGTCACTTTACACTCAGTAGCTCCATTTCAAGCGTATTGTCTTTTGTTACTTTTTGTCTGGTTAAATTTAGCTATATAGTAAGTCTTTCTTCTTTAAGGTTCTTGAAAATCAAGTGAAAGTTCTCCTTTCTTCCATCTAATATTTTTTTTAAAAAGGGAAAAGAAAGAAAAGTAGGTAGTTTATTCAGGACTTGAGTGTGTATCACAGCATTTATTAGTCCAAACTAACTAACTGATGTTCTGGAACTGTTTGCAGAATTTTTCATGAAGAAAAAATCTTCAGAAAAGCTGTTGCCTCCTCCCTTTACTCTCTTTCTTTGTTGTAGAGTTGAACTTGATCTCAAATTGTGTAACAAATATGATTGTGATGTATTCATGGTGTAGCCAAATTCCCAGAATCTTCCTGAAGTAGACAACCCAGAAATTCATGCCTATTTTCCTTGTTTCTTGAATGATAAAAGGAGAGTGATTGTCTTATACTAGATTTTCTGATTTGCTGTAAATTACTAGGAAAGACTTAACCTTGCCAGAGTTCACAGGTCAAGATACACATAAGAAGAATTTTCTTTACAGAAGTTGTCATATTACTAGGTGTGTGTAATAAAACCATCCCTTATTAGGTGAGATTTTCTGGATAATCATGTGCAAGAGGCATGCCTAAATCATAGAAAAATTGTTTGGATTGCAAAAGACCTTTAAGATCATTGAATCCAACTGTAAATCTGGTACTGCCAAGGACACTGCTATGCCATGTCCCCAGGTACCACATCCACACATCTTCTAAGTACCTTTGTGTACGCTGACTCAGCCACTTCCCTGGGCAGTTTGTTCCAATGGTTTACAGCCCTTTCTGTGAAGTCTGATTTGGCTTAAAAAACTACACATTTGATGTGTATAAATTGACAACCTAACCTAAAACCCCACACATTTAATGTGTTGATGATGATACATTATAAAGAGGGATTTTAAGTGATCAGTTTTAGGAAAGACAAGTGATTGATGTCCAGGACTTTTTATACCACTTGCAACTGCTTTTCATTTCCATTTGTTTGTGGAATCTGTTGCTAAAAGATTCCACTAGTGATAGCTGATACAGTGAGAACAAAGTAGTGGACGACAGTTCTTGGCTGGACCCACCGAGGGGCAGACAGAAGTGCTTCTTGACTGGTCAGTGTGGGACCAGCAATCTCCATGCAGCTCGCATTTGGTATTAATTATGTCACTAGATAAATGATTGTGATTTACCTTAAGAGTTGTCCACTCATCCTAGCTGTGGATTTTGTATATGAGAATATATATTTTAACTATTTCCTCAGTAACTTTCCCCTTCATTGGGACCTCTAAATATGACCTAGACAGAGGAAAATGCCTAAGGGGTGGTTTATTCATTCAGGATCCTATTGCTAGTATTTCTTGAACAGAAAGTCCTCAGTGGTCCTTGAAACCCCAGCTGGCCTTTAGGCATCTCCTTCAGGGAAATCGTGATGGATTTTAAGATTATCCTTGAATTAAGGAGTGTGTCACTTGGGTAGATAAGAACAAGCTTCTGAAATGGTGCTGCTCATGGCCTGGCTGCTCGGTGTCAATTATTTTCCTGAGTGATTTGTGAACACTTGGTCTAAATCCCCTTTGCGTGCTCCATAATGCAGCTCAGGTCAGCTGCGGGTGTCCTGAAATAAAGGTCATATTAGAAAGACTGTGGTAGGGATGTGTAAACAAACAGAATAATAACAAATTTGAAGCCTTGAGTTTTATTTAACAATGAGAAGCCTCATCCTATCCATGTTCTGTTCAGTGATTATACTGACCCATAACACAACCGTTTATTGGTTAGTTTCATTGCCTAAAATATTAACAAAGAAATACAAAACTTCTAGGTAATGAGCAATTTAAAAGCGAGAGAGATGTCTGGATCTGGTGCTGGGTGATGTGATTTAGTGGTTTGGAGGTTACAGTGGTAGTACAGCTGGGTTGACAGGTGGACTGGATGATCTTGAAGGTCTCCTCCAACCTTAATGATTCTATGATTCTATTTATAAATAGAAAATCTTCTTTCCTTTGGTAAAGAACTACATCAACTAACATCCTACTGTGTTAAACATCCCACAGCCTTAAAATGCTGTTCCTTGATCAAATTCATTTGTATTTCAATGAAGTAAGCATTACAAAAAGATTTTTTTTCTGTTGATGATGCTTTTACATTGGGGCCAGTAATGAAAGTATCGGTTGGAATGATGTTAGTGTTACCAGCTAATTAGAATGTCAAGCTTCCAGTGTGAATTGGAATTTTTATTGTTAGTCTGAATAATGCTAAATACCACGCAGTGTTTAAGGAGACCATAATAGATGAAATTTTTCATTCAGTCGTATTTACAAAATAAATAGCATTTAAGTAATGAAGGATGAAAAATTGGTGATATAAAGGGAATTTTAAACAAAATACTTCTTTAAGGGTTTTACTGATTCACGTTGCCTTCTGAGAAATGTTTTATAGCTTCTTCTATGGAAACATTATATAGCAGCTCTTACCTCTGAATGCAGAGTAAAGACTCTGGGCGCAAAAAAGAAAGAATGAGTTTGGTCATCACCCCGGGGAGCCAAGAGTCCTTAATCTGACCTACAAAGGTGCTGAATGCTTCTTGTATTGCTTTGAGCAAAGCACTGAAGCTCACATCTGTCAAGAACTTAAGTATATAAAAGATTTGTTAGCATTTGTTAGCACTTGAGTTATTCCATTAAATGCAATTTCTCTTTCTGGAAAGCACTTTTAGGAAACACTAGTGCAAATTTTGGCCAAAATAATTTTCATAATTTAGGGGACAATTTCTCATAAAAAGGAGATTGTAAAAGCTATATTTTCAGTTGCCCCATTAATGTAAATTTTCACTTTTTTCCCCTCTTGGCAGTTCCAGTCATGAACTGCCATCCACTGTTTGTTTTTTCACTGTGGCACCTATCACTACTGAGATTAAATCTTTCAGCAAGAGATTTCACAAGGAAATGGAAATGAAAAGCAGATGCAAATGGTATAAAATCCAGGATTTTCATTGTCAAAATCTGTCGATGTTGTTTGTGTTATTTGCTATAAGTGAAGTGTACATTTTTTCTCCTTCTAACACAGATCTTGTATTTCTTTATGTAAACTGTTTTTTATGAAATAATCACTGGGTCAAAAAAGGGAGATTCAACCAAAATGCTTTTGTTAAAAACTTAGATGAAGATATAATTTTAAAGAACAACAACAACAACAACAAAATAGCAACGATGTCCTCTGAAATGCCTGGGATGCAAAGAACTATTTAGATAAGGAGCCTGACAACATGCTCGGCTGCAATCTGTGCACAGAAGTTGCAGCTGCAGGAGAACCTGCTGGCAGTGGCTACGTCATGCAGTTCTCCATGGGGAAGTTCTCTGTGACAAGATTTGAGCAGGGGAGCAATGTTAGCTCTAAATTTATCTGTGCATTTAAATGGGTTTAATTTATGTTGTGGGAAAAGAACAAACTAAGCATCTTCAGGAAAGCAAAATAGTAAAAAATGTTGTTTGCTTTTTTGTTTTCCATCTCACCTGTAAAATCTGTAAATGCATGGCTAATTTAATTTTACTTTACTTCCTTTTCTTCACATAGATATTGCACCTCTTTGCATCTTCCACTGAATGACACATTTTGCTTATATATTTGATTCAATTCAGTTTGTGGTTCTAAAACCTCTTGATCATGTGAAGTTTACCACTTGCAGAAGGTAAGTTTGTTTAACTCCCCGGCTGGATGATAAAGTGAAAATATTTTCAGAACTAGGTGACCTGGTGTATTAATTTGAAATGTACTTTATTTTTTTGTTGAGAAATGAGTTATTTCAGTGTCATTATGATGGACATCAAGTAAGATCAGAATGGATTAGGTTATCTTTTGGTCAAAGGTTTTGTAAATTTTATCGTGAATTTGTAGACAGCACATATTTTTAGCAGGAACGGCACTGTTTCCCAAAGTTACTATGATTCCTTTCCATGGCAGGAGGGTTGGAACTGAAGATGACTTTAAGGCTCCCTTCCAACCCAAAGCATTTTGTGGTTCTGTGACTATGCATCATGAGAAAATAGCATGGGAAAAAATGCAAAGAAGTGTTGTTCTGAAAATTGCTCCAACAAACTGTGCAGAAATCAACAGTTTTGATCTCTGTGAAGATCATGAAAATGTTTATTTCAAAGCTGGCACCTGTAGTGTAGAATTGCATTCGGGTTTTCTGTCTCACAAAATTCAGGTGAGATTCACACCACCAGAAAACTTGTAAAATTTAAGCAACAAATAGATGTAGTTGACCCTTCTTAGTCTTTTCCCCCTGCAAATATGCTTTTCTTCCCACACTTTGACACATGTGGACATTTATCCTAACCTTTCTATGCCGGTGCTGGAGTCTTTTGCCGTCACTCCATCAGAGGAAAATGTGCTAGGCACTGTATGTCTCAGTTCTCCTCTTTGTCTAGATATTTCTGAAGTTTTCTTTCTATACCACCTTGTGCCAGAAACAGGAGGGATTGTGCCAGTTATCAATACAGAAAAGAGACTCCCTGTTCCAGCAAGACGTTGCTTGAGGAAACAAGAGAAGGGTTTTAGAATCTGAAAAGCAACCTAAGCAAAACAGTTCCCCAACATAGTAATTGAAGCAAACGGAGACTTCCCTCATAGAAGGTAGAAATAAAACCACACTTTGATCTGTCCTGAAATGCATATTCTCGTTTGACATTCTCGTCTGGGCAAAGATAAGGTAGTTCAGACATTTTGAAAGACCTGACTGTATTTCCTATGTAAACAGATGCTGCCCCATGCTCTAATAGTCCTTGATAGCTTTCCTCTCTAGGGCTTCTGCTGGTATTTTCACCCTGTGCTTTGCTGTCTGTCACAAAAATATTTCAGAGTGTTGGTCTGTTTTTCCCCAGGTTACCTTAATGACAGCACCTCTTAAGTATTAAAAGCTATAAAGTCAGGCTTCATCTACCACTGAGTGTCTGTAAGGCACTGGGAAAGAAACTCTGAAACTGTGAATCTGGATGAAAGATATGGGAAAGAGGGATATGTCTTTCTGTGCGTGCGTGTAAGTAAACAAAGGCTAAAGGCAGATGAAATCAAGGTCTTAATATAGGGTATAATCTGCTTTCTAGTGAGTTGTATATTAAAGCTACTGTAGCAATATTGTACAGTATGATTTATTGCCTCCCTCTCTAACCCCAGGCACAAGGAAAGGTATTTTTTTCAGTTTTAAAAAGCTGGAAAACAATGATGAAATGATCAATGGAGAAAGGTTGACGTTTCCTGTTTGTGGTCTTAGAAGACAAAACTGCAACCTTCACATACCAAAATAGTGTTATGTTGATACATCTCAAGCCAGCCAGTAATTGATGGTTTGTAGACATAATCTGATCACAATAATTGTGGATATTTGGATTGTAAATACACACCACCAGAAAAAGACATTAGGAAGCAATCAGAAAGGCTGTGGTAGTAAATTAACATCTGTTGTACTGCTAGACTGTAAAGCTCTTGAAAACAGTGAGAACCAATAATAATTTAGAATAGAACAGCAGACAAAAGTTTATTTGAGCATCTCATAATTTAGGAGCCTGCAGCAGCTTTGTGCTCCCACCAACACAGATCTGGTTTCTCTTGGTAGCACTCAGATTGCTGCAGTAAAGTGGGTTGTAGGATCTATAGTTGATGGTAACCAGTGCTGACTCTGGAGCTATTTCTTGAGAACTCTTGCTGGAACTTTTCACTAACCTGCTGCTGCAGTGGGCAGGAATGGAACAAACTACCAGCTGCGAGGGAAAATAGCAGGATATTGCTCATTTCTGTGAAGATGCTTTGCTTTGATCCAATGGGGTGGAGAAGGGGAGCGGTCTCTGGTAATTTGAGTCCGTGTACCCTACTACCCTTTAGTGGGCGATGGGGGAGTGCTTTCACTGTAGATAAAGCAAGTGAGTCAAGGAGTTTGGGTGGAGAAGGCTGAGAGGAGACCTCATTGCAGTCTACAGCTTCCTCAGGAGGGGAAGAGGAGAGGTAGGCACTGATTTATTTTTTGTGGTGACCAGTGACAGGACCTGATGGAATGGCCTGAAGCTATGTCAGGGGAGATTTAGGTTAGATGTCAGGAAAAGGTTCTTCACCTAGAGGATATTTGGGCAGTGAAACAGGCCCCCAGAGAAGTGGTCATAGCATGAAGCCTGACAGAGTTCAAGAGTTTGGACAAAGAGGTGCCTTGTGTGATTTTTGGGGTGGTCCTGTACAGTGCCAGCAGTTGGACTCGATGATCCTTGTGGGTCCCTTCCGACTCCGCATATTCTAGGATCCTGTGATTCATTTTTCTGAAACTGGGGCATAACCATCACAAGGTTTTTGTGTTCTTGCACACTGGACTACTGAGCACACAATGTGTTCCAGTGACAATTTTCTCTTTGCTATCAGTCAGGTGTGGACTAAAGTATGAATCTTACATTTTCCATAGTGGGTGATTCTTGTTTAGTCTCTTTGGAAGTTAGAATTGCCCAGGTTTGCAAAGAAAAATGTCTGAATTCAGGTTTACTGAGACCATAGATACTTGTGTGCTCATGGGGCACAGAGAGAACAAGTTGGTGGAAGGTCTTTAAAACAATCTTATCTTTTTTTAATGTGGTGGGTTGTGCAGCATCACCCCTGGGTGATGCTGAGGAGTGAAGCAATGCTCAGAGGTTTTAGAAACTCAGTAAATGTTGTCTTTTTGCAGACAAACTGTTCTGCTTGTGCAAGTTGTTGCAGGCTGCTTTCAGTGAGGCTTAAGTAAGGGTGCCCAAAGCAGTCATCTCAGATATATGCAGAAAACAAAACCAAAAAAAATTTAAAAAGTAAAATAAATAGGACAATGGGGAAAATTTATTCAAAGAGTGATTGCTTAAACTTGTTGACATTGAGTCAAAAAGGAAACCTCATTAAAAAGACAACTCTACTGAAGGAAAGTGCTAGAAGATAAATCTTCTCTTTTGGAGACCTTGCTACCATGACTGAGAGAAGAAGTGAGAACAGAAGCCTAGCCATGGAGAACCATTGTCATATGCAAATACCCAGGCATATCTAGGAGTAAAATGCAGGTGGCTTTGGTCCTTCCTGAGGATGCTTATGATCCAACAGCCGTCCAACACAGAATCATTTTCTGCTGCTAACATGGAGCAATTTCTGAACTGAGCCAAACAGCAACTAATGGGTGGTGGGTGTGTGTGTGTGTGTGTGATTATGTATTTTGTGACTCTATTTACATTCCCAGTGTAACTACAATGACAGAATTGACAATTCAGTCTTGGCACTGGCATCAGGATGATTATTATGGAATTACTGAGCCATTTTACATAGCAAGGAAGAAAAATGGTGGTGTAAAGATTCAATTTCCCACTGCCTGAATGACCCATCAGGTTGCAACCCATCTGCTTTCCTGAACTGCATGTGTTCCCAGAGACTGCCAAGTACTGGAATGAGAAAAAGGTGATCTCCAGGGAAGAGAAGAGAGTTTCAGCAGGAACTGAAGGAATGTTCCTGTTGTATAGGAGAAACAACAACAAAAAAACCCCACAAAAAAAAACAGAAAAAAAAGAAAATAAAGAAATATATATTTAGATAGAACTGCCATTGCTGGTGTCTGTAGAAAGATCTGTGAGAGTGCCAGATCCTAGCACTGAACAGCCAGAGGACTCTGCAGCAGACGACACTGCATTGGATAAATGTAATATTTGAGAGCAGAATAGAAGTAACTTCTGATCCTACTCAGCCCTATTTTTTACCAATTCTGTACAACTGAGCAACTTGAGAGCAAAAAGAAATAAGTAAATGGGAGCAGATTCCAGGGCAATACTGTGGTGACAGTATATGGAATGTCTAGGACTGCCCGTATCTGCAATGATCCATAAATTATAGGTCTGTTTAACACAAGGATAAAGGTCTGGATGGTGAGCAGTGTTCCATTATGGGAGCCTTCATTTTCTGAGGGGTCTTTGCCTGCAGAGTTGGGAATAACTGCTGAACAACAACAAAACCCGTTTTAATTCATCTGGCACAAGCAGGCACTAGGTATGGTCACGTTGCTCTTTAGGGATGAAGGGCACAATGATAAAGATTTAGTTGACCTCCTGAATATCACAGCCTGGGTCGTGTCACCTGGGATGGCTGCAGTTTCCTAGAAAGGTTCCCAAACTGCAGCATCTCTTTTGCAGAGACAACTGCTCCTCCTCCACATAATTGAAGGCCATAGAGAGAAATAAAAAACAGTCTGCTTCTCCTGTTGTACTCATCCAAGAGTTAATTATCTTCCACATTTTTCTGTCTTCTGTGAGTCCTGGTTTGAACCACACCAGTTCGAGTTTCCTGCCTCTGGACCTCATTAGGTCCTTAACCTGATGAAACTAGAAGTCCTTTCTTGTAGCACAGGGCTCTTTCTTCACACAGGTTGGCACTTACTTCTCAGCTTTGTCTTCAGTAAGCCAATAAATTGTCCTTCTTTCTTCCCTCAGAAAAAGTGTGCTGTCTGTCTGGTGAGACATTTACGTGCCCCTTTGTAGCCCCTTTAAGGTCTTTTTTCAAGCTGCATAGCAGAGCAGGGATCAAAGTCTCCTTGGTGTTTCCCTGACCTGGTTCTTGTAGAGGCCCTTGCTCTTTCCCTGTCAGGCCCAGCTCGGTCCCCAGGCCTGTCAGACAACATGAGCTGTGCTGCCCTGCACAGCTGCACTGCTGTGGAGTGGCCACAGACAGACACAGACAACCAAAAGCTGTTTCCACAGACCCTGGGGCTACTCCTGCACAACTCGTAACAGCCTCTCTTGGCTCTGCTTTGCCATGGGACTTCATACCAAGCAGGCAGTCTTGCAACCTCTGCACTCAGACCAGCATCTCCTTCCCAGGATGTGTCTTTTCCCTGACCTCCCAGGAGCATGAAATCCCTAGTCCTTCAAGTCTTCAGAGCTGCTGGTAAGGGGGAAGAGACCTCAAGAGCTGGGTGACGTACTGTGGAAATGTACCAACAGAAACAGCTTTGGCATTTCCATTGCATTGACAGCTGGTGGATGTTTGCTTGACGTGACTGAATCATCACGTACAGCACCCGTCAACAGGCACAAAGGAATTTCTAAGCCAGACCATTCAGCAGCAGCACGTGGCTGTGCCATGAGGCAGGGGGGAACCTCAGCTTTAGTACCTCTAAGGCTTGTTTGCGGTGCAGTGGACACACCACCAGCAGTCACGTGGTGAAAACCATTCAAGCCACCTCAGACACTTGGTTAAACAAACCCACTAGAAGTTTAAAAGTTTTAGCAAGCTGCCTGAATTGCTTGTCAGGTTTTACAGCTCAGATGCCATAGGATTTCTGAGGACTGCCCTGAATGATAAAGGTTCTCAGTTGTTTAGTTCACTCTGTCTCATGGGTAACAGGGAGGGTAAACTCCCAAGTCATGCTGCAGTAGCCTGGACCAAGCAACAGAACTTCATGCAGCAACTCTTAATAAACTAATATAAATACATTTGTAGTCTAACAGGAAAATAGAACAGAAGGGAGAAATATTCTCTGACAAGTGCTAAATAGCTAACTGTCTTGAGTCACTGCATTTTTTTATTATCACAAAAATTCTTGCATCGTAATTGTAATACCTGGAATCAATAATAAGAAATTGGGTTATAAAGAAACGTTGTTGTGATGTTAAATGCATTATTGGCATTCTGAAATAATTTAAAATCCAATAATCATACCTCTAACACTGGCTATTGCAAATAGCAAACTGTAATTTGAGAAAGTTAAATTGTAAATCATAATTCAATACAGGGCTTGACAATTATTCTATTATGCATAAAGATAATAGGCATAACAATTGGCTTGTTTACCTGTGGGAAAAAGCCTATTCATTTTAATTTTGGATATTCCAATTGGTTGTCTTTTATAAAACAGTTAGGTGATAACTCTGCTCTTGCTTACCCTTAAAAAATGAGAGTGATTCCACCAAAGATATGGGCTCCTTTGCATTTTTTGTGCCGTAGATCAGAATATTGGCTCTTGAACTTACAGCTTCATGTGGCTATCTTCTGCTCAGCAAGCTTTATATAAGTTAAGAAGAAACTTTCATCTTAGTTGTAAATTATTTTGGCTGCATGGTGTGGAGCACTTGTGTAGAAAAGTAGCAGTTTGTTCAGCTCATGGCACGACCTCACCCCTTTAAAACTAATGTAGAGTTATCAAAGTGACTCAATTTTAATCAATTGCATTTCTGCACATTGCCTGATATTATAAGCTGGCAGAGATCTAGAAATTCAAAAATCACAAGCAATACTTGTTAATGACTCAGATGTTGAAATAAGCTAGTGATTGATGTGTGACTTCCAGAACAACATCTTTTATTAGTAGGATTATTGTGCTCTTTTTTCTAATTTCTTTTTTTGCTTTGTTTTGGAAGATGAGGAACTATGAGACTTGTCATAGCTAGAATCTTAGCTACCTTTATCTGATTAAATATTTTTTGTCATTTTTTGTGTATCCCAGCATATCTCTGACATAAGTTTCTTGGGAGAGTGGAAGAATACAGAAGAATAGTTAAGATATATTATTTCTCTCTTCACTAATAAACCTCACAGAAAAGAACCCTGCAAGAAAACTGTGATTCTATTCTTTTTAATTTATCCTCTAATGCATTGTATAATCCAATTGTTTTTCCACAGCAGTCATCAGAAATTCACTCTGTAACAATAAAGAGGGAACATTTTTTGTATGCAAAACAACCTTCTGCTTAGGGCTTCTAAAATGAAATTAATACTGCACATGTACAGTGTTCTTATTTTGATGACTCTTCAGATTAGCTGAATAAAAGCTATCAGGTTTTTTAAATACAAATTTTTTTTGTGACTGCTGTATAGAACATAGTCTCAGAATAGTGCTTTCTTGGGTTGACTTTTACCTCTATTAAATAATTTATGAACTTTTTTTCTCTTATTAAATAGGAAGTTTCAGAAAAATATTTTGAGTTTTTCTCCCAAAGGAAAAAAATGAAACTGCCTTTACTGGTTAAAGTGATTAAAGCGTAAAAATAATTTCTGTTGACAAAGGTGATGACCTTGAAAAGTGAGGTACTTCAATTTTTGAAATAGGTTGTTTAAGCCAGCCTACTGGCACAGAAGTTTTCTATCCATCTCCAAAAAACCCTGAAAACCCAAAAAACACCACAGATTTTTTTCCTGTTGTCTGGAGGTGCTTTCCATGAGCATAGCATTCAGACTTGGGGGATCAGGCAACAATGCATATCTGGTTAGGTGTGCAGCTGCTAATGTGCCCTTGAAACACAGAACAATATTCAAGCAGTGCTAGTCTCTTATTTTAGAAATGCTTATTTATCTTTACAAAAGTCTTACTAGAAGTTAAAAAAAATGTCGGTGGGATGTTAGGTCACTGAATCCATCCACAAGGAAGGGAATCCAGGTTGTCTCTCTGGTTGTCAAACTCCAGCTGACTGAAAGGTAATTATCTTTTAAGCCAGCAATGGTTATTGCCTTAGAGACTGCCTAGTGAAACAGCAGAATGTTATTAAAAGTCAGCTGGTCCTTGCAGTCCCCCCAGCTGACACAGGAGATAAACCTGATTTGCTTTACCAACACCTGAATGACTTAACTGGAGCCTATAACCTGGAAGATTCTCAAATTCTTTTGGTTGTAAGAGCAGTCCATGGTCTATAAAGTCCTTATCCTTGATGCATTTGGGGACAGTCCAGGGCAGTCCCCTCCTGCATGTGCACAGAGAAGACTTGGAATTATTATCCAAAATCATTTAGAATCTTCATCAATACCTTTATCTGTGCAAAACCTGTCCTCACCAAAAAAGAGAAAAAAAAAAAAAGGGGGCAGTCAATAATCTAGAGCTTACTGGCACCAGAGACAATTGGCACTCCTTTAGGAGACTTTTCTCACCACCTCAAGCTGTTTGTGTCCATTGAGTGTCCTCAGGCTTATGTTTAGACTGTCGCTTCCACTAGCTGTGGTTGCTCCCTCTTCATTCCACGAATAGGAGCATTTTGAGATGATTTATTTTTCGTTCTTTAATAGGAAGAGTAATTCAGTGATTAATGCGCTAACTAATGAGGACATCTCTTAGTTTGACAGGTTAATGGAACACTTTTTATTATAATAGTTGCATCCCAGCAATTTGCTTCTAAGAAGGCAAGTCAGTGGGCAAAGCATAAAGGCAGTGTAAACAAATGGCAGATACTGTACCTCTCTGCAATGATTCTGGGAGAGGTTGCAACTTGATGCAAAGCAAAACAGCTCAGCCCAGTTCTACTATGAGTAAATACTGCACAAGTGGTGTATAACAGCTCTCCTATATAAAATTTGCAAAACAAAAGCCATTTCTGGATTTGTGATATGGGAAGGACTAAAAGTTGAATTTCAAAGCAGAACCTGATATTGTATCTAGCAAGACCAGAGCAAGTGAATATATTTTTCATTTATGCTTGGGTTATGTTTCACTTAACTTCACAACTTGTCTACAGAACCAACAATAAAAAGACCTGATAGGAAAACCTATTTCACCTGCTAAACAAGAAAAAAGGTGAACATGACTGGAGGGATTAATAATCTACTGAGGAAATGTAGACATGTATGGAATGCAAGGTTTTATTGAAACCACAGGCTATGAGAAAATCCATTCAGTCCAGGTATTGCCCCAAGAAATCAATTTTTCTTGTGAAGTCAATTACAGGCTTGTGACACATGGCATCATGTAGAGAGTTTTGATAGAAGGGATTATGTTCAAACAGAAAAGCTTATCCTTTGATAAACTGTGGCTGCGTATCTGATGCTATGGTCAAGACTGACCTCAAAAGGCCTTGGCTGTCTCCCGAGAGGCCAGATAATTTGCAAATGTGCTTTTCATCGTTATGCTACAGGTGAGGAAGGACAGACGAAGAGGCTGAAGTTCAGGGAAATACCGACAAACTTTTGACATTGACCCTATAAAATCCAACTCAGGTATTAGCTGGCTGGCAGGAAAGGGAAAAGTTCCCAAATTGCACCTCAGCTTCTAGAAAGTTATCTGATAGCTTCTAAAAGTTCTTAATCCATCAGAAGGCTTGAAACATGAAATGCTTAGGGGCATCATTCACAGTCCCCGAGGAACAGTAAACAGGAGGTAGGAAATCAAACAGGCCTGTCAGAACAGAGATAGTGCTGGGTCATATCACAGAATCATAGAACCATAGAATGGCTGGGGTTGGAAGGGACCTTAAATGTGACCTAGTTCCAACCCCCCTGCCACGGGCAAGGACATCTTTCACTAGACCAGGTTGCTCAGAGCCCCAGCCAACCTGGCATTGAACAAATCCAGGGATAGGCATGAACAACTTCAGAGGGCAACGCGTGCCACTGCCTCACCATCCTCATAGTAAAGAATTTCTTCCTAATAACTAATCTAAACCTGTCCTATGTCAGTTTGAAGCCACTGTCTTGTCCTTATGAAAAGTCCCTCTCCAGCTCTCTTGTTGTAAGGACTGGAAGGCTGCTAGAAGGTCTCCCCTAAGCCTTCTCTTTAATAACTCCAAGTCTCTCATCCTGTTTTCCTAGGAGGGGAGCTCCAGCCCTGTTAGCATCTTTGTGACACTGCTCTGGAATCCCTCCAACAGGTCGATGTCATTCTTATGTTGGGTGCTCATCTTCAGGGCAGGACACAGTCCCCATGCATGTTTATCTCACACTGACCTTGTTCCTCAGACATTGCTGAGAATGGCAGAGCCCAGGAATAGAAATGGTCTTGCAGAGTAATATTGCCATAAGACACAGCAGGCTTTCTATAAGAGAATATACAGTTTTTACAGTTTGTTGGGTACAGGAGCAGGCAATTCTTAAATGTTGAAAGAAAAGTAGGCGAGGCAGAAGGCTGACTTGGTTGAACAGGGATCTTCTCTTGGAAATAAGGTGAACAAGGAAGGAGTATGCCCAGTGGAAGAAAGGTCAGGTGACATGGGAAGAAGACAGAGATGTTGCTCACCACTGTGGGGAGAAAATTTGTGCAGCCTAAGCTCAGCTGAAGTTAAAGCTGGCCAGAATTGTGGGGGACAATACGAAGAGTTTTTTCAAATATACTAATGGAAAAAAGCAGTGTAGAAATAACATCAGCTGGTTACAGGATGAGGATGGTCACCTCACAAACAGGGACAGGGAAAAGGCAGAGGTGTTTAATGCAGACTTTGCCTCTGTCTTCAACATGGATGACAGACCAGGGGGTGTCAGTGCCCTGAGCTGGAGGACCATGACTTGAGAATGATCAGGTCCCAGCTAACCTTGAAGTTGTGTGGGATCAGCTGCTCCAGCTGGATCCCTACAAATCTATAGGGCTTGATGAGATTCATCCAAGAATCCTCAAAGAGCTGGCTAATGTCATCGCAAAGCCTCTCTTAATGATATTTGAGTGGTCTTGGGAATTCAGAGAGGTCCTAGCTGACTGAAAGCTGCCTAATGTTTT
>VWZW01004071.1:22009-55125 GCA_013397115.1 Edolisoma coerulescens
GAAAGATTATGCAAGTGTCTTAAAAGAAAGGTACTTAAAGCCCCAGTGCCAAATGTCAGTGTGAAAATAGGTTTTTATAAATTTTTGGGGAAAATCCACCAACAAACATACAAACCAAAACCAAACCCAAAAACCTTCTATTAAACAGTTCTCATGGAAGAGACACTCTTTTTTTCCTGCCATCTGCACCAGGGCATCATCACATTGTGCCACCATGGATTCAAGGAAAAGTATCCCTTCTATTAACCATCACAAAGTATTGATAGTTGGAGTTGAACACTTCAGCTCGAGCTGGAGTGTTACAGCTTTCAGCAACACCCTGTACTTTTCTTTGCTGTAAGAACAATAAATAAAATAATAATAATAAAATAATAAAAAAAAAAATAAAATCAGGAGAAATGTACATTTCAGAGCAAGCCTAGAACTTTTCTGAGGACAGCCTGCTTCAAAGGCTTCTTCCCTCTCCTACGTACTCTCTTCAGAGTCCACTTCAGAGCTGTTTTCAGAGGGAATTTCAGGGACATGGCCATACTTCCCTCAGAATCAGGACCATGAATAAGGTGGTTATCAGTTTACTTATACATTCTTGTCTTCTTACCCCTCCATTTCAGACACGTGCTTTTTGCTGCATCACCATTTCTTTTTTCAAGAACTTACAAAAGGCAGCTTCTTTAAACGATTTATTACTGCACAAGCACTTAAGCAAAAGATTAAACTTTTAATCTTCAACGTTTGGTTGACAGTAGTTTGGCAGAACTATCAATTAAACAAATTGCTTGAGTGTGTTTCCCAAGCTCTTAGCTCTCCAGAAAATGAAGTCAAAAACACTCTGAAGTCCAGAGCTGGCCCACTGGGAGAGGTTAATATGATGGGGAAAAAAATCACATTTAACCTTTTTTAAGGTAAAATCTTCACATAGGTTAGTAATTGCCTATTTTTCTGTTGAACTACTCCTAGCAGATCTTTGCATAGCATTAGATTAACATTTTCCATTTTTACAGTACTTTATTCACCACTGCATCTTAAAGCTTTCTGCAAATGAGTCAGTTATGTGGTGGCAAGTGAATATCAGATGAGCTCAGAGCAAGAACTTCATGTAATACAGCCAGTTTTATTTCTTTTTTATAGTTGTCACTTATCTTACAAGAAAACCTTAAAGTTCTCTTTAAACAGAAGAAACAGATGTGGAGGTTTTTGGTTTCATATTCCATTTACTAAGATATTGTATCTCTCTCTCTTTCCTTTCTCATCCAGCAACACAATTCAGGGTCATGTGCTGTGACCTGACTGACTGGACTGACTAGATTTTTTTCCTAAGTCAAAATGACCACAGGAAAACAGGGAATTAAGAGTCCAGTATCATTTTAATATATGACAAAGTCAGACTTGTGATTTTGACAGATGCATAAATGAAAAAGGAAAGTTTAATTGCATGAATCTTTAATGTCAAGTGGTACACTTCAGATTAAGGACTGAGTCAGTGGAAATCTTTCTTCTAGTATCTTTGAATTCAGTTCGAAGTATTGAGACTTTCAGAAGCACGGCAGTGGCATTTTTCTTGTCACGTTCCCTTTTCCTGCAGCATCCTTTACACTAGTGTTTTCCCTGTTTTTTACCATGGAGCAACAATGTGGTGAGCTGCATGTTTGCATGCTGGGAGGACTTTCTGGGTTGGAGCAGTCACCTCCTCCTATGCACTGTTATCCCTTACATTCCTCCAGCTTCTTCTCCCCTTTTCCTTCATGCTGAAAGCAATACCATTTTCCGCTCATGAGCATGCCTGGCAATAATATTCCTAAATGACTCCATTTGGGGGTAAAGGAATATGTCATCTATGAGCCAGCCTAATGGATAGCAAAAAAACAATTTGAAAGGAGCTCCTTTGCAAGACTTCTTGATTAGTCTTCTGCAAGTTGGAGTTAAAAAAACCAACAACCCAAAACCACAATCTCCCCCTCAAAAAAAAAAAAAAAAGCACCAATACCAACCAACAAAAAGCCCCCACCCCCAAAAAACCTCCACAATAACCTAAACAAATATTTTTTAAAGATTCAGAAGCTTAGCCTTAAAAGTTCAGCTTTTTAAAATGAACAAATTTTTTGGCAGAGAGACCAAAAAGAGGAGGAGTCACTCATTTTAGCTAACGGGCTTATTGTGCTTTCTTATAACAAAATAAAAGAGTGGAAGAGCTGCATGTCAATCAACTAGAACAATTTCTGTAGTGGTCAATGGTTGCAGTACAGGCATAACTTTCAGGAACACTGACAGCTTCTGAAAGTTTGTGGATGTGCACACAAAAAGGCAAATTTCTGACCTCTGTTCCCTACAGAGAAACTCCACCTCACCTGAAAGGATGGCAAAAATGTCTTAAAATGTCCTGCCAACAAGAGTTTTAAGTGTGGGATTGAAACTGACGTGCTATCTCTGCATTTGATAGGTAGGTTTTATCAGATCAGTGAACATCATTTACAGCGTTTGCATGTGTAACACAAAGAAAGGTTTTCTGTTTGGAAAATAATTAGGTGATTTCACAGGAGTGCCACAGAGTAGTGCACATATTCAGTTGTGGTGAGAAGCGCTCACAGTGAACGCAGCCATGGCACACACTAGAACTTTCAGTCAGTTCTTCACACAGACAGGGAAGTCGCCGCTGCCAAGCAGCAGCTAGCCTGGCATATGGAAAAGTCAGAAGTTAATCCACAAAAATGTACCTCCCAAACTACTAGCATTACAACAAGATGCCATTTTTCTTCTCTTTAGTTTTAGGGAGGGAAGTAACCTCAAGGGAAAGGAGTTTCAAAGTACATATTGAGAAGAAAAATCCTTGTCTAATACAGCTAATGGGTTTATGATTTTTAGTGCCTGAATATTCACACAAAAAGAAAACATTACTCTAAATCTTCTTATGAGATCATGGGAAAAAGTACATCCAAGTTTAAAACTTGAATTTCTCTAGAATCATATAACATTTTAGTCATAATTTTCTTAAAATGTCAAAGAATTTTTTTTCTGCTTATGTCATAATAATAATAATAGTAGGTAAAGGACTGGCATATGAAAAGGTATCATCACAAGTATCATCCCATACTTAATAAAATGGTCCAATATTTCGGACCATTTATATATTTATAAACACAATATATATACATTATATATATATTTATAAACAAAATTAAAATAAAATATAAAATAAAGTTGGAGCATCTCTCCTATGAGGAAAGGCTGAGGGAGCTGGGCCTTTTCNGCTGTGCCGAGGGCTCTAGGACAATGTGACCCACTCTGTGAGTCAGTGATTCTCTGAAATACAGGATGCTCAGGGAGAGTAAACTGGTTGTTCTGAGAACTGCAGGGGCTTAAGGACATTACAACTGCATCTGGAAAGCCAGTGGATATTTTAGATGCTTAGTTTTGTGTTTGTTGCATGAAACCTTTGTGTCCTCAATATTATGTCCTCTTTCAACTTACTGGCTTATTTATAAAATAAACATAATGGACTGAAATAATAGATAGAAAGAAACATGCAGTGAATAGATTGTTGATTCATGAAGAGATGTTTGAACAGCATTTTTAAGGAATGAAAGCGTATTTTAAAGATCAGTCTATCAGCTGCAATTTTAATTGACTGCTTGTGTATGATTTTCAGAAGGACTTGACTGTGCTCTAGTTTTTTCACTTCAAAAATAGAGACTTTATTAGAAGGTCTTCTCAAACAGTCTTTTTTCCATGGTTATGTTGTTAGGTTATCCAGAAATCAGCTAAATTTCTTGCCTCATATGTCTGTGTTCAAAGCAACTCTGGTGCCATACCAGAACATCTTCTGTTTCACTTACTTTAGTGGAGTTTGAAAGCTGCGACTGTCAAAACTGGTTGGTGTACAGCTGCCATTTTGACACCAAACTAGCCTGTGGTTCAAGATATGATGGCAGGCTTTGGAGATACTTCCTGCCTTAACAGAGCCATCCTGAGACACTAGAATCCATCCCATCTTTCAAAACTTTCGAAAAGCAAGGTGATTGAGTATATCAGAACTGAATACTGAAGTTTTGCAAGCTATTTTCTATGTGTCTCCCAAATGCTTCTACTTTGGCAAGCACAAAACCCTTAGAATCTGATCCTTAGAAACCACCACGATTCCTTCAGTCTTTGATGCCTTTCAATAGACTTCTCTTTATCAAGAGTTAAAATCTATCTGAATACATTGCTTTGCAAGTCCTAGGAAGGTAACTGGAAAATAAATCTATGCTGTCTACTCCAGTGTATATTAATTTCTTTTAAAGAAAACTTCTATACTGACAGAATAGGGAAGTCATAGGACTGGGAGGGGAAGGAATAGGAAATCAATTCAGAAACAATTCTGTGTTTTGACCTCTTTGAAGGATTCATTTAGCCCTAAATTACACTCTGTTTTCTGCCTGTTTTCTGGTTCTTACGTAACTTTACTCTTTTCCTCGGGAATTAATTTTCCTAATTTGAGGAACACTGAGTTAGTGCTTTACACAGCAAGTTCAGGTTTATAATGCTGTTTGTCTCCATTAATATGGCTCTAAAATATGCATTCTTCTTGCCGTTGTTATTATTATTAATTGGAAGAGGCTCTTCACAAAAACACTCTCGTATCAGATGCTTTTGAATTAGGATAATCATTAAGAAGAAATATATTTGTCATTTTGACAATACATGAAAGCTGAAGTACATACTCACCCACATGACTGACTTGACTCATCAAAATCAAAACACACCCTTTCTGTATGACTATCTTTAGCTCTCAACATGTGTTACTATAGAAATGGTATCCACACTCATCTGTTCTTCTTTGGCAATTTTAAACCCCTTTAATTCATGGATTATCATAATCTTCCAACAGAGGTTAACTTCCTTTATCTCTAAAGATTTGAAAATCCCAAGGCAGCTAGACTGTCTTTTACTTACTGCTACAGTAACTGGGGTGTCTGACACTAACTTTTGTGTTTGTCTTGAAATTGTTTAGATCAAACATAACAATATATAATTTATCAACATTATTAGATATTTCTTGAGTGTTCAGCAGTGAACTTATTTTCTTTCTTGGAAAGATAGTGATAAACTACCTAGACACCTGCAGAATTTCATACCTGTTTTTCCAACAAGAATCAGCTTATACAGTCCCCTTAGGAACTGTAGATCAGCTTTCCCTGTGTAGCTTCTAAAGAATAAGGCTGCAGCTTACATCCCAGTTTCTCTAACTGTATTAAGCTAAAAATTTAATCTTTCCAGTATACATTTCTCTTTGATAGTTATTTTAGGTTATCATAAGAACTGGTTTAAAAAGTGGAGCTGGGAGTAATATTAAACCACATGGAAATATTTTTATCTAAGCAAAGATAAAGGAAAAATTATTTTGAGTTTGTAGACTGTTGATTGCCTGCCGTCTTCAAATGAAATAGCACTGTAGTATTTGTTAAATCCTAAGAAAATTGTATTTAATTTGCAGGCATTAAAAATCTCATTAAGCTCAAGTTATAGCTCACACATTTAAAGGTGGAAGAGATTATTATGGGAAGATTGCAACTCCCTTGGAAAAAAATTCCTAAATCTAGGTCCTAATAAGCTAGACTGAAAAAAAAAAAAGCCAAAAAGACTAAGGCATCTCAGAGAAGAGAACAAAACACCCTCTGATTAGGCTTGGATTTACAGCTACCCTGTGGAGTTTCTAATCAGAACACATTCAGGTTGCCCTGTATTTGTAGTGTCATGGTTTGGAGCCCAAACCTAATTGTTTTATTTTCTCCTTCTGTTACTTCATCATTTATTTTCTCCCCAGGATGATATGCCTGATATTCTTTAATAAAGTCAGCAGAAGCAGCGAGGGTAGATCTTTAGATGCTGTGAATTTATTACTGTCATCTCCTTACCCCTCATCAAGGAGCAGGCTTACTCTTGTCTGACCTCATACTTTTTCCAGCCAAAGACTACTTGATGTGACCTGACTTAGCTTAATTGTAGTTGATGTGTTTTTCAAGATAGGCAGCTACTGTAACTTAACAGTGTGGTTTCTAGAAAATAGCATCTCTGGTGGAGACCATGTTTTGCCCAGAAGAGCATTTGTACAGAATCAAATAAATATTTTATGCTATTAGTTGCTAAGGAAGCTTGGCTTTCTTAGTTTCTGAAGAAAAAAGAAGTGCTCTATCTAATTTCCTACCAAAAAGGAAATCTATTTCCATGTAGTTTTGAGCTGAAAAGTAAGCACTTGGACATTATTATTAACATAATCAACAAAATTATATCGCCTTCTAAAATCAGGTTCTTCCAAAGCATACCACTTCCTCAGGGCAGGTCACTGCAGTCTTCAGTTTAGTGATCCTTTTCTGTCCCAAGGCAGAGTAGGTGAAATTAAAGGGCATGACTAATTAATGCAGCAACTTCTACATAGAGCAATACATCAGACGTGCTTTGACTCTCTACTTTCTACTTTTTTTTTTAATGTTGATCACTTTTATCCTTTCAAGCCCACTAGCACTTTATATTTGAGGGTCAGGAATATTTCAGAGTAAGGAGGACATCCCATAATATTTATTTGTCTGGTTCTTTTAGTTTTTTAATGTCATTTGAGGACGGTGCTTGTTGTATGCCACTCTGAAGACAGGATCACTGCATATCCAGTTTTGGAGGTCTCAGGCTCATGCTAACTGGTGTAACCTAAGCTGCAGGGTATGGAAAGAGCTGAAATGTTTTCTGCACCCTACTTTGAGACCTGCCTTTTTTATGTCTGGTTTTGTGAGGACTGGATCTGGAAAAAGCTCAACTGCTGCAACTTAGATCATCACCAGTTCTCTTGATGTGGTCTTTTCCTGAATCACAGTGCTGATGCTTTTGAGAGAGAACTACTCAGACTCACTTTGCCTTAAACCTTGAAAGGTGATTTTGTTCCTCCTTTTAAATTTTTTTTTTAAACCTGGTTATAACAGAGTTGGGATAATATTTTAAGAAAAAAGAAATATATTTAGACCAAACAAAAAAAAATTACATGACATAGAAAAGAGAAAGGACATTGGGATAGAAGAAACCTTTCAAGTATAATTGTTTGCCGTTGGTAGGAGCATCAACTGATCAAGTGGTATATGAATGTGCAGTGTTACCAGATGTAGTCCCGGCAGAGTCTGGTGTGTTTTCTCCTCAGCTGCACTGTTTATTTATAAAAGAGAGAGAGGATGGATCTCCCATATCTCCCAAATTTGGCAGATGCTGCAAAGAAGTGAGAAGGTACAAAGAAAGAGAGATTCAGCATCAGCAGCCACAGTTTTATCAGTTGATATAAGCCTCTCCAATTAAGCTGCCCGCAACCAGGACTTATATCTCAGCTGTAAATCACACTAGAGCAGGAGCTACCATACTTCAGAGTTATGGTTGGTTTATTCCCTCAAAACCCCACCTTTTTTTTTTTTTTAATATCAAATTAGAGAGGTATCATGGCTTTGAAAAAAAGGATTTGTAAAAATGCAGACCCTACATTTCCATGCAAACATAGTGTTTTATTTTAAAAGCCAGTTTACAGTTGGTTGTGGGGTGAGTGAGAGTGACCTGAGTCTGAGCTGTGAGGAATAGTGAGATGTGACACAGGACAGGCCTAAACTGTGGAGGCACCGAGGTGGGAAGTGACCTCTTGAGACTGACCATTCCAACACCTGTTCTGGGAATGGTCATCTTTAATTTAGGTACAAGGCATTACACATTCAAAGGCATCCTGCAACAAAATACTACATAACAGCTTCTGGCAACCTTTGGAATTGGGGAAATAGATGAGAAACAAGCAAATAACAAAGCAAGTTTAAGTAAATGATTTACACTACTCACACTCCTGTGGAACCAGTGACTTGCACCACGTAGCAAGTAGGCTAGGGATTTTTTCAGCCACCATTTGAATAAGGAGCATTATTTTTGTAGATGTTTTTAGGGATAAAGAAGTGGGACAGGAAATTGCATTCTCAGATGATGATTGAAAGTCCCCAAGAGAAAGAGCGTACTCAGGACTTGACAGGAGTTATGAGAAGAATCAGGAATTTACATTTAAAGCTGAGTCAAGATGTGCATTGATGTCCAGTTCTCCAGTATGTGATGTTCATGTTACAGCTTCCACAAAGTCTAGCACCAGGTACACTTCATCACGTATTCTGTCCCACTCGGTCTCTTGCACATGTAAATATCTGAGCTGCTGAGCCCCAGGCTGAAATTCCCATGACTCAACCTGGTAAAGAGAGAGAGGTTATTTCCAGAAGGTTTCTTCATCACAGTAAGATTCTAGAAGTCCTGAGGCCTTGTACTGAAGGGCTTTGGGAAGTAGTTTACACCTTAATTATATGTGAAGTTAATGCAGGGCAAGGACAAGTCTCAGTGTTGTATTTTGATATGCTAGCTGTATTAAAGCCAGGGCCTCTTCTTAGTGAGCCATCCAAATGAATGTTAACAAAGTCAACAGTATACACTTGAACTCAGTAATCCAAAGTTTAAAGATTGAAATTGTATCTTGTGGATTGATTTGATTTTTATTTAAACCAGAAAAAGAAAGCTGGAAACTGCATTTACCCATGTTTGACTTTAATCCTCTATGGGCAGAAATGAAACTGAGGGTGCTCCAGGTGCTTTGCTGCTGAGAAATTTTTTTCTTAATGTTTACTATTTGTGAAGCTAGGTGCTAAGCCTCTTTGAAGCCTTACTGAAGAAAAGTATATTGAAATGCTTTTATTTAAAAATTTTATCAAGATAATGATGGATGAAAATTGATTTCCTGTCTGAATCAAGGAACAAGAATGGCTACTTCTTTCCCTTTTTATCATCTGCCCAGGTCTTTAAATCCAGCTCCTAGAATCCATTACTACAGTTCCCTGCTTTTATTTTCCTCTTTTTTTCAAAAATAACTTGTCCATATGCTTTGGGAGAAAAGCTTGACAATATGCATCTTAAGCTCAACAATATGTGTCCTAAACTCTCTGTGCTTAGGAAAACAAAACAAATACATCCTACTATGTATGCCAGTGCCTACAGACACTCTGATCACTGTCCATGTCAGACTGCCCCAAAAACCCTGAGCCAGAGAAGCTGAAACTGTCCCTTTACACAGCCAAGAAGAAGGAAGTCTGGCTGCAATATGCAACACAGTGGCACAGCAACTTCTTAAGCATGGGCAGGGTTGAAAGACACAGAAAGGACATTTGTTATAGCTAAACAAATATGCCTGAGTTATACTTTAATTTAGTGGGCTGATGGGGTGTTTTAAGCAAAGGACTTGATGCAAAACAGTATCTCCCTATGCTCTACATCCCCACAGATTTAAAAGGATCCTGCTGCTATTTTTCACCCTGAGTTTCCACCTCTTTGTGCTGTTTCTAACATTTTTTTCATCTCTTTTCCATGCTTTTCTCTGCTTTTTCAAATCCTCTCAGTGAGATGCTTGCTGTCAGTTGTGTCTTCCCTTGCAGATCCTGCTATGTAGATGTCTTCTTCTCAAGCTCTCTTGTTTGTAAGTCAGTTTCCAGGGCTTTAAAACAGGCTAGGGGGAGAAACAAAGTTTACCTGTTGGCAGCAATGACACTTTACATGGGACAATAAACTTCTTATTATTTATTAACTGATATTAAACCTTGGTAAACTTCCTTTGTCACATTTTTGCTTAGTCTCAGGAGCACAGTGTGACTCTGCAAGGCTTCTCTCTGCAGAAGCTCAGGAGTTGGTCAGAACTCGTGTATTAACCTCTGTTCATACCTTGCCATGTGCAAATTAAAATAGTGTAACACCTGAATGCAGGACAGCAGGGCGCAAAGATACCTTTACAAAGCCCTCCCTGCCCATGTCCATGTCGGTCTTGCACAGTCTGTCCCAAAACTTTTCATATGGCCTCCCTTGTTATAAGATTCCTCAGCACAGATGGGGGGTGAAAAAAAAATGTAAACAGCTGGATATTTCTGGAGAAAACCAAACCAAATCAAAATGAAACAAAATACAACAAAACACACAAAAACCTGCCAATAGCAACCAAGCTGTAGCATTGCTTATCCCTGTGAGAACCTTGCACAAATAGATACAAGGACCAGTTAAAAATTAATGCGCTCAGCAGAACAAACAGTGAGTGAAAATATTTTTTCATTAGTATAGTCAAGATTTTTGCTTGTAGAACAAAAGGAAGATTTTTTTTCTTCAATAACCTCAGAATCTTATTTTGAAAGTGGCTATGTAATGGATTCTTACTTCTCAAAATAAAACCTATGTTCTGTAAGGCTTAATACCGTATTTTCAATAATAGTAATAATAATAATAACAACAATACTATCATTATCATAATCATCTTACAAACAGTTTTAAAAAGCTTCTCTCCATCATGCTTAGGCTTCTGACATGATGGGTCTTAAAGGCAAACTTGAGATTACTCAGACTAGCGGAAGTTGTGTGTAAAAATTTTCTTTACTAATGCACAATGTTTTTGGACAGCATATCTGGGTTTTTACTTTATCGCTGATAAAACATTTTATACCAAATGTATACGATATGCTTTTATATCTGAAGATTATTTCACTCAGCTGCTAAGAGCAACAGGCAGGGATGTGCCCTCAGATCTATTCTGACTGGTGATTGCTGGGGAGAATGAGGAATGTACAGCAGCAAATGTATGCTGATGAGGTCTCTCCAAGTGGCCTTTCACATTTGCCACTAGTGCAAACAAAATACAGGACTACACAGTTGCTGTGATTCAGAATGCATTTTCCATGTTACGTATTTACTTTGTTAATATGGTAAGGACCAAATTTGCACTTTGAGATCCTCAGATGAAATTATTGTTATTCTCAGTGCAACCGTCACCACCAGATGGTAGCGTTAAAGTCTTATCTGGTATGTAAATATTTCACAGTCTTTCCAGGGATTTTTTTTGTTGTGTGTTTTTTTTGTGTGCATGTTTTGCAGAATGCTTTTGCTTTGTTTAGGTGTAAATCACAGAAAGAACCAAAAGAATTTTTAAAAATTTAGGCTGTTGGGTTAAGAAACATTAGTAACTGGTAGAGGTTTATTGCAGAGGTACTGAACTGCATGAATTCTGGGCCACAGCTGGGATGTATGCCACAGATAAATACCACTTTTCATAAAATATCCATTCTCCATGTTTCTGACTTGCTTTCCTGTACAGTGGGCAGAACTATGAGACCTGCTAGTAGGGCAGCAATAGGAAGTTGGGGGGTTTTCCCTTTATGCTTCTACTCTGTGTTGTTTTCAGATTGTATTTTGTGATCTCATCTGCGCTCCTTGCAGAACACCTGCTGCAGTTGTGCTTTCTCTTCTGCAGTGTAAATGTGTCTTTAGGGAAAGACCATCAGTTCCAATTTGTATTCCTGAAGTTAAAATCTTTGCTCCTGCTTAGAGAAGGGGCCACTCTCTGCTAACAAAGACCCCTCAGTTATGTGCTGATATATATTGTTGTTCTCCTACTGCCTGGATTCTAGTAAGATCTGTATACTGTCTTTAGGTACTTTAGACATACATTTACACCACAGGGATTTCCTTAATCTGCATTATTTAGACTACAGGTCCTGAATGTCAGAAGAGTGCTATTTGGTATCCATTCCACTACAATGGAGAGAGAATGCTGGAGAAGTGAAGGAATTAGGTAAACCTGTTTTGAAATGCTCTAATCAATGCAAATTTTTTTCCAAGTTAATTTTTTGGTTGAGGTTTTTGTTCTGTACCAGTTTTGACCTATTCATTGGTTGTAATAGGCTTTGAGGAAAGCCATCAAGCATCACCCATGAATTAGTGGCATTATTGATTTTATGCGTGTAAATGGACAACATACATCAAGGCATTTCAGCTTGCAGTCACCTTTCTCCTCATGACATGGCGATGCTAGCTGAGGAGGAAAGGCATGGAAGTGCTTTGATCCAGGGAGGAGAACATCATGAAGCCCGGGTGACTTGAAGGAGTTGCTATGGTAGTGCTGCAGTCCCAGCTGCCTCACTAGACGCCTAAAGGCTGTTTCTCAGTCCTGCACTCTCTCAAGTTTCAGAAGTACACACGCTAGCTCTGCTTTACATAGGAAGGCTGCAAAGGGAAGGTGTCTCTCTTGTGATAGCTGAGTTGTCACAAAGATACATATGCTCTTTTAAGCCCTAAAGTCATTTATACTTACATTAAAATCTCCGCAAACCTTTGTATACCATTAGTGAAAAGACACTCTGGATAGGCTGCTGGGTTGTGAGGGTACTGAGCTATTAATAAAATAGATTTAGACAGAGAGAATCCAGGCCTTTCACGGCTCTACATTTCAGACTTCCACACAGGAGTAGTGCACACAGGACAACTTACAAGCCTCTTCCTTCCACTGAACACTTAGTTACTTTAAAGCTGTTTTTTTCCAAACATATCCTGGATCTCTAACACAGATGTAAAATAATGTCTAAGCTGAAACACAGAGTAGAGGGAAGAAGACAGGGAGTGGATAAACATATGATCCAGCTTAAAGATCTGCTTTTAATATCTTGAAAAAGATCATCGGTGTTTTATACACTGCATGGGGAGATACATTTTGCCCAGACCTACATGTGTACTTTTACTGGAGTGATTTGTGAAGTAAGCTGGCTGAATCTGATCTCTCATTGCAAAATTATTTTTGCCAGGAAGCACAACACCGTTAGAATACCCCCCATCTTTTTAACCATTCTGATGAGTGCTTAGGATTGCTAAGGAGGTCTTAATTTAGGAAAAATTCCACTTTTTATTGCAGTAAGAATTCAATTCTCTAGATAGTTATCAAAATCTCTTTTATGTTCCTCTTAGAAGGAGACCAAAAGAACTAGAGAAAGTATACACTATTGTAGTTTAGTCAGGGTATGTTTTTCTGCAGAGGCCTTGGGCTAGGTGCTCACACTGATTTTTGGGTGAAGAGTTTTCCATGATAATCTTAGAGTCATCCCACAGCAGTTTTGAACTCTATGCATGACTAGATTCTTGATTTGCTGCAAGGGTCTGCAAACAGGAGTGGAATAAGACAAGGTGACCTAACCACTCCTGCATTTTGTGAGCTGACTTTTGCTGCCTCAGCATCAGGACCATTTTTTCACTAGGGTGGTGAATGGCTAGTCCTTAAATTAATGGATCAATAATTATACCTTAAAATAAAAAACACCTGATCTTCTGTCTCTCCCCTCTCTCAGATATGGCCCTGGTACCTGTTTCACACCCAGCCTGCCTGATGTCATCAACCCCAGCTCCCATGTCCTTCTGCTGTGATGATGCTCATTCAGATGTGTTCCAAATGCTCATAGCAGGAAGCATATGTTCTTGTTCATGTCCCTGGTGAGCTGTACAAATATATAAGGAAATTTTCTGCCACTTGAAACTTGCTGACTTGCAGCCAGCTGGCTTATAGCCAGGAAGTGTCCTTTCAGATTTCTCAAAATTTAGGTAAAATAACAGCTCTTCATCTAAGATTTTCCCATCCCTTTGTATTTTGAGAAAGTTTTTTTTAAAATCCCCACAGTTTCAGTCACAATTCAAGTTTAGATATGTGTTCTTTATTGCCCTCAAAAGGAAGTGTTGTTTTGGATTTTAGTGTTAGACTCCCAACATGAAAGATTTAGGCATTACCAATAAAAGGCAAGCTTGTCATTCTTACAAAAATTTCAACAAAAGCCACTGACTGGATAGGAGATCATGAAGATTTAAAAAAAAATATAGAAAGAAAAACTAAGAAACCTATTACGCTCCTCACTCCCTCTTATCAAGGGGGAAAGCAGTCCATATTGGAGATAATAATTTAAAAAATGTATTTCATGGCTCTGCCAAATGATTATGTGCACATCAACACTGAAAGGTGTGACTCCAACTAGTTTATTTGCTGTGGTCTGGGGGCAATGAGGACTCAGTGTGGATGGGCTTTCCCAGGCCTTGAGCAGATGTTATAGGAGCTATATGATTTTCAGTGCTGGAGCTAATTCAAATCTTGCTCAGGATTTGTGATAACATCTTCCTCTAGTTTTACCTATTCTTACCCAGCCGGGAGGAAAAAATTAGTGAGAGCAAATAGTTGGACAATGTAAAAGAACTAGTGCAGATGTTGTCCACAATTTCCTAGAAAGGAGCACAGACCTTGGAACAAGCTGCACTTGTAAAAAAAGCCATTTATTGTTTCTACAGGAAATCCATTGCATTTTAGCTAATAAGATGATGTGATGCCCTGTGCTTGCATAACAGTATGGTATAAAATTCTGACACATGTGGTAAAATCTGCCTTCTGTCTTTATATGACATAAGATAGAGAGAGGAAGGATGAGATCCCGATCTCATGGGAGAAATGTTGCTATGACAATTTAAACCAGCTAAAAATATGCTCATGACTGCTTAAAAGTCAGGGTAGTAAAAGAAATATTCACATTCCAAGATAAAAATGAGCAGTTTATTGGAAGTTCAGAAATGGGTAATTCTGAGGAAGGTATTTTGACCTTGAGTTATGTATCTACATTCAAATAATTTAGTCTCTGCAGTGAACAGTAAACAATGAAAAGTTGAAGTTGTATAGAAAATAAATAGGGGGTATATGGGTTTCTATGGTGAATTGCCTATTACTGCATTTGCAAGTTTTTTGAGCATGTGAAGAGTATGTGCTAATCGCTCCCAGAACCCACCAACACAATGATGCTGGTCACAAAAGTTAATCTTCCTGGCTATTGAAAGATGTAAAGTGACTTCTCAAGCAGACAAACAAAGATTTGTCTGTGCAAATCATTATGTGTCCAAACAAAAAGTGTGCAGGAATAGTTTTCCAAATGTCTCTGGCAGTATTTTTACAGCACCATCGTCTGCAGAGTGGGCTGGAGTTCTCGTTCCTAAATCATCTTTCAGTTGAAAACACAAATGAGGATGTGGCAGGTCACACATACACCTCCTTCTTGTCGCAATGTTTCTTGTACGTGGGTACCATATACTGCTGGAGAAGACAGAGTTGTCACTTTGCCTCTCTGATGTAGGTAAAACCAGCAGTATTTACATGGCTCAAATTCTAGCTCAGACCCTGTGCCTCATTTGCTGGTGGGTGGGCATAGATTTTCAGTCCTTAGATGAATCACCATTTGAGGGGATCTGCCTGTCTCTGCTGAATTTCAGGAGAAAGTGCAGTACTGTGCCAAGCAGTGCTCCTCTAATTTGGGATCCTTAACAGTGTTTACATCACGAGACCCTGTAATTTACCACAGGCTTCAGCTTTCCAAAGATTTACTAAGGGCACATGGGGTTTCCCACTTCCTTTACAATACAAAGCTCACACCCCTAAGACTGCTTAGTCTCTTTTTACCTGCATCATCTAGTTTTATCAACAAAACCATGGCCATTTTAAACAGACAGTCACTCCAGTGTCAAGGGTCTCAGAAAAAGGCCTCAAATACTTGCAGATCCCAGAACACAATGTGTGGCCTGATACAGGTTCTACTTTTACACACTTCTAAATCAGATAATCGAAACAGAGAAAGCCTGTAAGTATGCCCAGGATATTTTAGTGAAGCTTTTTACCATTTTTGCATGTTTAGATTTGATATTAGGAAAAATTTCTTCACTGAAAGCATGGTCAAGCATTGGAATAAGCTGCCTAGAGAAGTGATGGAATCACTGTTCCTGCAAATATTAGTAAGTGTGTAAATGTGGTGCCTAGGGACATTGTTCAGTGGTAGACCTGGCAGTATTGGGTTAACAGTTGGATTCAATGATCTTTGAGGTTTTTTCCAACCTAAATTATTGTATGATTCTCTGAAATTCACATAACAGTAACTGGAAGAAAGTAAACTTCTTAGTTTTCTGTTGTTTGTAAGTAAGCATTTGCTAAATTTAACAGAGAAATACAGGTGGGAATTGAAAAGAAGTGAGTCAAAAGGTCCAACTGTGCTACTTGCTGGCTGAACTGCAAGGCAAAATTCCTTGGAAATCTCTAGAAGAACAGATTATAAATAAAGTTAAAAATATACATGAGGCACTGTAACCAGAATAGTCCTTTTATTTTTATCCAGGTCAACAGTCAGATGTTTGATGTTAACTTCCTTTTCTTCTGTGTCTTTTAGATCAGGTGTGATCTTTTAGATCAGGTGGTAACCTGCTGTAACTTAGTGCACCCATCCTTTCAAATTATTATATGGGTGTAAAAATCTAGCAGGAGAAAAATTCTTCTTCTCGAAATACTGGGTATTTATCAGCAAACAATTTGAAAATAACTTCACACTACTTGCACTTCTGTTTCATTTACTGCATCCAGTGAATGACATCTGATTTTGTTCACTTTTGATAGTCTTTTTGATTTTATCTAAATATCAACAAATCACTCAGGAAAATGAAAGCCTCAGTGCTTTCCTTGCTTTTTTTTTTTAAAGACGTGTATTATCAGTTCTATAAAAGTTGACAACTACCATTTTTCATTTTCTTTCAGCTTGAATTTATCTGTGCATTTATTACAAGGGGAGTGCTATCCTTAATTCTGTGTTAAAACCCACACTGGCCGGGTCCATTATTTTCCCCTTATAAATAATTTTTCTTCATGTGTTGTAAGGTCCACAGGCACTTGCTACAGCTGACTGTTTTCCTGAGGCAGAGCTCCGATTACACATATGGGTAAGCTTGCTCCAGAGTCATGTCTAGTTTTGCAGAGACAGCACTGCAGTGCTGAGTCCTCAGGTCTTGTGTATTGTCTAGTTAGGCTGAACTTTCCACACACCATTCCTGCACATGGCAAAGTCCATGATGTGTTTTTATGCAGTTCACAATCTTGTCCATAGGTTCTTCCTTTACACTCACTCCCCTGGCAGGTTTTATCATTCCCTGAGGATAAATTGCAAAAGGCTGCTTAGTGCTGTCAGAATGTGGATCATCTGGCTGCCAAGCTGTAGGATGGATGTTCTAGCCCAGTTTGGTAAATAATCCTTACTCAGGAGTCTGCAAAGTAGCATCAAAGAAATACATATATTGCTATAGGTCTCAAAAAATCCAGAGGAGATTGGACAAGAGGAAAATGAGAGAAATTAATTCATGAGTCTTTTATTAGAAATACACAACAAAACAGTGGATAGAAGCCTGTCACTATGATAAAATCAATTATGTTTACCATATGTTGGGCTGCTGGATGAGGACATACCAGTTCAGGCACAGTACAACCTTCTGTCATTGCAATCCACGTGAGTTCCAACTCTGATGACTACCCTCTTATGTCCACTGCCACATTAAGAGGGTAGTGATATACTTTCAGTATAAATATCTACATATAGATCTTTGTGAGCAAGATGAAAAAAAATTGAATTAATCCAACTGGACCCAAAATTTTGTTTCCCAACACAGAAGAGGGTGTCCCTTGCTTTTACAATGATAATCAAATCCCTATTACAAGAAATACTTAAAATTTTCAAGCGCATAAATAAGACCTTTAATGTGAAAACCAAAATGTCAAGGAATTGAAATGTGTGTTTGTTTTTTGTGAGTGTTGTTTGTGGGTACAGGCAGCAAAGTTTGTAAAGAAATAAGGCCAAATCTTGTATTTATAAAAGAGAGGAGGAATCATTGAGTTACAGCATTCTGAGGCTGTTGCATGCTGATGCTTCCTAGTTCTGTATTGGGGAGTTTGGTCACAAATGTCCTTGAATTCCTGAATTACAAAGATTTTCTCTTATACTGGTATTCCTAATAGTGGGAGATGCATGTCAGCCTGAAAAACAGGGTATGAGCATACCTTTTGAATGTCTGAATTCTCAGAAAAACCAATGACTGGGTGTTTGGCTGGGCTTCAAAAGAGGCAGAAGGAAATGTTACTCTTCTCCTCTCCTTTTCCTGATGAAAGGAGATCAAATCTCCAGGCTAACATGCTGTGCTGCTACAGGGACACTGGCAGCACTGGAAACTGTCAAAAATGGAAAACCTTGAAACTCTGAATGAGGCTCTGAACTGCTTTCATGTCTTCATGGAAAGTATTTTCTTCTATTTCATATTGACTTTTAAAATAGCACAAAGGAATAACTGTAAATTATTTCAAAGAGAATTCTAAGAGTCTTGTAACTTCTTTGCTTTTCTTTCTTTTCTGTATTGTACTGGTGTTCTGAGGTAAGTAGCTGGTACTAGCACAACAGGAATACATGTAATCCCTCAAGGTTGGGACTGGTGTGTGAGAAAATGCACTTAACATATGTATAAATAAAATGCAATGCAGTCCCATTAAAACTGGAGCCTGTCAGCATAAATCTGGAACAAAACTTATATCCTCAAAATTTAGGCACAGCATCAATTGTATGGGGATGTACAGGAGAGAACTGAGTCCGCAAAGTATTTTTCTTGCAGTCTAGATTTCTTTTTCACTTCAAACTTTTTGAACTTACCCTTAATTCTAAACTGACTAAGATGTCAGAGCTCGGGTAGGCCCTTTCTGGTGGGCCTACCAGTTCTGTCTTGGTGTCTTTTTGTGTATTTCTTAATGCTTTGCATTGATTGTCTGTGCTGTTGTGTTTGATGGTGGAGGCTGTGCCTGGAGCTACTGGTGCTAATGCAGAGTTCAAGAAACACCTTCACTACATAGAGTGTGGCAGTATATTTGCAAATCCAGCCTGTCTGGATTCCTGGAATAAACCTGCAGGTAGGGGCAATGACACCATGACACTGGGAAAGTTGGGGTGAGCTTTGTTATATTTGCTGTTCAGGGCAAGCCCAGAATTGGAGTTTTCTATACTAGGGAAAGGTAATGAAGCAAAGAGTAAAATGAGAAACCTTGCAATAGCAGGAGAAGAGTGACAACAGTTTTTAGGAAGTGGATGAGTGGGAAGATGCAATAACCCTTTTGACTTAGGCACATAGGAAATTAGCAGCCTGGGAACACCAACTGTTGCCTTCCCTGGAAAGAAAAAGGATATATATTTTTGCATTGCATTGAAGTATGCCAGGCACAGCACCAAGGTTAGTGATGACTAACTGAATGACTGGGGCTGTGGACAGGAAGGGAAGTCACAGCTTCATTCCCACCATGCCAGCAGACTTTGTAGCCAGGCAGTTCCTCTTTGCTCCAGCTTCTCTGGGACAAACTCAGGAGCCTTGTCCTATAAGGATATTGTAAAGACAGAGTGTTGCAAGGAAAGGATTCAGGTCAATTACCTCATGAATTAATAGCCCCGAGAACCTCCTGCTGTGCTTAGGGGTTTATATCTGATGGTGACAGTACAGATGGATGTAATCCTCTCTGCTCAGTTCCTTGTACCAGGCTGGGAGCAGATGGTGAGGTTTTATGAGTTTTACCTCTGGTTCTGAACACAGTTCTTAGAATTGATCTTGCCTTGCTGAATTATTAGTCAAAAGGCAGACAGCACCCTGTCCAGATGGACCTTAAAAATGTCCAGTGTTGAGGAATACACTCTTTCCCTAGGGAAATTAATCCAATGGCTAATTGTTCTCATTGTGAAAAATTTTACTCTGTGTCCAGTAGGAATGTCCCTAGAAGTAACTCGTACCCATTACCTCTCATCTTTTCTGTGTGAATCCTTGCAAAAAAAGAGTCTCCATCTTCTTCGTAGCCACACTTTAAGTACTCAAACACAGTGATAAGGTCTCCCCTAAGCCTTCTTTTCCCCAGACTGAACAAACCCAGCTCTCAGCCTTTCCTCAAATGGCAGGCTTCCCAGTTCTTTGATCATCTTTCTGGCCCTTCTCTGAACCCTGTCCAGCCTGTCTACATCTTTTTTTTTTTTTTTCTGTCCAGCAGGGACGAAAATGGAACACAATATTCCAGAGATGGCTTGATAAACACTGAGTAGAGTGAGATAGTGACTTCTTTAATCTCTGCTGGTGATGGCTTTTTGATGGAACCCAACATCCTCTGGTCTTTCTTTGCCACAGCAGAACACTGTTCACTCCAGTTGAGCTTGTAGCTCACCAGGACGCCAGGTCCCTTTTCTACAGAGCTGCTCCCCAGAAGGGTAAATCCCAGTTTGTGCTGCAGTCCTGGATTATGTTTTCCCCAGCGCAAGACCTTATATTTGTCTTTGCTGAAATTAAATCATAAGCTGTTTTCCACTTCTTCAGATAGAGTTCTAAATGGGCTCATCTCCATATCATTTGTTCAGTTTCCAGAACTGCTATAATCTGCCACCTGGTGTAGATCATAAAAAATCAACTTTTAAGCATATCCTGTTCAGTAAGTGGTATTAATTTACAAAGTCAGAAAGCAAATTTTGGCTTTGTTACGTACTTTACAATTAAGATCCATTCTCTTGGTTTGTTTCTGACATGTACTGAGAATTGCTTCAACTTCTTATTTTAATGTTTAACAAAGATGCATACATTGGTTGTTGTGGGTTAATTTTTTTCTTTTAGAGTGAAATAGATTTAATAATGCATCTGACTAAAACAGGCAGCCTTTGACACAGGTTAGTCACTACATCTGAAGTAAGTATTTTAAATGGAAAAAAAAAGCCCAAAGGATTTGAAGATTATCTTCAGCTTTTTGGTGTGATCCTGCAGCAGTTCTCACATCTCTCATTTGACAGCACTGGTATAAACAATGATGAATCTCTTAATTTTAGAGTTGTCAAGAAAGGTCTCCATTTTCTTAGTTAGTTTCCTTTTTCTTTTTTCTTCATTCACATCAAGAATAGCAGGAGAGACTCTGATCTGGCATGGACACTCTTTCTGTCATTCTTTCAGGTAGAGCTGATGGTCTGGGTTTGGTGGCCAGGGCTGTGGATACAACTGTTTGGGAAGGAAGGCTTTTGCAGGAGCTAGGGCTGTCCTATGGCTTTAGTCCCCTGCTCTTGGATAGGTTGCACAGGTGCAGATCGTCAGTATTACCTGAGCATCTGTCTTTGATGGAAATAAACAGTTGACCCCAATGGCAGTCATATGCCTGAACTCCCTTTGGATGATGTAATTCCTGGACACATGACTCGTCTATTAGGTGGGTGAACTATTCTGCCCTATCTCCCTGCACTGGTGTGCACTAAATGTGTGCCAGACCTTTGTGAGGACACATTTTACAAAAAATAGTATCAGAGGTCTAATAGACAGCCATTTCAACACAGTGTTACTGTTTTTACTGTATCCGAAGATGAATAATAACACAATAAAGTATGTTAGCTCTGAAAGACTGAGACCACAGTCATGGGAAATGTGTATGCTCTTATTACCATTTTTCTTAGATAATTCCACAATGGTTCTCTGAATTAGTCTCTAGAGCTTCATTTGATTAGATTTATGTTTTTACATTTTTTTATTATTATTATTTCTGAGAAGGCTGCAGTTAACAGCTCTGGTCTTACTCATCATTATCAGAATATCTTTTCTGTCTGCTGCAAACCCTGTGATGACCTCCACAGTAATGCAAATATCTCCACTGCAATTACTCAAACCCTATTACCCCTATGGTGAATTAAGTATTTACTGTGTTCAGTTGTCAGTCTTAAAATTGTTACAGCTCTCCCATTCTGCTCCTGAAGACAGGAGAAGTGTCTGACATTAGAAACAAAGCAGTGTTAATTTATCATTAAGTACCACTGTAGTACTTACTAGCACTCTCCTTGATATTTATTAGTACTTGCCTTGAGTTGGAGATCGATTTGTGCCTGAAGATCTGCCCTTAAGCTGACATGGCTTGCTGGTTAATACTGCAGGACAGCATGGGGGATATCTCCACTGTAGTCTCTGTTGTGTGCTTAGCATCTCCTCATAGTCACCGGATCAGTGTGATCTAGCAGGCTCATTACCTTGTCATGACAGGGAAAATATTCAGAGCATTGACTTCTTTTCACCCTACCTTTGTTCCATGAAAGTGGGAAGCGAGAAATGTGTCAAGAAAAGAACAAGTTGACACCAAGTTTTTAAAATAAAATCAAGTAACAGAATTTTCTTGAGATTTTGACAAATCTGCCAGCCTTGCATAAAACTGTCAGTTTCTTACAGAGTCTTCCTCAGTAATGATACTTTTTGAATAAAATGAGAATAAATCGCAGAGCCCTAGAAATCCAACTAGAGCTTAGTCAGTAAGGAATTTAGATTTTTACTTTAGCAATCAAGGTCTGGCTGTCAAAAGACCTTTCTCTCTTTTGTCAAAGCTTGTGAGTGTTCCACTGACTGAAGATAACTGAAACTAGTCATCGACCATTCTCCCTGAAAAGTCGTGCTCCAACACTTTGACACACTGAATGCTGAGTACCACTGTTATCTGTGAGAATAAAATACCTGGAAAAATCGTCTTTAAAAATCAATCAATTCTTTTACCTTTACTGTTGAAAAGATTGGCATGATGTAAGGCATCTGACTTGAGATATATTCCACATCACCAGCAAGCTATTTGCTCCCACGTTAGAATAGCTGGGGAGAATTAGGTCTCCTTGACATAGATGAGGTCACACCAACTGAAGTCCAAGTACAGGTCAGACCAATCTACTGATGTAATTTACAAAGGGAAACACTTGTCTTAATGTTGGCAGAAATCTGTGACTTTGCAAAGACCCATTTTTAGAAATAGCTGTGATTGCCCTTCTTGATACTTAGCAACACCATAGCGACCCATAACTAGCAGTTGCAGCCACTGGACAGGTGTCTGACAAAGTGCTTTGTGACAAAAAGCAACAAGAGGATCCAACAGCTCAGGAAGCAATGATTCAATGCTTGTCAACAGCCTCCTGCAGAGTAGAAACTAAGGTGAACCCAGGAGAAGTTAGAGACCTTGACAGGTGACGTAGGTGCCACGGCAATTTCACTGGCAGCAAATCTCTTAATCCTCAGATGGATTTGGGAAGGGATTTCCTAAAGGCTCTTCCCTCCACATCTGCTCCAGCACACAGCAGCAGAGCAGCACTGCCTGACTTCTCTCCAACAGCACCGCTGAGCAATCCAACCAACAGAATGGAAAATCAGCCCTGGCCAGTGGTCCTGAGCAATCATCACCAGAGACTCCAAAGGAGGACTTAGGCATTTAAACTCTGAAGAGAAACACACCACTGACTGCCGAGGCACAGCAGGCAGCACAGTGTGTACTATTGCATGAGAGACGTGATTTCACCTCAGAGAAGGTGAGTTAAAAACACCTGGGGGTGGCAGCCCAGCTCTTCTCACAGGTGGCCAGTTGGGTAGCCAAGCTGCTGAAACAACCAGCTGGGGAGTACAGCATGCCCAGCCAGCATCTCATGGGGTGTGCTGTCTCGTTCTGCTTCAGGGACAGGGTTTGCTTCCTCTGGGACAGATTGTTGCTTTCAACAACTTTCAACCCAGCGGCTCCCCCCAAACCTGAAGTAACCCTTAGACCTGGTAGCATTGCCCAAAACCAGGAACAAATGCAGATGCACCCGACATATGGGAGCACCCCCAAACCTGGCAGCATGCACCTGATGCCCACAGCAACACCCACAAAACCTGAAGTTCACCCCAAAGTGGCAGCAACTAGCACACCCCGGCACATCCCCAAAACCTGTTAGCAACCTCCAAACCCACATACACCCCCAAGTCCAGGACACATCTTAAATCTGCCAACAGCATCATAGGTTCAGAGAGCTGCCAGATGCACCCCTGAACTGGGCACCTTTCCTCAGGCCAGGCAGACCCCCAAAAACTGGCAGCATGCATGGCCTCAGCAGGGCAGAGCAATCCCAAGCCCAACGGGCTGTTCCCATTCCATGGCATCTGGGGCAGCCCCTAGGCCAGGCCCCCCAACTGGAATGAAGGCTGGAGCAGGAAGCCTGGGCTGGTCCAGTTCTGGTGGCAACCTCACCACCAGGCTGGCTGTGCTCTTGTCAATTCTGGGGATTTCCCAGGGCACTGGGGCCCAGCCGGGCATCTTGGACAGGGCAGAGACCATGGATGCAGATGGAACTCAAGCATGTGAACATCCTCTGGGGGCAAAGGTCTGCTCCAGAGGGACACTGACAGCAGCCATTCAGGGCCAGCAAGGCTTGAAGCACACAGCCATGGCTCTGGGCAGCCAGGCCAGGCCAGTCTGTAGGGAGGAATGTCTGGGGAGGGTGCTGCCAGCCCTGGGGAAGAAGACGAGACCCCAGTCCATCCCCTAACACTGCTCTTGAGAAAGGCAGAGGATGATGACTGGCAAATGAGTGTGGGATATCCCAGTGCAGATAAGCAGACAACTTTTTTGTGACAGGTGAAGAGGGCTAGCCAGCACTTGGGGCTTGTACACAGCTAGTCCTGTGGTGGTTTTCAGGCCAACTTCAGGGCTTTTTACCTCCACTATGGTTCCCAAAAGGTGTGTCATGTCCTAATAGGCCCTGTCTGGGAGTGGCCGTCACTCTTGACTGTCACAGTGGCATGGAGGAGCCCCCATGCTGCCTGACTGGCAGTGCTGAAGCTGCTGGTTTCAGCACTCTGTGCTGACACAGTTGACCAATGGCATTTTTCAGGCTGGCTGGCTGAGTTTTGTGCCCACTGTTGTTTTCTTGAGCAGTTTTATACCCGGTCTGGCCCTGGGTGGCTGGAGAGACTGCTGCTTTCAGGCACCAGGGAGCCATGGGACTGCCCTGATGCCACCTGGCTGGCAGTGCTGGGGCTCACAACCTCCAAACTGTCACTGGGGGCTGCAAGGAGAGGCAGGATGGTCAGCAGGACGGCCACCCAGTCCCCAGGCAGGAGAAGTCATTGTAGTACCCACAACTCTCCTGGAGCCAAGCCCTAAGGCTCTGCTGACAGGCCCAGCCTGGCCCCTGGCCGCAGCACAGGACACCCAGGTGCTTTGCCTCTTACCAGTGTCCATGGGTACAGCTGTCACACTCCCAGGGTTTTGCGCTGTTCCTCAAAGAGAAGCAACATTGCTTTGGGCCAGCAGGACCAGAACAGAGACCATCCCCCTGGGCATTGGTGAGGCTGTGCCTTGAACCCTGTGTCCAGCTCTGGGCCCTCATGACAAGAAAGACATTGAGTTGCTGGACCATGTCCAGAGAAGGGCAACACAGCTGGGGAAGGGTCTGGAGCACAAGTCTGATGAAGATTGAGGGGGTTCACCCTCAAGAAAAAGATGCTTGGGAGGAACTTCTCACTCTCTAAACTGCCTGAAAGTAGTTTGTAACCAGGTGGGAGTTAGTCTCTTCTCCCAGGCAACCAGCAACAGGACAAGAGGAAATGGCCTCAAATTGTGCCAGGGGAGGTTTAGATTGGATATTAGGAAAGATTTCTTCACTGAAAGGGTGCTGAGGCATTGGAACAGAGACATGATGGAGTGGCCATTCCTTCAAGTGTTCATCATGTCAGGGACATGATTTAGTGGTGGGCTTGGCAGGGCTGGGTTAACACTTGGGCTCAGAGATCTTCAGGGTCTTTTCCAGCCTCTCTGATCCTATGATGCCTACAGGTTTTATCATGATTATTACGAATAGCAGCATTAGTAGTGCTTGCTCACGTTTCTTTCACTAGAAGTCTTCCCTTCTTGCTCTGGGTAGGTGTATTTTACTTATTACCCACTTCTCCCCTGCTTTTAGTCCATCATCTAATAGTTTACTGTGGCAAATATTTTTTTTGAAGTTAGTATTTTATCAAAAAGTTGGAAGAAAGGATATATTAGAGATCATTAATCCCTCTGCAAGAGAGAAAATTGACAGATAGATGGGTTTATAAGCTGAAAAGAAGGACAGTAGTGCCTTTTGGGGCATTTTGGGAAAGACAACTGAATTCCTTTGGGTATTATTATTGCAACTAAGTACCTCACTGCACTAGAGGAGGACATGCATATGCAAGTCCTGCCGAGGACTTTCAAAAGTGATCACACCCTTTGGGTGTGGTGGAAGTGTGTTGACGGTGCCTAAATGAAGGCATCCACAGTGTCTGGTCACTCTTCAGCTTTTCTCACAAGCTTGTAGTTCTCAGCAGACTTCCCTGAACACATGAGTGGTTGTAGGGAAAGACTGATTCGATAATCTCTCTTCAAGCCCAATTTGAGCTTAACTGGGCAAGCTGGTCTTACACCTGAAGTCTTACAAGCCTCTGCAAGTGTATTTCCTTAGATACATGAATCCTCATCTCACTGAGTGATTTTGTCTTCAATTTGATTTTGTGTGATTTTGTCTTCTGTGATTTGGGTCCCGTGACTAGCTGACATATTAACATTTAAAGATTCCTGAAGATACCTCCTCTTATATTCTAACCTGGAAAAATATGTACAACATAGACTGCATTCAGGATGCAGGATGAGAGCTAGAGTCATTGAACAGGGTGTTACTGAAGAATACAATACTGTGGGCAGTCTTCTGTCTATAGAACATATGTTTGAAGTGTATTTGCTTACCTCAAAGCAGTCTCCACCTTGCCTTGGATTCTTACAAGCAGCCATGAGGCCTCTCACTGACAACTCCCTTAACTAGTTAGTAGAAATTATTTTCTTTCTTTTCTGTTTAAAAATTGTGAAGTTCCTGACTAGTGTTGCCAGTGCCTTAGGTGGAAAAACAGCCTGAGCAAACAGAGTAATTCAGGAAACTGAATCAGAGCTTGGTCCTCTCTCTCACATGGCTTGAGTAAGTACATCCTAATACATCCAGTTAGTATTCAGGAATCATTCATGATTTTTACTGAATTGTGTGTACAGTTCCAGAAGTCAAGGGGGAGGGAAGGTGTGTCGGGAACCTTACAACTTTTAGTCAGAAAAGAAACTAATTTTTTAAGGATTTGAATATTTTGCCACTATCCAAGCAACTGTTACAGTAGCTTGAATTTAGGTTTTCACATTTCTTGTCCAGAAAATTAGGAGTGATATAGGAAAATCTGTGAGCTTTTTTACTAAGATATGTTTCATTTTCTAGCTAGCATGTAGAATTTTAGCTCAAATATAATTTCAAATGTATGACCTAATATAATATTAGGATTCTCCCCTATCTGCTGTCCTCTCTGTTTTAGATATTTCTTTATAGGATCATTGTCTCCTTTCAGAAAAAAACATGACTTCATATACTCTGTGTCAGTGACACCCATCCCAGGAGCATGCAAGCTGAACTTTTGTTTTATTAATTAACATAGTATTAGTAAAATACTCTAAAGATGGTAAGCATCCTCAGACTGCTAATGTAATTACTGCTTTTCATACCAACTATGTTCCTGAAAAAAGTAATATGGATATGAATGCTCCAAGATGATAACAGGCTGGGGCTTCACAACATGTTGATGGCTTGGAAATTTCAAATTACAAAGGCATCATTAGTTTGCAGTTTAAAACACAGCGTACAGGGCCAAGTGCACTATAAAAATACAAACATGAGGACATTCTGATGAAGTTAAGGAAATTGTGTGTATGCATAGGCATGTATAACAGCATACTGCACAATAGGACAAAAAGGATTAAATGCTTTTGGGGAGACTGGGTCATATTTTCATATTTTTGCAATGATTAATTTTTTATGGACTCTCTACACCTAAGAGCATTTATCCCACCTCTCTCTCTTGCCTTCTGTCACTTCCTTCCTCTGCCTTTCTGTCTGTGCATTGCTCCATGACAAAACGCTGCTGAAGAGCTCGTCAAATACTGCAAAATTATATCCTCACAACTTTACAGGCAGCCCTGACAGGGCCTGCAATAGGGTGAGAATTCCTGAACTTGAGTGATGACAGTGTGATTTTACAGACCAGGTTAAAGTGCTTAGGCACATCCGGAAAGATACTGCACAGCTAATGTTTCAAATAGGTGCCTGATGTCTTTGAATCTAAGCTTAGATCAGTTATGAATGTACAAATATATCTGTGTTTCTCTTAGAAAGAAATAAATAGAATTGTACTTTACCATGGGTTTACTGGCTGTGAGCCAAACCAAGGAAGCAGAGACAGGCATTGAGGCATGTATATTCATACCCTCCTGCACTGACCTCAGAGTTTACCCCAGCTTCGCATAATTTCTTCTTGATGCAGCAAACTATTTTTTATACTGTTACGGTATGTCACCTCTGAAGCTCAATCCTAAATCCAAATAGTTAATTATATGAAAAGGCCTATTAACTTGAGTAAGAGGACTACTCATGCACAGAAATCTGTGCAGTTCTGGGCCAGGTGCTAAAAAAGGAAAGCTGATCATGTTGTTTTGAAAGGCCAAGACTATAAAAGGTCTCCATATAAGTTTAAATTAATTCTCCCAGGGAAGCGAACTAGGAGTTTGAATTTCTGTATTAGTGATAAGTCGTTCACCTTTATAGTCCATCATTTATATTCATTGGCTGCAACAGACTGGAATCTGTCCAGAGAGTAGAATTCTGTTTTTTCATTGTGAAAAGATTCCTGTTTTCAGTGAAATCCTCCGTCATTTCCCTTTTTCACCAGTATGATATTACTTATTCACAAGGGTTGTAAGTTTTAATGAACACTATTTTTCGTTCTGTCTCAACCAGTCATCAAAGTTTAGTAAACCTTGTGCCTTGTGACAAATGCATTTACCAGCTGGATGGAGCATATTTGCAGTGTGCTCTCTTCGGAGATGCTGTCTCTGTGAATTACTGTGGTGCCGACCAAAAACATCTGGCATTCCCTTCCGAGGAAAGGTGAGCATAGATCCCTTATTGCTGGCCAGTCCCAGTGGGGCTCAACACTTGGCTTCATCAGAAAAAGGAGTTAGGGAAGAACAGCATGAATCATGTCTTCACCATGTGTGCAGAGATACATGAGCTTCAGGGCAAGGAGGCAACCATCCCTTCACTCCTCTTCCACACCTCCCCTGCCTGAATACACTACTGACTTCCTTGTGGCATGGCATCATTCCAAGTCTGCATTCTTCTTGCAAGGGAAAAAAAAAAAAGCTATAGTGCGCTCATCAGGACTTTCTTTGCATCTGGAAATTGCAAGGTGGCAATGCAAAGGGTAGGCTCTTTTGAACATGTGCTATTGACCAGACACAACACAGCCATGAACTCATGCTCAAAATGCAATTTAGGCCTTGAACTGCTCCCCTCTGGCACTCATATGGGATCACCATGGCAACTGTTCCACTGGGAACAGCATGGGTACACTGGAAAACACTGAAATCTTGAAAATAATTTTGGGATGGAAATCTCATTTGGCAACGAGGTCTTGTGTGAGACAATTGACTCTCTCTTTGATAAAATGCTACAGAATGCTCCCACTCCAAGGAGGGGCAGTTCCTGGGACCAACAAGTTAGTGAAAATTCTCAGAGCTACATGTAGAATTTCAAAAAAAGCTCTGGAGTTTTAAAAAACCCCCACCTTTCTGAAATTGTTCAGCTGAACAGAATAATACTTTTGTCTATACTCGGTGTGCACATGCTAAGGACCCTCAAATTGAATATAAAGTCATAGCAAGGACAAACACATTGTCTTCCTGGGAGGAGATAAAGGAAGTTCCATTGCATGGTGATGTGCTGTTTGATGACCCTCACAATACTGCCACAGCAGCTGCCCAGTGGAGAAAGTCACTATAAACAGGGAAAGAGGCTCTGATAGTAAGAAAGGTGATCATTATAGGTGATGTGAAGTACATTAAAAAAAAAAAAGTACAAAATCCATTTCGTTGAGATTTCCTTTGTTGTTGTTTCACTCTGTAAAGCTAATTGTAAAGATCAATAGGCAAAGGAAACCTGTTACTGTTGAGACCACACAGATTTCTAAGCTAAGTTTCTTTAACACTCCTGGGTTTCCATCATGGTTTATACATGTAATAGATCCAAAGAATTTCATCTGATGTGCTTATTTCTGAGAAGCTATTGCATTTTTAAGTGAATAACCTTGTTCAACCTTTGCCTTTCCTCCTTATAATATTGTCTGATGGCTGCTGGAAGCAGAGGAATTACAGTGCTTCCAGATTACTGCTGTACTTCAAAGGGGGTGGTGTGGGCCAGTGGGCTGGAACACATGAGATGGATTCTCTGCCAGGTAACCTTGGGTGGCTGGTTTCACACCTGTAAGCATCAGCTAACTGCAGCTGAAAAACAGAAGGGGAAAGGGGAGCTGATGGCACCACTGCTTTGCAAGTGCTTGAGTCACAAGCAGAAAGCTGAGACACGAGGAAAAAGCTCTATCTAAGAAGCAAGATTGACCTACAGCTACTTCTGAAACAGGCTTATTTTGGGACATGATTCAATTCTGCCATCTCTCTGTCATTTTGTAGCTAAAAACATGTGTATTCAATCCGAACACATTCATTCTGATCTGCCTGTTCAAGCTGTTTTCCAAGGTTATTGGTTAAATGGCTAAAAATATAAATGAGGACATTCGCAGGGGCTGTTGGAACAACTGTGCAAAATTTTACTTCCTTTGTAATGCTACCTGTTCTTCTTCATCATCATAATCTTAGAGCACAAGTGGTTCCTCCTCCTGTGAGTTACAGTTATTAGAGAAGAAAAACATTTTACTGAACACTGTCAGTCCAACCTTTTGCAACAGCTCTTTGAAGACAGAAGCAGATAATCTGAATTGTCTTGCAGTTGCAGATGCAAAAGCCATGAAGAAATAGTCAGTGAAGCTGTATTAGTAGTGAAAGTCTATTTCAGTATAAATGTAAAATGTTAAAAGAATCTGTCCTTTAATATCTTTGTGAGGCTGAAATGAACATGGAATCTCTTTAATTCTTGTAGATGAACCAGAAATATTTGGATGCTAGTGTAAGGTTGTTTTAGAGCCTTCGGAAGCAATCAGAGTATGAGCTGGGTGTTGTGTTCTCTAACGAAAAAACATTTAATTGCTCCCAGAGCTGATGTGAGTCATTGTTTGTTTTCTATTACAGCAACACCTCAGTCCTCAGCAGGGACTCTGAAAATGGGTTAGTTCCGTTGTATTTTTGTCCAGTTGTCTGCCTGCTGCCCAGATTTCTAAGAGGCATTATCTGTCTAAAAGTACTTGAAGCTTTACTAGGCAAGACAGCAAAGTTTCAGAAGTATAGGCAAAGAGGAGTGAAGTAAGTAGCCAATTCCACTTAACAGCATGGTGCAGATATTCTGAGTCCTAGAGATATGTCCTATCTGTCAAAACACTTCCCAGTCTGCTATTCGGAATAGTAATGCCAAGGAATCAGAAGAGGGATAAAATGTTGTGCTTTAGGATAATTATGGTGGTTTTAATGATACTTTAATGGCTTATTTGGGTTTTAGATAAAATTTTCTCAAAATTGTTAAATTTTATATTAAATCCTAGAGGTATAAGGTGATTCTTTAAGATACTTATAAAACCAATTTTTTCTCTGCCAGGTGGTTTTCCACATGATACAACATGGAACTTCTATTAATAATCATAATGAACAGAATCAACAGCATCAAATGCTAATCAATTGTCCACATTTAGGATGCTGTAGTCTGTGTGTGTGTTTCTCTCCTAAATGATGGCACAATGTAGAAGAATAAGGCAGCATCCATTAAAAGAGTGCTCATATTTTCTGATGCTTCAGTTTTCAGAAGTCACCAGAAAACAGCTAGAGCAACTGGATGCATGTATGTCAGATGGCTTGAAATAGTTTAGTGCATGTTGTAAGGACAATTCTGTTGCACCTGTCAGCATCCATGGGATTTTTCAATACTTTTGTTTCCCTACAGCACTAACATGAAATATTTCTGTATAATATGGGATCTGGGTGAAGTAAATTTGTGAATTATTATGAACTGGTGGTTCAGACTGGCAGTTCAGACTGGCAGTTAAGAGATGTAGCAGTCCTGAACTTATCCTATGTTTTCATAATGCATGGTTACCTGTCCTCTCTTCCTCTAAGATAGATAATTACATAGAAATTATAAGGACTTTTAAAATAAATCTCCCATAACTATCTACTTGATTTCAAATATTTCAAAATTACTCAGGACTCTGAGCAAGACTGAAATATTTCCTGCATTTTTGCCTGCAGTTTTGGGAACTTTGGTCCAAATATAGTGCTTCACATTACTAAAGAATATTGCTTAATTTGCCTTACAGGTATCCTTAACTCAGGTCGTCATAAATACAATATTTCCAAAGAAGGAATGTAGTGGGTTTGTCTCATGTTTTACTTTTTGTGAGATAAGAATTAGAAAAAGGGCAAAAGCAGGCCTAAACTTGTAAAGTATATACAGAAAGCTTTATTGATAGAACTAAAGAAAAAAAAGTCAGAATCAACTTTCAGAACATTTCTCCTCTCCCTACTTTTTCTTTCTTTTCTCACTGACAACATAAAGGGACAAAACTTCACTTTGAGGTAATTTCACTTTGAGGTTTTGTTTACATCCCCTGCTTGTGGTTTTTTTTTTTTTCGGTCTCATAAATGAGGAACTGAGTGCTGCTTTTCCTATAGTGAGATCATTTGTCAAGCTTCTGTCCCACACTGAGTCTCAGATAATCTGGTTGGATTAAAGCTGCAGTGGTCAATGCTACAATGCGCTGACCTTCTCATGGCATTGAATCAGTCCTACCTGTAGGTACTGCACTATATAGCAAGTGTTCACAAAACTGCCTTTTTAAATAGTTGCCTTTTACATTTCTTGAAGGTTAGTATGATAGAAAAATACATATATTTCTTCTGCTTACAATGTTTCTTGCTATGAGCAACACTGTTCAGCTGACTTTGGTCTTCCCATCTTGCAGATTTTATGACAGAAAAGAAGTGCAGGTTTTGAAGCCTGGTATATTGAATTAGTCATTCGTTCATTTTACCATGCTGTGAGCAGTACAAGTAGAGTCACTGACAGCTGTTCTCCTCAAGTGTTCTGTACTAAAAGATGATTGGTGCACATTCAAGTTTTGGAGTCATGGCATCATATGCAATTACAGAAGTGGTAATGGAAAAGTTTCAAGAACAGCAGTGATGTAGTACAATAATTCTGATCCATAATAATGGTAGGTTCAATAAGGTGAAGTGCTGGGTCCTGCCCCTGGGTCACAACAACCCCATGCAGTGCTTACAAGCTGGGTACAGAGTGTCTGAAAATCTGCCTGGCAGGAAAGGACCTCGGGGTGCTGGTCAACAGCAACTGAACATGAGCCAGGAATGTGCTCAGGTGGCCAAGAAGGCCCATGACATCCTGGCCAGTATCAGGAATAGTGTGGCCAGCAGAACCTGGGCAGTGATTGTCCCCCTGTGCTCGGCACTGGTGAGGCCACACTTTGAACTTTGTGTCCAGTTCTGGGCCCCTCACTACAGGAAGGACATTGAGGTGCTGGAAGGTGTCCAGAGAAGGGCAAGGGAGCAATGGACATGGGGAAGCCTCTAG
>VWZW01004071.1:55377-146745 GCA_013397115.1 Edolisoma coerulescens
TTCTTAATGCAAAGCATAGTCAAGCATCGGAACAGACTGCCCAGGGAGGTGGTGGAGTTGCCCTCCCTGGAGGTGTTCAAGAAACAACTGGATGTAGCATGCAGTGCCCTGATCTAGTTGACAAAGTGGTGATCAGTGAAAGGTCGAACTTGTTGATCTTGGAGGTCTTTTCCAATCGAAATGATTCCGTGATAATTAGTCTGTCTGTCCTATCCAGCTTAGGTCTTTATATTTCAAAAAGTGTATTTTATTAATCTGATAAAAAGAAACACAGTGGTAAATATGGAATAACTATAGCAATAAAAAACAAAACCAGTACTGCCCTAAGTATGAATGTAATTCTAGCACCACTTCTTCAGAAGCTCTCTGGTGCTGTCTGAAAGATAGAGACAATTTAAGTACTTAAGAGATCTATAAGAGATCTATAAAAAATTGAAGAAAAGCAGCGCTGAAGCTGATCGGTGTCAACAGCAGGGCTTTGAAAATGGAAACACTCACCACACATCAGACCTGACCTGGCATCTGCATGAGAAGGAATGGGTAGCAGGCAGTGAAACACTCATGAGGTGTTGTGGACAGAGCTGTCAAACCTGTCCTGAAATAAAAAACTCTGCCTCAAAAACACCATCTGCTCTTACAAATCTGAATATTTTAGTGAAGAGGGGAACAGGACTGCTAAAAAACCTGCAACAACATCCTTCAAATGCACACATCATAAATTCAGACTAAGCTGTCATCAAATAATAAAACTGTGATTAAAACTGGAGACAGTGAAAACCAGCTAAAAGAACAAATGGTTGCAAAATAAGTGAGGGCAGCTGTCCTCGATTATGCCAGTGTTCACAAGTGTTTGTGAAACCTACAAATAAACATGTTTATATTTTTACAGTAATGTAGACTTGGAAAGTTTTTATGTGATGCTAGATTAGCAGAACATCATAGTGATGAATGCCTTAGATGTAAAGCTAGGTAAATTAAAGTTTTGCCTACCTAGGATTTGCTCAGCATATGTATTCCTGTCCTGATACTTAGAACGTCTGTTCCAGATCAGAAGAGCGGTCAACTAAAAAGAGCCCTGTCCTGAGTGAGCCAGATGTCAGTTACAGAGTCTGGAGCAAATGCAGAGCATTAGAGAGTTAATCTCATATAGGTATTCCTCTTCCAGTTCAAACCACTGAATAATCCAGACTTACCTCCTATGCATACAGTCCTTGAGAAACTGGGGCTGGCAAGTCGTATTCAGTAGGTCATTTGATCCATCACTTTAGACCTGGAATTAGGTGAGAGGCTTTTGAGTGTGCACATGCTAACTAATGGTTTGGCTTACAGTAAGAGTACAAAAAAGCTATTTAGCACTAGCTATTTATGTAAGCATTTATTTTAAAATGCTCTAGTTGAACTCCTCCAAAGTGGATTAAGTTGAACAGCTCAAAAGAATTTTTCTGTGAAATTTGATAACCCACACAAATAGTTAGAGAAGAATAATGATGGCCCATTAAATTTGCACCTGAGCTTATCTGACAGTGAATTCCCTGTGTTGACAGGTCCCGAGAGTACAGAGCTCATGAGTGGATTGTACGCATAAAGTGTGGTGTGGCTGCAGCAGACAGGCAGCCAAACAGCCTTGAATGCTCAGTGGAGGCATGAAAGGTTATGCTGGAGAGCAGCAGAGCTTTTGTTGGCTAATTAAACAACCATGCTGTTACAGAGCAAAACAAATTAGGGAAGGGAAATATACGACAGGGGCAGGGTTGAAATAGCAATGTCAGCTGGAAAGCTGTTGCACAGAGCATTGACTGATGTGACAGGGATGTAAACACATGGACTTCAAGATTTAAAGGTATTAAGGCATCGCTTCACAAAACCTTGCAGTGTCTAATCTGTTTAAAAATGTTACTCCTTAAGGTGCTCACATTTTTAAAAAAACATTCTTTACCCATTGTTAAGGAAACTTCCCAGTCTGACCACTCACGAGACTCGGGCAGTCACAGTGCCAATATCCGACCATCGCTGTTGGAACCGCAGCCCCTTTGCAAGCAGGGGCTGCACTGAGCCCACGGCANGTGCACTTGGTTATGCAAAGGGTTGGCAGGTCACGGCCTCTTGTCGCTGTGGGCCCTCACCCCCAACTCAATCTGCATCTCCATCTGTACCCTGAACTGCAGCTTGCAAAGTGAGCTACCTGCACCAGGTGTACTCCTCAATACCCATGTTGTGGGAGCAGGTACCACCATCTTTTCTCTCCCTGCTACAGCTGTAGGTATAGTCATAAAGCTCAATGTGATGTGCCACGCTTATTCTCGAGAGTGGTCTTCTGGGTTGTGTACACATGTGGAGAGGGTGCCTTTGGCACAGCACTGCTGCAGAACAGGGCTCTCTGCAGCGTCTTTGTGACTCCTGAGCTTTTTCTGTGTTCGGTAACTCATGGTGGTCTATGAATTCAGGTTAGGTCTTACAGACATCTTCTGCTTGGTGTTTTGGTGCCACTCTTTGTCTTTCCTTGTGGTTTAAAGGCATTTTAATTCCTCAGTCACAGGATGCATCTTAGAAACAACAATGCTTATTATGAAGACAGTCCCCAGTATGGTGCTGCTTTGGATGATTTCCCAGGGGAGATTTTGTTTGCTGGCGATGGTGCCCACCACTGCTTCAGTTACTTGTTTCATGGGCCCACGTCTGTCATGGCCTGGAAGTCATGCACCGGGCTGACCAGGAGGCAGTAATGGGGGAAGTGGGTGAATGAACTGCCCCTCACATCATCTGGGTGGACAGAGCTCATACACAGAGATTTGTGGTAATCAGACACTTACCTGTGGAGTGCTTCCTACTGTTGAAGAAGGGTAGATGGGCTATAAATTAATTTCTTTGTCAGTACCTTGACATTGGTTATTACAACAGGGGCCAGATGGCTTTGCTGAGTCCAGAAAGTAGTTGATGCTTAGATGACAAATGGGAGGTGGACTGAGGAAAGCAACTTCAGAAAAACATGCTCTCAAAGCCATGTTCTCACTTACACTCAGGCAACACTGCTGTACCCAGGCAATATTGTAGTGTGGAGGCATCCTTACTCAGGAGAGCAGCTGCCTTGCCCTCTCCATTTCCTCAGTTACTCCCCCGCAATTCTAGGCAATGCTTCTTGTATATTTTATCAGTCTTGATGGCCTTGTACTGTAAATGTTTTATGTGGAAAGGCACTGCTCCGCTATGGTGGCTGGGAGAACAGGACAGTGTTTAGCAGAGCTGCCATGCTTAATGATCTGGCTGAGTTCAGAACAGAAACCCACAGGCTGGTTGCTGAAATCCTCTGCCTTTTTTAACCACAGCTGCCTTAAGGGGAAGGGAAGTGCATGCACACTATGCCAGCATCATCCACACATGAAGCTCCTGGGCTGTGCTAGCACAGAGAGGTGTCTGCAAAGACTGTCCCTATTGCTGAGGTGCTGCAGGAAACAAATATTCTGGGCTCAGCCGTTGCTCTACACAGAAAATGTTCTCCATGACAACAGAACCTCCTCCTCTGGCAGGCATTTCTCAGATTTTTCAGGTCTATTCTCCCGTAATTTGTTTTCATTTTCTAATGAAATCATTGTGATGAAATGAGACAATTGTCCCATGTGGGATTTGAATAAGCTAACTCGTGCTTGCCATTAATTAGCTGGGTTTCAGTTTTTGATTTCAAACTATTAAAATAATTAAGTTTGTATGAAGGCTTAATCACAGAAAGTAGCTGAATCTTACAGTAATGTCAGTAAGGGTCCCACTGGGGAACATGTTCCCGGTTAGCTGCTTCCGAACATTGCTTCTAGTGACCTGCTCATACGGTCTAATTGGTCTGCACTGAAAGCAGAGTGAAACCAATTAGGACTGCAGAAATCTGGTACATAGTTGGGGCCATCTTAGGGAGTTTTTTCTCATTATGGTTTGTTAGAGGATCTTTCCCTCTGGCCAGCTGTTGAAAAATGGTTTATTCTCTTTTGGCAGGAGCTGAAATTCAAGTCACATGCTCATGCCCTTGCTACATAAATTTGAATATCTGAAGTCAAGAGTGCAATTAAGAGTAGTGCTGAACCCTTGTCTAAATGAACACAGAAAGCTATGAAGATGACCCAAATCTGAGTAGGGCAAAAAGTGACCATACCTCATGCTGAGCTGTGACACTGTCCGAGTCAGGAGTGCTGATGTGGGAATTNTTCAAGAGGCTTTTCCAGTTTTCCTGTTTTGCACTAGCTCAGAGAGCATGCAATGTAAACATGCTGCATGGAACTGGACTGGTTTTATTAAACACAGAATCTCTGCCCAGGACAGAATTATTAATCAGCCAGGGTGAAGATGATTTTCCCTGGCTTCCTCTGAGTTCCACCATTGTTAACAGCTTCGTGACTTAGGAGATCAGTTGTCTCAACTCCAGTTGTATTATCTTTTGTAAGTCTAATTGCTTTCCCATTTTTAAAAAATATTCCTAAATTTTTGGCTTAGCTGTAATAAAAACATTGCTTCACAAGTCCGAGTGTTCTGAGGACATAATTCCAACATATAGATACATCTTCTTTTGCTGTCTTTTTTTAAAACATTTTTTTAATCTTGACTAGAGTTTTCCTCCATTTTTCTCTCCCCTTCTTAAAGGTACAAGACAAATAAGGCTTTATTGGGGAGAGAAATGAAACCATAGGTGATGAAATTGTAGAAAGATGAAAAAAAGGGAGCAGAGTATCTCCTTGCTACTACATGGTTGTCAGTGCAACAGCTCACAGTGAAGTAATAAGTGTAACAATCCAGAAGAAGAGTATCAAAGCAGGAAAGGACCAGAGTGCAGTGTAAAACTATGCTGAAATAAAAGTAGTGTTACTACACCAAACAAAGGGAAAACCTTGCCCTGAACCTTGCTGCACTTGTCTCTGTTTGAAATGGAGGGGGTTTGCAAACAGGCAACAAAAATAACCACAGCTGGGGAGATGGCTGTAGGTAGAGGTTGCCATATTCCCAGTTCTAAGTTAGGCAAGAGTTGGAAAGCAGTGACAGGATAATCCCCAATGGAACAAGGCATTATAAGAGACTTCAGGGTTTCTACTCAATCTTCCTCACCTTCTAAAACCAGGAGAGGACACTCAGTGACACGAAAAGGAAATCTTTCTTACTCAGTAGTTAATGAATCTTTGGCATAAGATAATGTTGCTCTCACCCATACAAAAGCAAGGTTGAAAGCTTTCCTTACTATGAAGGATCCAATCAGTGGAACGGAATTCTCTTAACTAGTCATTCAGCACACACTTTACATACTTGATTAAAAGATGCATATTATGACTACTTCATTACACTGTCAATGTAATACTGGTGGTGCACCACTTTAAATTTCATTATCATATACACCTTCTCTAAGAAGGTTCTACAGCTTTTTCTTTCTATGCAAATTTATCTATGTCAATAAAGGTAAAATCTTTGCTGAAAAAGCACAGATTATTCAAACTCTATCAGAAATAGGCAGTATAGCTCTTCTTCCAACCATCGGAAGCATAGTGGTGTTATTTGCTTGCTATTTAAGAGCAAGTGCATAAGGAGATAGAGGTATGGTACCCTGACAGTTTTTGTGTGTCTACAATGCTTGCTTTATTTTGGAGCTGCTGGAATTGTGTTGTATTACTTCGAAATGGCCATCCATATGTTCTAACGCTGTGGATTTGAAGAAACAGTCCTGTGCATAGATAAAGGCTTAAGCAGGTTTCAAAATCCAATTATCTCCGTTTGCCAGCATTCAGATGGATCTTTTTTGATTTCCTGGTATTTTGTATTGATTGTCTTAGGACCAAACTAAGCTGAGCTCTCATGGTGTTACAGCCACATGTTTCTGGCCGGGAAAGATGAAAACAGGATGTATCTGCTGGCCTTTGGCCACAGCTTATAGCTCACCTGCCTTCTTGTACTTACATGTGGTTGAATCTACTTGCAAAGAACCAATCTGCCCAACTAGCTGAATAAATTCTATTCCAAATGAACGTGTTGGAGTAATATTTTCTACAAAAATGGGGCTGGTCTGAGTCTATTTCCTGATGTTGCTGGTGGTGGGACCCAACCTAGATTTATGCCTTACATTTCAGAAAACTTCTTATGCACAGGAATGCTGGATTGTTGAGCTTTTAATCAAATTCAGGTTTCCCAGGTGCCTGGAAAGATAAATAAGTGATATCCTTATACACTTATATAACCCTTTCTGCTTAGCTTTCATTTCTTCATCCCTGGAACAGAATTTTCTGGATCTTTCCCTTGTTTTTCTGGTAGCATTGCTTGTTTCTTTCTGCCTGAGAAGCTGGGCTGAAAATGACATTATTTAGGTCTTTAATTCAAGAAATAACTTGACTGATTTGATGAAACTGTTCCCATTGCTCTCTGAGGACTTTAAACCAAATCCTCACTTTCCCAGCATTGAGAACAGAAGGCAAAAGACACTTAGACCTGAGTTGCTGATAGGTATTGTAACCATCTGGCCCCTGAAGCTGAACCTGCTGTCAGCCCTGGGCTGAGAGACCCAGATGGACTGCAGAGGTCTAGTGACAGGGGAGCTGAATAGGAAATACTGTGAGAAAGATTTCTGCCGTGACTTCAACTGGGAGGAGGTCAGGCTTTCTTCACATTGAAAATGTGCAATGGGAGATGCTTTTCATACCAAGCTCTCCAGCATTCCTTAAGTTTTCTGTTAGGAAACCCCCAGCGTCCCTTAAATCTTCTGTTAAGAAACCCTGCCTTTGCCAATCTTTGAGGATCATAAAGGGAATTTATTGTTACATTATTCTTGTTTCTCTCAGACCAAGCAGGAGAAACATTAAGGAGGGATTGTCCTGCTAGCTGACAGTTATTAATTTCTTATGAGTGTTTTGAAGTCCAGATGATGTGTTTATATTCTCAGGCTGTATTATTTTTCCCATGGTTTTTGAGCTCTCCTTGTGTTTTTTCAGAAGGGTTTCCTCTTAAGCTAAAAGCCATTATCAGTCATAAGAATTATCATGGCACAGCAGCTGTGCAGCTCATTGCACATCTAAGGGAGGCACCAAGAAGTTTTTCCCATAGACCAGCAAAGCTGTTTTTCCTGAAGAAAAAGATATTGCACCTTCAAGTATTCTGTTGCTCTGCTGGAGTTGACTCTTGTCACAGCTTGGATATTGACAGCTATCCACAGGTTGGATAGCTCATCCCAAGAGTGTCGTTCTCCCTATAACTTCAGTGAAAGAAATTTAAATGCATTATGATAATAGCAGTATCTGATAAATCTGCTGCAGATAGGCAGGGCTACAGGGTTTAGCAGAGCAAATAGGCTGGCTTCAAAGAGCTGTAACTATGAGCAAAATCATAACTCTGGGAGGATATATTCTATGCACAAAATCTGTGGGTTATGAAAAGGCCTTGCTCTCTCCTATGCTGTGCAGCCTTCAGGAGAGCAAGGATGTGGTTTGCTTTGTCTCTTGAGTGGCTTGAGCTGAAACAGTGTGCTGACCTCTGAGCTACTGGCCAGCAGAGGACAAGGGCAAGCTGTGTGGGGGCCATACAATTAGTTTAGGCACTCCATCAGTACCTGCCAGCAGGAACCACGTACCTGGGAGAGAAAGCCCTGCACAACCAGGCTACCAAGCAACAAAGGCAAAGCCACAGGTGACAAGGAGCTGTCTGCCAGATGAAAACATTAGGGTCTGGCTGGGGGCCTGCCCCAGAAGCAGTTTTGAAGCACTTTGGTCCTCTTCAAGTGCTGATGAGAGAGCAGGCTAGCCACTTTTTCACCACCCTGGGCCCAGCTATGAAATCAAGCCTCTCGCAGGAGGTGAAAATACCACCAGGATTTCACAAGGATATTTATGGCATGTGATAGACAGTGGTGGATCCTGCAGATTTCCCATGCATGTCCTTCACAAGCAATGTGGTATGGTGGGAGATAGGGGATGAACAACGCTGGAGGCTGCCACATCCTGTTTGTGTCCTGTTTGGGAGAAATGTTGCCTACATTGCTAAGACAGGTAGTCCAGTCTGCACCACTGCTGGGAGAGGGCAGTCAACAGCTCTTCTGATAAACCCTGGTGATGACAGCTGCTTTTCACCCAGTAAGCCTGTACATGTAATCTGAACCAAAATTGGACTTGCACTTAGCACTCTTTAAACAGAAATCATATCTAGCTCATTACAGTTGTTGTGGCTAATAATCACTGACAGATGTCTGAATAAAACCAGGAAACAGCAACACAGCAGAGGAGTGGGTGGTGCATGTGCTCCCTTCGGTGACCAAGTCCTGTGTGTCACTTCGGGGGGGGAGGACTGAGCCTGTTCTGTCATTATAAATAGCACACCTCTGTTTCGAAGTATCTCCATATGGGAGTGAAGAGATACTGAAAGCTACCCTAGATTCTCCAGTCTGCTGCTGGCATTGCTCCCAGAATGCAGCCTGCTGAAACTTTGAATTTACCATTACAGAAATGTTGGAGGAATTGCTTATCAAAGAATGAACAATCTTTATTTCCCAATAATAAAAAAACCCCATGTAATGTTTCTTGCAACTAGAACTGAGTATAATGAAGAGACAAAACTGAAATAACGGAAGATATTTTTGACATGTTGATATGCTTAGCCTTAGTCATCTACCTTTAGTGATTATGCATTAGGCTTTGAGAACCAAAGATATAATAGAAAATGTAGGAAATTGAAATGAAGTAAAAAAAAAAAATTCAGCTATGAGGGTAATCTCCCATGCTTTTTCTTTTTTTTTTTTTTTTTTATGCCAGTGTCTGTAAATTCTACCCATACTGAGATAAGCTAATTGGAAAAAGAGAGGACTGTGAGCTTGAAGATTCACAAAAAACTGTTTCAAAGTACCTCCTTTGATTATAAAATTTTCATTTCTTCAGTTTCTCGGTGACATAAATCATCCCATCATGGTTAGAGAAAAAAAGACATGGAATTCATGCAACTTCCCACATTTCAAATTGTGTATTTGATTGTAGTGTTTATAATCTGGGTAAATAGTCTAAATCACTGTTTAAAGAGGACAAGCAACATAATATGGAGTAATTCACAGTGTGCACACAAACACCTTGAAAATCTGTGGGGACAATTTCAAAGTAATTAGTGAACAAAGGTTCTTGGCTTTAGTCAGCTTTAATGACCTCTCTTTTATTAAAGCACTGATTAGTCCTGCTCTGGTGGTAGAAGATAACTAGAAAAGGGCAGCTAGGCCACAAAGCATGAAAGGATCTGGAAAATCACATTGGAGGTGAGACTCAGGAGAAAACTAATTGGCTAGTTTGCATCCTATCAGATTAATTATCATCAGTGGTCTAGTAAGAATGCTGTCTGCTTAGCACTATGAACACTTTCAAGAACCAATTGGAAAGTGCTGCCAGGTGTGCACACTGCAGTTGTGCACACTTTTTGTCATTTGCTGGTGGAATAGCTTTGAATAAATGGTAGGGAACCATACTGCCTAGTGATGCATGCAGCACATTTAAATTAGTTTTGTTAACTAACTCTCAGCCTTCTGTACCACTCCTACTTGCAGTAGAAGCTGGCAGAGAAACCATTACCTTTCACAAAAATTAGTTTTGGCCAGCTTTGGTACATGACTTTCAGTCCTGAATGACAATGTGTGTCTTGAAGGGCTTTGCATCAGTCTGCTGGATTAGAGAAATAATCAAGCAGGAGTATGTTAACAAGGCAGCAAAGGGAAAAGTGTGGTTATTTTGATATATGATCTCTCACTATGGCTGGGGGTTTTTTATCAAGTAGGGCAAAGAAAGATGATCAGGAGTACTAGAAATGCCAGGGCACATAGGTGAAGGTTCTCACCAAAATTTAAGTGTTAATCAGTGTCATTGTGTTTTCTAAGGCTTGCAAAAGTCCATCTCTGAGGACCTAGGCAGAAAAGGAAGTTTGGTCACCTTCTCCCTGTGTGTGCAATTCCTTTCCCTCTTGCATTGCCAGAACTAGGCCACCTAAATCTAGCAATGACATGTTTGTACCACATCAGTGTTCAGTACTTGAATGTGAAGCTGAACACCTGAAAGTCAGCAGGTTCATTTTTTAGTGTGCCTAAGTGGCTGTGAAGTTAATGGTTACTGTAAGTTGTCAGAGGTTATTAGGGTCCTTGAAGGCTGAATTCTGCTCCCTATAATGCATAAGGAAGAGGTGATCCAGGCACAAAAGTTGTGAGTAGGATGTGGCCTGTAGTTGTCAACAGTTTTCGTTTCAACGATCAGTCTGGCATTCAACACCCATAATATTTCAAGGTCTCTCAACTTTTGGAAGTCATATGCCTTGTCCAGCCCCAGGATTTCCTACCATTATGCCAAATCCTGTGTGTGTATGTAGTGTCCTCCATGCATTTGCTATCTGTGAGTCTCACAGAGGAACAGAAAGAGAAACATGTGGAAAACCACAGTGAAAGCCATGTAGATTATGGATTTTTTCTTGTCTAGTTGGGTCTGAAAAGTGTCCTGATGTTTCTAGACTAGTGATTTAAGGAGGAAATTGACAACAGAATTTTTCCTGTTAGAGCTAAATCTCAACCTTTTGCTTTGTTTCAGTACACCTGCAGCTGGAAGAGGTATCATTGCATGTGTTATGAGAGCTGTGTGTCAATACGCATCTCTGGTAGGGAAAGAAAACGTCCTTGTTCGATCTTTGACAACTTAGTTTCTTTCATAAAAATTGAATCCCCACATGTTAAATCAATGTAGCTGATTTCCTGTTTCACTCCTCTTTATATTTCCCTTCCATTTCAGAAGTTAGAAGGCTTTGTAAAGAGTTGGATTTTCTCTCTTTGGTAAATTGCTATTTGTACAATCTGGTTAAATCTGGAGAAAAACTGCAATCCTAATTATCTGTCTGAGCCACCTATTCAGGCTAAAAAAAAAGTTTGCAAGAGAAGTGAATAATACTTAATTTACTTAAGTAATTTGAGAGGTCTCCAATTTACTTTTGCAGAGGTCTGGGAGATGCCTGCCTTTTCTGTTATTTTTACAGATTTCTGAAAAGCTGCCATGTCTTCCATTCTTGTTTCTAACACAGAAAAAAGTCAGGCAGATCCAACTGTACTAAAACTGAAAAAACTGAACTGAGAGGCATGGGCTGTATTCTGAGAAAATAAAAACAGCATCTATTTTATACAAAGACATCCCCAGAAAGTGTCTGGGTGACAATTTACAAAATCAGATCCAAGAAGGTATCAAGACACGGGACTCCCGTATCATATATACCCTCCCACAAAAAACTCATGAACCTGGACTAGAAGCAAGATGAGCTAGTGGAAATCAGTCCTGGCAATGGTCTCCAAGCACTCGCAGAATATGGTGGTTAAACAGGACTTGAAGAACCAAAGTACTACTGGGTTTGTTGGTGATTGTGGTCTTGGTTTTTTTGTTTGTTTGTCCATCTCCAGAGTTTGTATATGATGTGGACAGTTTCTGTGGACTCTGTCTCTGATCCTCAGGACTATTCAGGTTTTGGACTATCATTGATAGTATCTCTAGTCTAATCTGTATGTGAGAACCAGGATTTAAATACTTCAAGCTTTTCTGTTACAAAAAAATGGGGAAACAGAGGTAATAATTCTTCTGCTCTCAAAGACTGATGAGAAAATTATGAAGCACTTGGATTCTCTAGTAACGGAGAACATATGACTTTCTGGGGATGACTAGAGGGGTGTTTAAGGTACCAGGACTCCCAGGACTCCCAAAATTTCCTGCTCAGATGGATCACTTGTTATCAGTTCTGTTATACTTTCAAGCACTTGCCCACATGTTATTTTTTAAAAAAAATGGACAAAGTGTGATTGGGCAGAAATGTAGGTTTTACATCTGCACAGGCTATTCCCAACTATTCCCTTCTCTAGAGATTAAATGCCATGTTTCTGACCTCACCTTACTTGACTTCTTTGCTTCAGAACTGCCCTGCTCCTTGTCTAATGGTGTGCAAACTGTTGGAGGAAAGGGAGATTGTCATTCTATTGGAGTACTGTTTTAGGAGGAGTAAAGATTCTGTTTCATGAAAACACAGTGACTGCAGACAGTCTGTGTCCTACAACTCTGCACTTCACTGACATTTTCCCAGGATTTTGTGTAGCTCCAAAATGGTAGACTTGCTTTTGCATCATCTATTTCCAATTTACCATACTGCACTGGGGAGTGATTCTCAAGATTCTAGCATAACCTCCAGTATCATCCTGTAATCCTAACTCGTTTGTGGGACTAAATGGTAAATGGTTTCAGTGTTATTCTCAATTGTCAGATCAAATCCACTAAAACTAGAAGACAGGCAGGATGTTGCCCGTACTTTCTCTTTCAGAAGCCTCAGCTACTAGAAAATGTTAATGACCTTGGTTTGCTCCACTAACCTAACTTAGGTTGCGGGCTTTCTGACTGTGAAGCGTGAAATTTGTGCACTTAGGAGATTCTGCATTTCTCTGTTTGTTCCTTCTGATCAAGGGAACACAGTAGTCAGCTGAATCCTGGCAGAAGGTTTTTTGACAAATCCTTGCCAATTCAGCTGCACTAGCCATTAATAGCTGGATAGTTGTCATAAGGCAACATGGAGTTGAACAGAAAGTCTTGAACTCATTTTCACACTCTACCCGCAACCATCTGAGAAAGACAAAATGATGAAAGTTTCTTTTCCTGGGTGAAGCTTTAAACATTCACTATCAAAAAGACAGTGAAAACTTTTTATCTTGGTGCATGTTTTCTAGATGATCTTTAAGGCAAAGATCTTTTTGAATGTTGTCAATCAAAAGAGTGGGGCACGAATCTACAGACATTACTAATCAGATTACACAGGGTACACTTGGATTTGGTCACACAGTTTACACCTGGATTTAATAAAAAAAAAACAACCTAAAATATTTTGAAATAAATGTTTTGTCAAGCTTTCAAAAAGGAGAGAAGCTTCATCTCAGGAATCCTTCCTCAAAGTCAGCTGCTTTGTGTGTTAACTTCTTTTATTTCATCTCATCCATTCTGCAGCAGCCCTTCTCATGTGCCTTCTCTTTGTGGTGATAGTGATGTTGCCAGTACAATGTGCACCCACCCCTTCATCCAGCCCTGGGAGCTTCTCTTTCCAGCTTCCATGTAGAAACTCTGGCTGCTTCTCTGTGCTCCAGAAGTACCATAACATATGGAGCTGCTGCTTTGGGATGTGATGTCCCAAAGCCCTTGTTCTGCATACAGAGATTTATGTCTAACCTAGTTGATGCACACTCCTTAGATGGCCCAGAAAAGAAGCCCACAGTAGACTTGGAAAGGAGGGAAGTCACAATATTCACTCACAGAACTTGCAGACACTGAATTGGTTGGAGCTTTCCCTGATACCAACAGTTATGCGGAATTATAATTTATCTTCTGATTTGAGTCTCTAGCAGCATTTTGTCTGTCATTAGTTTCAAATATGCCCCTCACACTGTAGAATGGGCTTCATGTTCTTCTTCCTTTTTTTTCCCCAGTCTTAGGTTTCCTCAGTTTTACATGGACCTGCAGCACCTGCTGTCCTGTACTTGAAAGTAATTTCCCACAGTTAATTTATAGGTGTCAAATACTTGTTGTTTAAGTCAGCATATAACCAATCTTTATTGGCAGTGACAAGTGAGTGCTCACAAGTTATCCCATTAACCTCAATAAAGCATCACTTCAATGATACTAATTTTAGCAGGGTCAGATGGAAAATTGTTTATTTTTGGGGTTAAGGTGAAGTGCCTCAGATTTTCATCTTGGTTTTGTCTCTTGTTTCTGAGGGAATTTTGGAGGGTAAAATAGTTTTAAAACATACTTATTTCAAAGAGCAGCCACACAGTGAATAGTGTCATTGTGTCACAGTCTGCTTCAGGAAATCCTGGGGACACAGTGGTAGTGTTTCTTCCATTACTTAACAGCTCTTTATAGAACCATTCAAAATTAGAACTTGTATTAAAAATAATCCTTTTATGCAGGTCTTGGAGAAGTCTTTTAACTCAAAATATTCCATTGATGTTTTTAATCCAAATCGGGCCTTTATTCCAGTTCACTTACAGCAAAATGAAATGTTTTCCCCTTACATTCTACCTGTTCTCACTTCTTCCACTTGATATGGGCTATCTTTCCTTGCAAAAAACCAATTTTCTGTCCTGAGTGCATCTGCAGTACTTGTAAAGCTCCTTGTTACATCGCCATCTAGTGATTTAAAATCATTGCAAAACTTAGGTGAAGATGTTTCACTAACGGCCAAGTCAGTGTTGAAGACCCTTACCTGCCGATGCAGTTGCCTGTCCTTACATGTAGAATGTCTAACCGAACGTGAGTGATTTCCTAGAATTTGAAATATTAACCTTTTCTCTGCTGTCAGTGTATTTTTACAAAAAGTGGATGCAAGAGGAGGGAGGAAATATGCCAGAAAGCCTTGAGTATACAGCTAAAAAAAGTACCAATATATCCATTTAAAGAAGTATTGATTTGGTGTACTGAAGCGTAGTAGCACTAACAGGAAATTACCTGTGTGTTTTCAAGCTAGAGGTCTCCTCCACTCTGTTTGATTTTTAACACAATCTGTATTATCTGTTTTTGTATTCTCTTCTTGTGTTGTGTGTTCATATTAAGCAACAGTTAAGATAGCATGGGAAACAAATGAACAGTACACTTTTAAAATGTAACAGAATTGCCTAACCAGAACTAGGTTGCTTTTTTGTTTGCCAGTTATAAAGTGAGCAGCTGTGGGATGGTCACGTATACATGGTCTTCACATTTGTAAAGGTGGGAAAAATATTATAGAAAACTAGGTGCTGCTTTTGATTTAGATATGTGGTAGCACAGGTGAATAAGATGTTTTGGGGGCATTTCTTTACTGAGTGCTTCAAAACAAGCTGTTAAGCACATCTGATTTTCTGCTTTTATTATTCACAGATGTGCTAAAAGGGCCAGGACATAATTTCTAATCAGAGAGATGCACAGCCCTTTTACTTCTTGCAGCAAGATAATTTCTTACTCTTCATATCTCTCAGTGTCCTGTATCTGTCTCTGTGTTGTTAAGAGCCATTTTTACTTGGAAGTGCCAACAGTAATAGTTTTGTCAGCCTGTGGATAGCAGAGAGACTTTTGCTCAGATAATGTCTGAAAAATTTATGTCTGAAAGAACTAAGATGGATGTGCTATCCCTTCATTATTTCTCAATAGTCTTCTTTGTAATGGTAGGCTCTGAAAGCTACAAACCTGTGTAAGTATCAGTGACTGAAATATCCTTCCTCATGAGTTAAACCAGGGTGGACCTATTTAAAGTATCTCTTCTTTTGAGTCAACAAAGGGCGAGATGAAGTTGCGCTTTCTGGCGGTATTATACATAGGGATTCCTCCACCATTGGCACTGGGCTCCCAGGAGCCACAAGAGTTAAAATATGAGTTCCTCTGTTTTAAGGCCGAATGCTTTGCACTGGCAGCAAATTAACTGCCTTCCCTGCCATCATCTCTCACTCCTAGTCCTGAATTGGGTCCATTGTCTTATTTACTCACTTCTGAAGTGATCTTTGGGGTACAGTTTGGGTTTAGCAGAGAGCAAGTTTCCTGCAGTGCCAGAAGATAAGACTTACATGTAGTTGACAGCCTTTTAAGTTTAATGCATATTTTGATGGAGCTAGAACTGCTTCTGAAAGCTTGCTTTACACAAATATATTCCTCAGCTTTAAGATACTCATTATATATCTTATTTCACTAGATTTGCATCCTCTTTGTTGACATAGGCATGTAATCTGATTTTCAAGCTGAAATACTGGAATCTCTATCTGCTTTTAGAAGTGGTGGGGAAAACACTGATTGCAAAAACCAGGCATATCTGGAAGAATTTTTGGAAAGAAGTCAGTATAAATATCTGCTTTTTACAAGGTGGGAAAAGCAAGTTAATCGCACTAAGAAAGTAATTTTTATGAGGTTCCCTTGCAAGCCAGAAAAGGAGGCAGGAAATAAGAAATTATCAAATACTGAGGTGTTATCCCTAGAGAACATATGAAAGGCAGCTTCACAAGCCATCTGGAAATTTAAATCTGGGGTTCCCTCTGTCCCAAATAGTCTTATCAGCTGTTTCCATGTCCTTTCAGTGAAGTATAAGGAAAGTCTTCACTCCCTTGAGCACTAAGATGACTCTGTAAGTCACACACATCCCCATATGCTGATACAACTTGTCCCGAAGAGAACAGAACCTTAAAACTCATGAATGAATTTTCTTTTTATTTCATGTCTGTGCAAGGCTAATTACAAGTCACTGCAGTGGTGACTTGTATTACTGTGTGGGAGTCATCATTTTACCTCAATAACACACTGAGTAGAGAACAGAGACTGGTTTTTGTTCCTTGGGCTCTGTTATGGATTTAGAACTATGCTACGTCACTTTATTACTTTGTCTTCAGGAATAAATATCACCATAAATTGGGCTGTGCATATATAGATTTAGTTCATCCTCACATGAGAGATTAGAAAGTTACCCTGACTTTAAATGCTGTTTATGGTAGAAAGGTATTGATAGAGTTTTTTTCACAGCATGATGAAGGTCACAGACGGAAGAAGACAAATGACCTGCAGTCTTTCTAGAGAGGATCTGATTTTTGCTACGACAGTTTAAGGACCTGCAAGAAGTCCAGCCCAACTGAAAAATACTTTTGTGTCTGAAAAACTGCATTTCTTTCCTATTCAGAGCCAGGACTGAGGACAACTCTTTTCTCCATTATACTCTCCATTGAAGCTCATTAGTCTTTTTTCTGTAGCTGCTGCTTTTCCTCAGCTGTGTATTTTAGATTCTTTCTTTCCTGTTGCCCTGTGAAATCAATAGGTCTCTGTACTGACTACTGTCCATGAATTATAGAGCAGAGTCTCATACATCTGTTCAAAATTTCTTCAAAAATAGCAGTATAATTTCAGAGAAGCATAGAATCAAAGAATCGTTTAGGTTGGAAAGACCTTTAAGATCCTTGAGTCCAGACATTCAACCAACACTGCTAAGTCCACCCCTAAACTATGTCCCTCAATGCCATATCTACATATCTGTCAAATACCTCCACGAATGGAGGCTCCACCACTTCCCTGAGCAACCTGTTCCAGCGATTAATTATTCTTTCAGTGAAGAAATTTATCCTAGTGTTCAAACTGAATCTCCCGTGGTGCATCTTGAGGCCATTTCTCCTTGTCCTATCACTAATTCCATGTGGGAAGAGGCTAACCCCCGCCTGGCTACACCCTGCTTTCAGGCAGTTGTAGAGAGTGATAAGGACTCCCCTGAGCCTCCTTTTCTCCGGGCTAAATACCCCCGCTGCCTCAGCCAATTCTCATAAGACTTGTGCTCTAGACACTTTCTAGATGCCTAACTGATCTCCTTTTGACATGATCCAGCAGGCCTTTGTGCTTCTGGCTGCATTTTTAATGTCTAAAAATGCAGAGCACTTGAGCCTTTTCCTGGTTTTGTGGCATTCTTAAAGCCTGTAGAATGATTTCTGTAGGAGTTCTCCAGCACTGAATAATATGCTTCCCCAGCCTTTTTTAGAGGAACAGATTGGTGTTTGGCAGTGTTATTTTGCCCTCTGCTTTTCACAGATCTTTTAGAATCTTTTAGAGCTCTAAAGAGATGACTTGAGAACTTACCCTGCAGTCAAATTTAGATGGAGTTGGCCTGTGTGGTTTTAAAAGCTGTTGCAAGGCAGGGATGGAACACATTTAATTTTCTTTGGAATCCCTGCTAAAATTAAGATACATTTATGGTCCTGTGCCATTGTACGAAAGCAAATTTGTATAGTTATTTTTCATTGTCTGCATGGAAATATTTTAGCAGATCTTTGTATTTCTAAGCCAACATCAGATTGACTCTTCCTATTTTTTAAAATCCTGTTAGGGAAAAAAGTAGCTTATTTCCTGGTGCTGAAATTGGTATTCATATCACAACTTTGAACTTATTCTCCTTATGAGGTATGGGGTATTAGTTGGAGTAGGACATCACTCTATAAATAGCTTAAGTTCAAAGGAATGAAGAAATAAACAGCAATGCCGCCTTCTCCCCAAAAGGGAAAGGAGCATCTTCATGGAGTGGTTTTCTGATCAGCAAATAAAACCAAATTGTTGCACGATCTCTAATGGGCCCTCATTCTACAGCACTATCAATGCCTTTGAAGTACTTGACGACCTTTGCTTTGCCGTTAATTTCACTTGAGACTGTAAGCAAAATTTAAAAAAGGTCCATCCATGATGGATAGTTCTGTCCTGAGCAGTTCCACTCAGTGGTCTAGCAACCATTGGACATTTTGCCTTTGTGTACATTGGATCATGATGCATGAAGGTGATTCTTGGAACCTTGCAATGTAAGCACCCAATACATTAATTTTGAGAGGTGTGGATCCTTTCTGCTCCATTGACTATTCCATGAAATTAGCTGTTAAAAGTACAATGTCAGGGCAGGTCACTTTGTATCAGAAGGGAATGTTCCCTTTGGCCATTTGTAAACCTTAACATTTGTTGGAGTGATGTTGAGAGTCACTAGGCATGATCAAATAAAATACAAGTGTAGGAGTGTTATTTCCTGTGGTAAGGTGGCTTATTGGCATTACTTTTGATTCATATTAAATGAGCATCATGCTCCATGCCCAATAATGTTGAAATTATTGGAATTTCCACAAAACTTTGGTTTATCTATTTACAACCATCTGCTCTTCATGTTTGGAGTCCTTTTTACTTATGAAACCTGGTAACATCAGCATGCAGTGAAGAACTGCTTGATGGACCATCATATCACAAGAATTTGCAGCGCAAAAAAATTGTATGGTATGCCTGTTACAGAAACTCATGTATTGAGGCTCCTGTCAGTCAGAATGCCACTGAACATGATGATCTAAAAATACAGATCATAAGGGATGATCCAGTTCAAATGGGGTTTTTTTAGGTATGACAACGTGAAGGGAAGTAGGAGTACTCCTGAGGTCATGAGAGAAGTCTGTCACAGAATCAGCTCAGCTCTCTCACTCTCCCTCTGCTCCTTTTTATTCCCAATGCATTTTAATTTTCTCTCCAAATGCACAAATCTGTCAGCCTAAGCTGATGGACTACAGTAAGAAGGAAGGTTGTGAAAAGGAAAATGGCTAAGAAAAAATAACATGCAACATCTTGGTGTCTCGGGACTTATTATAATACACAAAAATAGTGCGTAAGGAGCTGGTATGCCAGAATAAAAGGATTTGTAATAGAATGTAGGTAACATCTTAATTAAAAAAAGAGAAAGACAGAAGGGCACAATTAGTGAACTGCGGGCAATACAAATTTGAATGATGATATTATTCATTAATTATCAGGATTCTGCTAGCATTTCTTTAATCAAGGCATTTTTAGTTTAAGTCTAGCAGATGGTGTATCTTGTAGTTCACAGTAAGAGACTGGCCATTATCTTGAGCAACCAGGTCTGAAGACATTTGGAGCTAATATACATATAGAGTTCGATTTTCATGTGAAAATTTTTTGTGTCCAGCCAAGGTTGCACCAGCACTATCAGAGAGATCAGGCTGACTTCCTAAAAAGTTATCTGTGGGTGAAAGTGAGGTCAGAGTTGTAGGGAGAGGTAAAACTCTCATCGGAACAAATGGTTGTACTAGCTGAGGCCATCACAGCTGTGAAACCCTTTCTGCAACACTGTGGAAAGTTTATTTGTCTCAGATATCAAATTAGCTGTTTGCAAAAGAGATCACACATCATGAAACGGGATGGGGAGGTGAAGTCAGAAACCAAACAACGTGGTATCATCTGTTTAGGTCCGTGCACCTAATAGAATATAATATCACTTTCTGTAAATATTGAGATCACCACATCAGCAGTGTTACAGACATACTCAAAAGCAATCAAATGCCAATTTTAAATGTATCTCACTGGTAGCACTTCTCTGGAATGCCTCTGTTGTTCTTCAGGATACATCTTAAAATTTTATTCAGTACAACTGACTGGCAAATGTAAGCCAATCATGACCATGGAATATCAAAACCAGAAGGTTTAGATGTTTTGAATTTTTTTAGCTTATGTCACACTGTTGAGAGGCTTCCATTGTCTGGTAATTTAGATTTTATATTGGCCAAATATCTGCACTTTAACATGCACGGGATTTGGTACCCTGTAAGTTTGCTTTCCTTCTGGCTCTCTACTCTTCTGGGCGAGCTGCTGTGCTGAGCTCTGACTCCAAGCCACAGTGGTGCTTGCTGGTACTGTAGGTTTCTCTCAATTCACAGGAAACATTTGAGTTCAGAGCTCCTTGAAATGACTAAGTGTGGGACATCAGTGAGCGTAGTGAGTGGTCCCCTGCCCCCTTGTCCCATATTTAGCCTGCTGTGGGATCACTGCAGGACTAGGCACACGCAGCTGCCCACAGTGTGTTACCCACTGTCCTCACCTGGAGGGCATTGCCAGAGCTACAACTCACCCCTGCAGCAATACCAGGTGCCAGCACAGGTTCACTTTTCAGAATAAGCACTGTTTTCCAACATGGAAAATTTCTGCTGAGTTGCATCCCATATTCATCCCTATACTGAATATGAAAGGAAGGAACATACAAAGGCCCTTTGAGCTGTTGCCTTTTTCTCAGCCTGGAAATGAAACTTGAGATAATTTTAGTAAGGAGGTAATATAAAAGTGGATCTTTATTTGGAGGCCTCCAGGGGCAGCTATGGAGAAGGTCCACAAAAGCCCAGCCCCCATGGGGTGCATACAGTTTTATAAGTTTGGTAAATTAGCATAATTGACAAAAAGCACCAATCAGGAGCACAAGTGGTGATGCAATTGCCCCTCGAGTCAAGCCCCTTCTAAGTCTTCTTCCCCTCGGATGGGACTGTACTTTGTTGATGAAAATGTGTCTGCAGAGCTAGTTTTCAGTCTTGGTAGCCAGGGAGAAGCAAGATAGGATAGGGGCCCTTGGAATGTGGTTTTTTTTTCTGCCTAGGGAAAGAGCATGGGAAAGCACTGGGAAAACTAGCTAGAATACAATAATAGGCTACAGGGCTCCCAATACCTGTGCAAAGAATACAGAGAATACACAAAAGAGAAAAGACAAACATCAAAATGGCATCAGAGCTGGTGTGAATAAGCCTCCCTCTTAAGCTTCTTTTCCCAGGACTTCTACTAGGATAGATGGAGGAGGGCTAGGGGGACTCTGTACATGCGTACTTTGGTCTTTTGCTGGCTGTTCCCCACGGTCAGCGCTCTCCTGGGTTCCAGGCCCAGCAAGAAGCACAGCAAGAAGCAGGTGAGGAGCGCAGGCAGGTGTGCGCGGGCTGTCCCGCTGGCCAGGGCTGGGAAATGGTGTCGCCAGCAGATGGCATCAGCAGCACGGGCCGGCTCCCGCAGCCCGGCACGGCTCCTGGGGCCGCGCTCTGCCGGCAGCGCCGGCCCCCGCTGCCTCCCGGCTCCGCTCGGCCTCGGCCCTCTCCACGCCTGCGGACGCTTCGGGGGCAGCTCCCCGGCCTGCACGCTGCGCGGAGAAGGCTTCTGAGCCAGGCTTGGTTGTGCTGTGTTCAACCTGACCCCTGGTGGCACAACTGGTACCGCTCCAGGCGTTTTGGAAGGGTCACGACATCTGAAAGCGTCAGCGTGTAAATTTGACAGGACTGTGGGCAGCTAGGCCGTGCGCTTGAAAATAGCTAAAGGAAGAACAAGGTTTGCAAGCTGTCTGCCCCAACATATGTCTGATACAGTCTTTCATTGTCCAGGCAGCACTTCTGAGGCAGGTCTCCTCTCAGAACAAGGTCTGGTACCAGTAACTCATACTCTTTCTGTTTTGCTGGACTCCTGCCATGGAAAAAGCTATTCGGCCACACAGTTTTGCCCACCCCAGCAGCCTCCTTATTCCGTGGTGGACATCAGGGCTTCTGATGCTCACCTTGTCAGAACTGGTATTGACTGCAAAGTTAATGCTGGTTTGCTTATCTTTAACTTTCAGTGTTCTAACATGTATTCAAAAAAGAAAACGGGTGCATAAACACACAAAACCTTCTTATCCACATGTTTTAGTCTTTTTTTTTTTTTTTAAGTAAGTCCTGCCTCCTGACTACCTGTGTGAGTGAGCTTTTAGCATTATAATATCTTGAAGCTTGCACCAGACTGACTGTTCTGTGCATTATACACTGCTCACAGAACATGTAAAACTGCCTCTGCACAAGTGGATTTGCATCATGTACTTCAGGAGTAGTATGTGGAAAGAAGGGCACGGGGAAACAGCAATGCTGTTCTTGCTGCCAGCACCTTCTGGAGCATATATGGCTTCATGAACTCATGGTCAGCCCATGCCACTTATTTTCAAGAGCATGCATGTTTTTACACCTAAACCGTCTGGGTGCTAAATCAAATGGCTTCCCCAGCAACCACTGATACCAGCAAGGGTAGAGATCTATGCTTTGAATTATCTTCTACAGGAGGCTACCTCAGTGTTTCCTGGAAGGGTAGAGACAAGCCAGCCATGTCAGTTATTAATGCAGACATCACTTATATATGACAGAACTGTATTAGAGCAAAATACAAGCTTAGTGACCATTAGAAGGAAAATACAGATAGATATATAATCTTACTGCATGCTCCTCAATGAAGGATTTTGCCTCACATTAGTAAAATTCTACTAGGAAAAAAATTAGATCTGCGACTTGTTAAAGTGGGTGTTTGGAAAAAAAGGGATACTTTCATGTACTGTAGAAAAAGACCAAGCCAAATTCTTTATGTAGCAGATTATGCTTTGGCAAAAGTCTTGATTGTGAGCTGAGTTAACTAAATCAATGAATTAGAATTTTCTGAATGTATGGAGGTTTTCTAGACTAGAGAACTTTGCAATAGCAGTAAGTGCACTGGTGCAGTTATGTATAGATTTTGAATCCTTTGTATTTGATTTCTGGATGGAGTCTTTTGGGTGTCATCCATGTTCAAAGCTACATACTTACAAGGCCAAGAAACTTCTTAAAGTGAAACCCGCAATTCTTACTTGCTGTCAATCTACAAAGTAAAATGGAGTTGTTACAAAAAATCTGATAAAATAAAAAACTCCTTAACACCAATATAGTATTAAGAAGCAGGCACTCTTTTTTTGACCAGATGCGCAGGGGGATAGCTCCTGTGAAAGTCATGCATGATGAGTACAGGAAAGTTTTTGTTTACATACTATATTTTGCATACATATTCTTCGATTGTCCCACAATAGACATATATATGAAAATCATTTCCCTGGAATTAATATATTTTCTCTCCCCTTAACTCATGTGCTCTTCTGTCCTGTGGGTCTCTTCAGTGGTGCCTAGTTATCAGGGACCCCAATGTTACAGCTGATCTAATAAGTTGGCAGGGCACTGGGGCTGGTGAACTTCCAGTTCTCCTTTTTACACAATGGGCATTGAGCAGTTTCATAGGCCAGTGGTCTTTGAGGAATAAGCATTGTGTTAGCTCACCAGGTGTAGACAGTTTGTCATTTAGTAACAGAGTGACAGGAGTCCCATATTGTAACGGAACAGTAACTTCACCTGGAGCATTGGTATGGGGCTATGCATGCTAAAACAAATAAGTGCATTGAGTTCTCAACCCCAGAATGAGTACTTCACCCATGTGATTTCCCTGTCATTTGGCATTCTTTCCCTGTGAGAGAATTTTTGGTCTCCTCTCACAGTTTTGAATACTGTCCTAAAAAACAGGCGTTGCTTGGCCAAAAATAGGGACTGAGGCAGGTATAAGGACTAACAGGACAGCCAGTGGCTGAGAAGTTTTGTTCCAAGCAGCTGGCCGAATGACAGAGATAAATTGGTGGCAAGCCAAGGGACAGTAGCCTTGAGACAGACTCAGGAAGGAGAAGACAGCCTGGGGTGTTGCAAGTAGCAGCAGTTGTATTGTGCTCATCTTAGACAACTCTGTTTTTCTAAGCTGTAAATTTCTGTAGATATTTTATAAGACAAGCCACACAGTCCCCAGTTGAGCTTTTCTTGGAATTATGATGCTGCCACTTCCGGAAATAGGATTTTTTTTATCAGTGAGTTTTCTTTTGGTTGCAAAGTAAACAAATTAAGCTAACGCCCGGGATGAAATCAGCAACATTTGGGACCACAAACTTCATGGGTTTAGGTTTCAGCCAGAGCACATTATTATAGCTTTTTACTGTAATTTTTTTCCCCTCTAAAAGTATGTTGGGCTTCATGCCAGCCAATTTTCTCTGTGGGGTTTTTTTTTGTCTCCAAGAGATTTTCAGAGGTCTGAGGATCTAAGGCAGCTTGTGGATTTCTTCTTGGTTGCTTCTTAACTCCTACTCTATGACATTCAAATTCCCCTTTCTCTGTCAGTCTTGCCAGAATATCTTAGAGCCCCCCAAATCACCACATGCCTTGAAAGACACAGCAGAGTTTATCAGTTTTCTCTCCAATTTCAGAGCTTTTGGGTTGAAGCGCTCCTGTCTTTCCCCCCTCCCACGCAACTAGGAAGTCTAGAAACTTGTTTTATTTCTTCTTCATGAAAATGGAGCTTCTTATATACTTTTGTACCTACAGAACCTGTAGTGAACATGATGAAATTCTCAATTAAATCCCAGGCATTGGTACTATTGTTTCCTTTCTGCTTTGAAAGTGACAAGTTTAAGTTTTCAGTGTTGTCAAATGTCTCTCAGCATGACTGTCAACTTAAATTTGTAGGAATGACCTAATTGAAAAAGGCTTCTGCAAGGAATATGAAGCTCCTATTCATGCTGTTTCCTACTCTTCACACTGTTAAAGTGTTAAATGGTACAAATGACATCAGAAGTTATATTGCACCATGGAAATAAATTTCAGATTCTTACTCCAGTGATAATGCTCTTGTTTCTAAGATAAACTCTGGGTTTGCCACTTGCAGTTTCTAGATTTTCTTCAGTTTCACGTACCCCCATGTCATTGTTTTGCAATAGAGAAATACCATTTCATATTACTTTTCCTTAACCATGCTGTACCTAAGATTCTTTAAGGTAGTATCCCTATAGGGTCCTTGCACAGCAGGTCTGAAGTCACAGGAGTTTTTTGGGTGTAACTGAAACTTACTCCTTGTAGGTAATCTGTGGAGCATGATGTCAGGTTCATTCAACTGCTTTTCAAGAAAAGCACAGAACAGGTGATAGTGCATGATATTACCTTTCTGTCTAACACATAAAAATGCACAGAAATCAAGGGCAGACTCTCAAATGTCATATGACACTTCTGCAATGCTGGAGAAATATAGGTATCATCTGTGTTATTATTACTCTCTTGCAGATGGCCAAGAAGTGAAAACAACTTGCCCAGAGCCATCCAGCAAATGAGGCCTTGGGGCTAATCAAAGAAAACAATGTTTCTAGCTCTTTAATTCTAGCCATGTATGAAGTGATAAATAGTCTTTATACCGAGGAAAACATTAAACACTCAGGGAAATGCAACACTGAGAAGTACAGCACCCGATATAGCCCAAGAGTGTATTTCATCTCACTGCTGTTAATCTGCAGCATTTAATGACCAGATTGACACTATCATAAAAGTTCATCTCTAGCTTCTACGAGTTTTTAAAGACACATGTTCCTCAAAGCAGTAATCTACTTGTGTTGTCTTTAGACAGTGGATCTGTAAAACACTAAGTGACAGTATTTTCATTTGCAAATAAACTTGTTAACTGTTTTGCTATGAATCTGACTTTGTATAAATGTCCTTCCTGCGTGAAATAACTCCCCTCTCATTCTACTTAGGATCCTCAGTAGTGAAAGCATGCCTACTTTAAGAAAAACGTCTCTAATGTGTGAGGAGAAAAGTGATTTTTATGCTATGTTAGGCTGACAGAGTAAATGTTCATTTGTCTTCAGGATGTGATCTTTAATATGCAATGATTGTCTTATCTACACTACGACTTTGACAGGTGCAAGTTAAAATCTGTTTCATAATGGAGAGGCAGAATCATTTGACCAAAGCATGAATACCTCCCTCAAGAAACTGCTGTGCAGCAGAGGGCACTGGGGGTGGAAGGTAGGGTGGTAAATTGGCTTCCTGCTGGGAAAGGAATGTTAGGAGAAGACATTTTGGTACATACAGCTTGTTCGTTTATGCTGTATGCAGTGTTCCCTGGACAGAAACAACCACAGAAAAAACCTTACCTCCATAGTCCCAGCCATTATTAACCCCCCCATAATCCTTGCCTTTTAAAGCAAGCAGCTCTTCCCTTGGAATTTGTTCTCAGAAAGATTTTAAGTGGTCATGCAATTCTTTCTTGCTTGCCACAGCACTCTTGCCCTTCGCCAACCATCAAAACTCTCAAATTTTAGAACAAAAAAGCTCTACATCCCACAGCCTAACTTTTGAAGAACTAAGAGAAAGGGGCCTTAAAAACAATGTGTATTACTGCATCATCTACCAACTGCTGATCAAGCAATCCTGGGAAACAGTGAAAAATTTAGAAGACAGTCATATTCTGCGTCTGTAAAGTAGCAAGCCAGTTGGGGGTAGTCAGAATGGAATATGCCCTGGATGTAGTTGTAGTACACAAAATGAATGAATTGGATATCCCAAAAACACAGGGGTAAAGGAGGGTGAGTGAATTTCAAGTAAGGATGCAAAGAAATTTCTTAAAATTTGAAATATTTTATACTGTAATAACAATGTATAAACTTCAGACTTTCCTCCCACTTACTTGATATAAACTTCCAGAATGGGTAAATTATAAAGAATTCTAGGGACTCTTTTATCAAAAATAGTAAGTATTTGGGATTAAGATGGGGCTTTTGCATAACTGGATTTCACACTGTTTTGCTGCTTGGGTGAGATATGGATAATAATATTCTCAGTGTTACCTTATACTTCGTACATACAAATTGCCATAAACAAAGTGAATATCCTCAATAAATTACACCTGCTTCACTTGGCTTTTTGCCTTTTAAGAGAAGCAAAGTGATTCTCTCTGCTAGATAGATTGCTTTGGACAATGAGCCATTGAAACTGATCATATTTTCAGGTGGAGTTTTCTGACCTGACAAGAAGAGACTGATATTTCTGACTTCAGAGTATGAATTCTGCAAAACACTGCAAGGTATAGGGGGCCATGGGGTATAATACTAAAAATACCCCAATATTACATCTGGCATCCTGTGATTTAATTCACAGCAGTAATTCCAGTGTTGTTTGCTTCCTATGTAAATTAATGTCCGTACATCAACAGTGCGATAGTGAATGGAGTTTGATTAGTCCATTGTTCCAGGTTGAAATACAGCTCTGAAAAGATATTTTTGTTATAAAAGCTAGAAATGTAAACCAGCATCACCATACTTGCAGGTGTTGAGACAAGTCGGGAATTCACTGCCCTGAATGGGTCACAGACTGGGCAGAGGCTACAACAAAACAGCTGACGAAAGACGTGTTGCACACAAGAAGTAGTAGATTGTACTGAACTGCAAAATAATTTGTCTTGAAATAAAGTGATCTGAAGTCACATGGGGTTCTTTTTCTGTCTTTCAGACTGAAAATACCATTTTAACATATTTAATACAGATAACCTGAATTTTACCCAAAATAAAAAAAAATTCTGGCAGTGACAATGGGAATTTACAATTCCAGAAGACAAGAAAAAAGAAAGAAAAAAAAATCACAAACAATCTGAAAAACTTCCTAATGTCTTTCCTTTTTTTTTACTTGCTATCAAACTCATGAAGTGTAATTCTCTACTTAATTTTATTTTAAATAGTTTTTAGAAGTTCAGCTTAATCATTAGTTTATGATATTACTTGTGATAATAAAGCCCCAACCAAAAATTCAGGGGCACGTGGTAGTTTTTCTTCTCTAATTTCTTTTTGAACTTTCACTAAGCTATTTCTTTTCTATCTGTGGAGAAAGTATCTGTGAATTATGATGACATCTCTTGGCAAGTGCTGTCTTCAGAATCATGTAGCTGTCAAAATATGTGATGAAGTCAAATGGCCTCAAGGGAGGAAAATGTCATTCATTTGTCATCATGACAAGTGATATACCTCTGTGAGATAGTCTGGCAGATTAAAGTTTATCCCAAGAATCAAGAAAATTACTTTAATGATTGAACTCCCCCACTTCACAGCCTACCAGCTGTGTCCTTCTTCCTCCCTTTCTTCCTTGCTCTGCACTTCACCCTAGACAATTTTTCTAGTTCTTCAATGTGAGGTTTCTACCTCAACCCTTTCCAGACAGCCAAACACACTTCTATTTCCTTGTGGTGAGCCCATCCAGGGCTGCATCATCATCTGCACTTTCCAAAATATGTTCCTTTTTTTTGGCCCAAATCTCCCAAGGTGCAATCCCTGGCCTTATTATTCCACCTGCAACTGATGGTAAGGTTTCTGTGTAATGCCCTTGAAATGTTTTTAAGTTACTACTGAAGAACTAAAGGCTTGTATTTTCCTTTACCAGATAAGCCCAGCTCCCTCACCCTCTTTCCTGGGTCATGCTCTAGGCCCCTAATCACTTTGATAACATTAAATGCTTCAGGACTGAGACCTCTGACACAGAACAGAAAGACTAGGCAGTTTGGAGGATTTTATCCTCAAACCTGCTGCTGGTAGTTGTTTGGTGTCTGTTTAGTTTTGTTTGGTTGAGTGGAAGACAGAAAAGGAGGTGCTAAGTCTGGGATGCAGATGTAGAAAATGGATATTTGTGCTATATAGGGACAAAAGATGGTTGTATAAACGGAGGTGAAGAAGTTGTGTGCTCCTTAGTGAAATGTCTCTGTCTTTGTTGTGCTAACAGTTAAGCTAGGTGGAAATGTTAGTTTTGCTTGAAACTCCTCGCTGTCTGTCAGTGTTTCCCAGTGGGACTGTATTTTGCTTCAGAGATGCTGCAGGAGTTTTAAGGATTGTTAACAGCAGCTATGTGTATGGGAATACTCTCTTTGCTGCCTGTAGTATTCCCTGCTGATGTGCTTTGATCTGGGTCTCACCTCCTTACTCACTGAAGCTGTAGCTCGGAAAGAAAATGAAGTTTAAAAATTTCCCATTGAGATATTTCTCTGTGTTCTTGCAAACCGAGTAGCTGCTAGCAATAACTAACAGCATCCTTGTCATGTCCAGAACATCACTGACGTGCTTGCTTGTGTATCAAAGGAGAAACAGAAGCTCATCATCCCCATGCTCTGCTACTCTGAGCAACCAGGCAGTGCGCCTCAGCCCATGAAACAGTAGCATCCTGATGCTTCTGCTGAGATCAAGAGTCTAAGTTCAGACTCCAGAGATATTGTAGTGTAGAATTAAATTTATAACAGCAAACAACAAGGAGAAATGGAAGGCTGGATCTGCGGGCATAAAGGTTGTTCATAGTAAAGCTAACCACACTTCTTCCCGATTAAGTTCTTTAAAATAAATTTGGGTTGTATTCAGTGCTTACACAACCACACAGAGTTTAACAGGATTTCACCAGAAAGTTTTTGCTAGAGAAGGAGGTAATTGACAAAAAATGTGTTCCTGCAACTTAATAGTTTACTGCCTGCAAAATGCCTTGAGTTCCTCCAGTGGTACCTGTATCAGACCACCATATTGTCATTTGCTACACTCTGGCGAGCATTGTAATTCAGAAGAAAGCTGAGCACTAGCTGCCAATGTATCACAGCTTACAGCTTTTTTGTTCCTATCTCCAGCAGCATTTGCATGGTCACTTCTGTGTTCTGTTTTTCTCTTATCCACCACTTTGGCAGCAGAGCAAGAAATCTGAAGTAAAATTGAATGATGCGTCTAAGTACTGGGTCTTTTTTCCACAGTTACTTGGTAGGTGTTAAGTACTCCAGTAGCAGGGGTTCAGCAACCTATTCAAGACTGCATGGGTCTTGATGTGTTTCTGTGCTTAAATGTGCCTGAGCCACCAGAATTTTTCACTAGAGGTAGGCGTGAGTGCGAGCAATTGCAACAAGGAAAGGAAGGCTGTAAATCTGCAGTTTGCCACACAGAAAGATAAATTGCCTTTTGCAGCTCTTTCTGTTGCCACATCCTCAATTTGATATAAAGCCTTCTTGGATTATTCTGATATCAGAAATTTGCTTGGATGGGGGACTTTCTGTCTGGGTAGAAAGAGCTGGACCAAGTGCAACCCTTGGAGATCTGGCAAGGCAGAGGCAGCTTGATTGATATGGTTCTTTCTTATATGAAACCTTGGAACAGTTATTCAACCACCTGCAAAGCACCAGGTCAGTTGGTGGCAATCTCAGCCTTCATGAGGGATGGCTATAAATTCTGTCTAGGTGTGGAGAGTGCTCGATGTAAGAAGGCTTCTATTGCAATGAAAACACCACAAAGCTGTGCTTGTGGCCACCGAGGACTGGAGGAGTTCAGAGGCAGAGTCTTGACCTGCTGCACTTGTACACTGTGGCAGGCAACAGTTTTGAAGAGAGGAAAAGTGATGGCTGTGAGAAAGGGAAAAGGTGGGTGAGGGAGTCAACTCCAGCTGAGGTGTGAAATATGGCATCAATATGGAGCAGCTTCAGGAAAGCAGAGGAATGTGCCATGAAAACAGAATAGGCGAGTTTCATGGGGTACTCTGCCTGAGAATTTAGTGCCCACAGCAGAGAGGTGACAAACTTAGCTTTTGGATCTCTCTAACATGAAAGTAGGAAGAACAGGGGCTGCCTGTGGAAACAGGTAACAGAGCAAGTGTTTAGGACAAGGGTTTGACTTAGTCCTACAACTGAGAAGCCTTTTCCTTTATTATGGAACATAAAAATCTGCAGGAGGAGGATGTGGGAACAGATGGAAGCAGGTGATCCATGTGAGGGATGAATGATAAAGGCAAATGTAGTGGGGGAGTTAACATATTTAAGGCCTGTGATACAGCCTGCTGCCCTTGGGAGGGGATGTTGGAACCTAGATGCTCTTTACAGTCCATTCCAACTCCTTAACATTCTATGATTTTAAGATTTTAATAGTCTGGCACAGGCTGAATCAGGCTTCCTCAAGGCAGGGATACCTTGGAGTGCATAGCACATGCAAGAGTGGGAGGAGGTTCTGTGGCGGGCTTGCTTCAGCCTGTTGAGTCCCACAGGATGCGATGCCATGCCAGCTGTAGGAAATTTACTACTGACATGGGCTATGGAAAAAATAATGAGTGTTTGCAAAGGCCAGGAGGTGGCCTGGGGCACTGCATTGTACCCAAAACTGTCTTCACTCTGCCCTCTCCTCCCCCTCAAAATGGGACTTATTACAAGATTGCTGTTGTCCTTTTATGCTGTAGGAATCTTACCTTTAACAGATTAGTAACATTGTGTACAAAGAGACAAAGCACACTCAGGAAAAAGAAGTATGGAGTGATCTCTGTCCAAGTATTACAGCTGCAAAGCTCAACAAAGTGATTTCACAGGTTTATGCTGAAGATGGATATGTTTAGAGTTTTACTGGCTTTTATGAGTTTACTAGCTAGAGTTTTCACATTCAGAAATGGGAAAAAACTCAAAGCCCTCTGTGTTCCTGCACAACTGTTCTGTAAGGACTATGTAAGATTTTCAGGCATAGCTGCTGAAAGCAGTGTCTCAGCTGCTGGGTGTCCCCTTGATACTTTGAAAGGAATGATATGTCAGTACTCAGCACTCACCCTTACCACATCCACAGAAGTAGAGGCTATCCCTGTAGGATACCTCTGCTTGAGCACGTCAAGTCATCCTGGTTTCAGATGCAATCCATAGGCTCTGGGAAACATGCACACAATGGCTTCTCAATGTTCAGCTTACTGATTAATCCTTACTGTGAGCCTGGCAGGACATCCAAGGCTGACTGCTTGGAGAGCGCTGTGTGCATTGCTGTGCATGGAGGCAGGCCACGTGCAATACCTCTGCTGGTGAGGTGACCTTGGCCGTAGAGACCTGGGTCTGCTTGGGTCTGCATCTTGGGACCACAGCCTTCCCAATGCAGGGGCAAGCAGCTCAGCATGGGCTGCTAGCCCTGCTGCTCGGTCAGCACCAAGAGGCAGTTTACTATAGTGAGTCCTCATCAGTCTGTGCTGTTTCACAACACAAACGCTCCCCCGGTTGCCTTTAGAGCACTCTTTTGAGTAGCAGAAAAACAACTTTTGCAGAAGCAAATGGCCTGAAAATGTTCTCGGAATACTTAGAAGAATTGGCCTACTAGTTTAGCTGCAGTACATGTAAAGTGCCTGTATTCTGGATTTACTTTTTAACTGAAACAAGTGGGTTGTGGACCAGAAAGGGAAGCCAGCAGAGTGCCTTGCTTATGCAATTCTTTGTTTTGCCAAGCAGAACTGCCTCATGCAGACCACTTACTGCTGCTGATAGGTGGCAATGCTCTTGCATTTCTGCACTGTTACATTGTTCTTTGGCCAAGGTTATTCGTCCTGCTTTTTTTCCCTAGTGCACCCATTTCTCCAGCTTTCCCTTCATCAGAGGTACTGGTATTTTTCAGGCATGCCACTCTCTATCTTTGTAGTCTTCTTTTCCACAGCAAGCTTACAGTTTCACTGACTAACTTTTCCAGGTAATGCTGAAGCTGTCAAGGGCAGTATAAACTACCCCTACCCACATCCTCAGGTGAATTAGGAGAGGCTAGGGAAGGTGCCTCTTTTCTTGTCAGTCACTAGAGTAAAATCTCTCTTGTGAAAGTATTTGGGGCTCTATACTGTTTTGGTCCTATCCATCACAAATGGCAAACTTTAGCTACAGGGATTATCTGCTTTCAGAAGTTGTTATATGCTAAAGATTACCAAAAATAAAATTTGCTGGAGAGGAGTATTTTGCATCAACAGTTATGTCTGCCATTCTTGAATTTTTCACTTGAAAAGCCTGTCATCCCAAATAGCTGGTGTAATTGCCAGTTTATAGTACTGACATGGACCAGAGCAAATTCAGTGATGGCACTGAGCAGTGAGAGCTTTTTCAGCATGAGAAGATCTATCAATTTCATTTCCTCCAAAATCCCTTGAAAAATTCCTTCTGTTAACTGGTGTTTTGGACAATTGAAGGACAGTAAAGGATTTTATGTTGAACCACAGCCTAGGTAAGTATGGACTGCATCTGAATTGTCAAATCATGCCTATCTGTCAAAGGAAAAGGCTTGAAATGCTTTCATCTATGCTGTACTTAGTACCAATGTGTGTGAAATAATTTTTATTATCCAGACTGACATTCATACTTTCCAAAGCAGTTGGTAATTAGAATTGAGTGATATTTCCAATGTGCTGGTTAATGATGGCTGTCTCATCCAAAGATGGTACTTCTGGACATTGACAGATTCATTTGCTAGCAGCTCCAATATTGGCTTCTGAGTTGTAAATGTGTGTTCATGTGGCTTCCTCTTCCCCCTTCTCTCAAGAGTCACTTGTAATAATTAAACACTCAGCTCCTCCTTGAAATAAATGAAACCCAGGGAATTCACTCCCTTGGGTGCAGTATTTGAAGTGCATAGGCTTGCTAGCTGCTGGGCCTTGTTGTATCTCTGATGCTGTCCTGCTCCGTCTGCTGTTTCATGTCAGGTGTAGCCTGTAGCTGAGATGGTGCTTTTCCCTATTTCACTATTCCTCCCACAGAAAATGGCTCAGGAACACCCCTGAACCTCTGCTCTGCAAGTGACAATGGACTTTTTACTTTTGCACATGGTTGGAGCACTTTGAGTAAACAGAAACTGCCAGATGTGAGGTGCTCTCACTGTCCCTTGACATCCTTGTATTGCAGCTGAGTGACTTGGGGAGAGAAGTACCTGAATTTGGCTGTCTACATTTGAAGTAGGTGATGGTGATGACCTTTGTACTCAGCAAACCAGCCAGTTAATTGTACAGGTCTCTTCGTACCTTAGTTTCTAAACTGGTGATGTTCCCAGTTTGAAACCTGAAGGATTGTGGAAGGATTTAGATACAGGAAATCTAACCATGCACAATACACTGAGGTTCTGCAGTTCTTCCTCCCAGGAGGATCAAAGCCTATTTCTTAGATAAAAGCAATTTTCTCAAGTGTAAGAGGTAGGAAATTGCTGAAAAAAGTGATTATCTAGAGTAATAACTGTGCAAAAACATGTTCAGTGTAGTAAAAAAACCCCTCACTCCTCTCAAAAGACTCAAAATTGCTGAGAAGAGCATTGTATACTAAGCACATGGCACTAGGAAAATGTCAACGAGCAAAGTTAGCTGTGTGTTACAAATGAAGCAGTAACGAAGAGTACATATACTGCACTTCATGGCCCTTCCACTTCCATGATTTTCACTGTCTATGTGTGTAGTCACCAGTCTTAAATTTAATAATTTACTTCCATCAGAGCCAAACTTGGCTGGTAAAGAAATTCAAAACAGAAAAAAAAACATTGTGAAATTGGATAAAATCTTCAAAGGCAGCTTCAGCACACAGTGATTTTGAGCTAGAAATATGGCAAAGTTTAGACTATTTGCTTATGGACTGCTTTGGCTTTATCAGTTGGTACTTAAACTTAGAGATTTTCAGTGGCTGTGTGAGACCATTGTTCAAAACTTTAGAAATCCATGGCACAAACAAGGTGGGATGCCTCACCTTCTCTGTTTCAGTCCCTTGAATATTTCAGTGCATATTGTTCTGAAAGGAAAAGTGACATCATCACTACTAGTTTAATAAAAATGAACCGAGATTGGAAAATTCTACGTGCTTACCTGCAGGTATAGACCTGATTTTACACATACCTGTTGGATATTAACTAACCACAGGAGTCCTTCTGAGGATGGCACTATCTTCAGAAAACTTTACAGTTCTTTGAGTTACAAATCTAAACACTTTTTTTCACAGCTTGTCAAGAATAAGCCACTCCTAGGGTCTTCAGTATCTTTGTGTGTTTAGTGTCCATCACCACCCAAGAGTATTCTCATGGCCTTGCTTGGTCTCTCAGGAAATCCAGGGAGAAAACATTTTAGCAATCAGGAGAATCACTGTGCTTTGGCTGCATAATAAGCTTGGAGAAGGGACAGTTTGTGTTCAGTTTATTTTTCTCTTACTCTTTTCTAAGGTCAGAGACACACAGAGTTCCCAAGCTGAGTTTCAGCAGGGTATGCAGCACCAGTGGTAAAATTCCAGGCTGTGGGAATGCTGCAGTGCTGGGATACAACTCTTCATGAGGCCCCAGATGAACCTTTTCCTGCAGTTACCAGGCCTCAGATGTGAGAGTTATGGCCCTCTTCCTCTTTAGGCATGGAAAGAAGGATATGAATTTTCAGATTTCTTATTGCAATTTTAAAGGACCCTCTGGGAGTGTCAAATAAAGCTGTCAGGTGGTGAGTACTCTGCTAAAGTTAGTGTCACATGCAGCTGTGTGAAGGATCATCCCACATGAGGGCGGAACACGTTCTCATTAGTGCAGTGGATGGTGTGTCTTGCAAGGCAGCATGGGTTGGACAGTCTTTTAGAAAAGCCTCTGATCTGCATTCCCATGTATTGCTCTGAGAATAGCATTCACTGTGCAACTCAGAACAACCTAGAAATTACTTACTTCTGAGCTCTCTGAGAAATTGTGCTTGAAAATGAACCGGGACACTCTTGCTAACTCTTCCAGCTGGCATTGTGCATCTGCAATGCAGAGTGAAAGCAAGTTAGGTCTTTCAGACTTTTTTTTATTTTTCTTCTTGCAAGTGTGTAATTTATCCCAGGATTGGAGTTTTTGGTATTTTGGCATACAAGATTGTGCCTGACATTGTGGGACCCCTTGCTAACATCTGCTACAAATGTTGTTTCATTGACAGAAGTATTGAATCAGTGAGTGTACAGTGCTGTATTTGTAGTTACGAAGCTAGCACAAATAACTTATCACACAGAAAACTTGCACAGGAATATCCACCACTCGGGTGAAGATTAATTCCACTATAAAGGATGTTTCGCTGAGTGAGAGCCCACAAGAGGCTAACCCCATGCCTGTGAAGCACCTTGGAGAAGACTGGGCAGGTTGGAAGGGGAAAGGATGGTACTAAGGGGAGATCTGGAAGTGTGGTGGACCCCTCATCAGCTCTGCTATGGCTAGTCAGCAGAAGCCTCCTGCCTTGGAGCAAATACCTCAACAAGGATGGCAAGTCTGGAGAGGAAGGGTGATCTGGAGGTGAAAGAGCTTGCTGCTTCCCCAGAGAGGGGCAGGTGAAAGGGAGCTTGGACAGAATGGATGAAGAGTTTGAGGAGGGCTGGCCTCTGGCACTCCTGGGGCATGTTTTTCTGTGAGTGAAATGCAGTAGTAGAGTCCAGAGAAGCAAAAATAGTGCAGCTGCAGCTGGAAGAGCATGGGGCACACTGCTTCCCAGATAAAAGTGACTCTCAGAGTTTGCTTGGAGGTGTCTGCACAGCTTTCCATCATTGTTGCCTCTGAAGAAGCAGGCATTGGAATACAGACATCTCTGCACCACTGAAATATGTCCATACTTAGAGGTCATTGTGTACTGGAGAGAATCTAAGTTCCAGCCTGAGAATAGAGAGTAGCTTGGGTGCATGGCAGAAACAAGGCTGTGGCTTGACTTCACAGCACATCTCCTTGTTTGTACAGATTACTCTTACAGTCACTCAGTAGTAACTTACAAGCCCCCAAAACAGGAAAATTTGAATAGTGACTGGAAGAATTCCTGCAAACTGGTGTCAGTGTGTTTAACTCTCATCCCCACTGCTCAGCTGGGAGCCTCAGTCATGGTCCCGTAGTAAAACAAGGAGCTGGCTTCTTACTCTGAAGGTTAATAATTACATGCTTCTGAAGCCAATGTTCATTTACTTCACCTGGGTCACAATGGAACTATTTGAGTTTTGTCAGGTGGAAGCAGGTGGGTTTAGATGTAAGAGGGTCAATGACAAGAATTAAAAACGGCCCATTGCCTCATTTTCAAGCTTTAGATTAATTCTTAGTCTTAACTCCATGTTTTTCAGGATTTGGGTTTGTGGTTTTGTTTGGGCTTTTTTTAACTAGTTGCCGTATGCTCTAAATATTGCAGTGGGGTGTTTGTAGTGTAGGAGGTAGTTTTCTGTTACTGGAAACTTCAGGGATAATCCCCATGAGGCCAGTATTGTTCCAAATTCAGGAGAGTCAGCAAACAGGAATGTCATCTGCCCAGTCATTTTCAAATACTGAAAAATTCATATCGTGTTATCACTGCACCGTATCTTGCCCTCTGCATCCTTTCTGAGACCTATCAGATGGAATATATATTTTTTATGCATTTATTTTATTTTTACGGTGCATGCTTTTATCATCACTTTTTTCAGGTTAGCCCTTCTTTATGTTACCTGAGCAACAAAAAGGGATACTTATAATTTTGTCCTCTTGGAGGCTACCTCACTCTGTCTAGCTGCATTAGACTCATATTGATGTGAACTTCAGAAAGAAAAATGGAGTCATATGTAGAGGGCCCATGTGAGACGTGGTATGAGTTGTGCCAGACACTGTACTAAGAGAGACGCCCTTGCTTCTGCAAGGATTATGAGGAGGGAAGTGATGATTGCATGTGATGGGCATAAATGGAATGGAGGTCTTTTCTTTCCAAATGTGTGCTCTGACTGCTTCCCCCCACTGGTTTCCCATGGAGTTCAGCTTGCTATCCACCTGGACTGTTGAAAACTACCAGAGGCCTTAGAACAATAAGGAGAAAGTGAAATTCCTGAGGATACTTACATTCGTGTTCCACACTCTTCAAGAGGAAGGGAGAAATATAATAATTTGAAAATCAGCATGATCAATCAATAAAGAGAGTGGTCATGAAGAGGGAAAGAGAACTCACCTAATGGCTCAGTGGAAGCAGAGTATTCAATGAACCAACAACAAAGAAATCAAGCACTTTGAAATCTCAAGAGGATATCGCTCATCAGGGCTTTTTATTGCAGTACACTGTGGCACAGCTCCTTAGTGCATACAGAGAAAGGAAATCCGAAGAGGTAGGGTTTTCTTCATGGGCATTTCAAGAGAATTTGAATACTGAACATGCTATCATCTGACAGGCTGTACCTGCAGGCTGGACAGGAGCTGTGTTCAGAGCTGATAGGGGAAAATCTTCCAACCTCACTCCTTCCTTGTTTGAGCTCTGGTTCCTGTGAAAAGTGGGGCATACCATAAGATGGTTTCCCCCTGTTTCCAAGTCAATCAGCCCCATTTTAGGTAGAGAGGTACACAGTCTTGTGCTTATAAAGGGTGTTACATCTGAATGCATTTGCAAGTACTTGTGCTTGTGAAAGAATTAGACGTAATATATGAAAGCAAATCCAAATAATTATACAGTAATAGGTTTGACAGTATGGGGAAAATGTATTCCTGTTCCAACATCACCCCAGTGTGATTAAATTGCATCCATTTTAAACATCAATGCAGCAGGGATCCTGATTCCACCCTTCTGCTTTGGGGGAAGAGATTTTCAAAGGACTCATCACCTCCACAGTTTCATTGAGAAAGAGGTGCTGACAGAATGAGAACTGTCTTACAATTCATGAAGAAACTATTTCTGTTTCCCCTTTGCTAGCAGTGCTTCTGCAGGCTTAAAGGAGCAGCACTACCAACATACTTGCTCTTCAAAAATACCTGAAAAATGGGTAGAGTAGCAACTTCTAAGTCATCTTCTGGCTGCTCCAAACTCTCACATTTGCTTTTCAACATCTCCTTTTCTATGGCTATGGGAATATTTACTAGTCTTCCATATGTAAAATGCAATCATAGCTGTCACTACTGACACAAGCACAGGAGTTCCCCAAATTTGTTCTTCAGTGTTTAGTATCANCCAAGACACAAAAAAAAAAAAAAAAAAAAAAAAAAAAAAAAAAAAATCATGTTTCATTGTGATGGTGATGATATACAGTGATGTTTGGCATTATGGGGTTTTTCGTTGCATAGCATTTAAAGTGGTTTTTTTGTTTTTCTATTTTTATTATAGTGGGTACTGATACATCGAATAGTAGACTGATGACTGTGCAGAGATTTCCAGAGCAAGGCAAATGTAAAGCAGCAATAAGCATCACAACAAGCATTTCTTTATAGGCAGAAGAAGAAGCATTCAGCACTGAGCTAATACAAAGCTGATGGCAACCAATACCTAGTCATGACAGCAATATAGCGAGAGTGCTGTGGGGTATCGTCTCATAATTCATCTTATGATGAATGAACTCACTGCAGGTCTTGCCACAGCTGTTGCAGCTTCTTGTTGTTTCACCCATGATCTCTGGAAAAGTTGTCAGCTCTTCTGAGATACGTGGTTGGAGAGGACTTCTCACCAGACATAAAGGAACAAGTGGAAACATCAAACCCATTTTCACTAGTCCATATGTGTTGGTCCTGCCTTTCCCAGATCAGCAAAACACTGAAGAACAATAATTACTTTTCTTAAGGTCCTGCTTTGCTTCCTATGAGCATAGAAAACACTTGATACAGAGGAAAGTTATTCATGTAGGTTTTTCTGTACAGTTTTATCTGTTGGCATCCTGTCCAAAAACCAGATACATAGTGATTGTGTGCCTGTGAGTCACCTTCTGCTATTATGGTCTTTTCCAGCATGTGTTGCCACACTTGCTGATGGAGGCAGCGAGACAGGCTGCATAGGAATGTGGCATAGGCTACATGTCATAGAGGGCCAGCTGGAGGAGAATGCAACTGGAAAAAAATAATTATTTAACTGGGTAGAGAGACTGAATCTGTAGCCAATCCCATCTGACATGAGTCAGATGCCAAAACTCTGGCCTTGTCGGAACTGCTCCAGTGCTATTGTGAAGGGCACAGGCCAATGAAGTGTAGCTCACATCCTGGTGGTGGAATAATTAGGAAAGCATAAAGCGCTATGCAAGTAGCACATTCTTTTCAGGAGGGAACACAAAGCCCTGCCCTTCTGTGCATGTGCACTCAGTTTTGTTTCTGATGGTTGACTGGATGCCAGTGTGATGCCAGCAGTGCCAGGCCAGGGACTGCAGCCAGGTGATACCTGGCACTTCTACCAGCACTGGTATCTAGCAAAAACGCAAGCAGATAATCCCCTGAAGCTGTGACAGAATGCTCCTGTCAGACCAAGTTGTATATAGGATCAGGCAAAACGGAACTTTGATGAAAAGCCAGGTGTAGAAATTCCTGTGAGGATGCTTTAATCCTGTGTTAAAGTGGGGTAGCTTTCAAAAGGCAATGTTTCAATGACACGGAAATGGAGAAAGTGAGCAAGCAGGTACGTTGGTGATGTGGTGGGTAGTCCGTGCTCCCTGTACTGTTGCTCTGGTATGTAGGGTAGGTGACAGCATGGGAATATGTTTTTGGGCAGCTTTGGCAAACCCTGCAGCAGCATCTGCTGCAACTTCCTTATGCTTCTAAGACCTGAGGGAAGGCAAGGCATTTTGTGTTAATAAATAATGTTAATAATAAATAATAAATAATGCCATTTTCTTCCAGGCACCTTATAGCTACCGGTTGTCAAAGCATCATTAACATTATTTCCAGAGGTGTGAATAAATGGTGAAGAAGGGGCACCTCTTGCAGTGAGTGGGACTGGAGTTGAAGAAAGCAGTAGCTAACAACCTGTTGCAGATAACCGAGCACTAGAAACCTTTCTTTTCTGCCAAGTTTTCAAGGTGTTGCCTTATGTTCTTTCTCCCTGTTATTCCTGTTTAATCTCTGGAGCGTGAGATGCAGCATTAGGAGTGCTTAGAGGAGTAATTCTTGTTTGTGAAGAAATAGAGGACATGAAGATGAGTGAAACTTCTGTAGCGTCTTCCTTAGCAAAAAGGTGAGGAGGGGCCAAAGCTTGCTCATTTCTCTGGAATCACTCAGGTGCCAGTGGTAAAGATGGAAAAGTGTGTTGAAGTGTGTTGTGCTGAAATCAAGGCTCCCTTAGCTAGAGACTCACAGCTTGATATTTTCTCCTCCCTTATCTTGCCTTTTGTCGATTGCTTGTCTTTCAACATCTGAGTCATGGAGCATCTCAAGGCAAAATGCAGTGGTCGTAGGGTCTGGTGTGAAGGAATTAAAGTTCTAGAATAGGCTCCAGGTGTCTTAAGACAGATGTCTTCTCTTGATTTGTTCTTCATTTGTATTTCAGTTTCTTCCTGTGTCTTTTTCATCTAAGATATACTGGGAAAGACAAAGCATAGGAGAAGTTATCTCTGGAGTTTAGCCTTGTCTCATACATTGTCTCTCCTTGTGGAGCCTGTAACACCTATACTGGTCTGAAAACAGAAGAGTTCCCAGGAGCAAATCATGTTACCTTTTTCAGATCCCTCCTGCCTTCAGATGTCCTTGACTTAATTATGTGGCCTGGAGTAGACTTATGGGCCTGGGCAGTTGCGAAAGTGTCCAACACATGGTGGGAATGAGCACCTTTATAATGTGTGTGTGTATGGATGTACATATGGCTCTATGCATAAAACTTTAACCTGACCTCTTGGGTGTTCTGTTAGGTTGGTAATGCCTTAGTAGGGCACAGCAGCTCCCATCAGCTTTTCTTGTAAGCCATTGCTGTCGCTTGTTTTTACATTTTAGTGAGAATATTATAGAAGTGATGGAAGCAATTTTTGAGAATACTTCTTATGAAGGATCTGTATCTGCATGTAAATACATGCATGCATCTGACTTCATGCTGTTTTCTTCATATTAGTTGCCCTGGAATCTTCCAAGATAATGGCTTTGTAGTGCCTGTTTTTCTCACATCTTTTTATTAAGAGGAGGGAATTAAGTAGGCTGTAGGACATCCCTCCCGGGGGTCTCATCTGCAGAAGTTTTGTCCATGTCTATGTGCTCAGGTCTATATTTTGTTGCTTCTTTGCACTGTGTAAAAACCATTTTACCTCTCCATTCCACTGAATTGGTATCTGTCCTGTAGAAACTGAGTGCACTAACTCCTTACCTCATTCATGGTGACTAACTTATTTAGTTCCATTTGCAACTGTGGACTTTGATGCCAAATATAGCTATTTCAAGCTTTTATAGCATTGGCAAAGTGCTGACTTAGAGAAAAAAAGTGAAGCTAGTTTTGAAAGGCTTGGGGATGATTTAAGTATGTTGGTCACATGGAAAAAAAATTACAGATTGCATTTTTATACTTTCTGCCTGTGGAGATTAGCCACAAGCTGAAGGTGGTAGAGGGGAAGCAGATTAGGAAATAACAATGCTTAGAGATGTAAAATCTGCTGTCTGCAAGGAGCAGCCTGCAAGCCCCAACTGCTGCTCAGGGACTTCCCAATAGTGCATGATGGTAATGAAATCCATGCATGTTTCATCTTGAGAAAATTTATTTGCTTCTGCTTCTTGGCAGCATCTTAAATGGGTTCTATAATGAGTTCTTTAAAGTAGTGCAGTTGTTAACTGTGCAGAAATTTCAGTGCACTGACCCCAGTGAATTATCAGAGGTAGGTGTAATTATTTGTAAAGTAATTCAGGCCTGGATTATGAAATATTTGCTCATGTCATTCTCTTGAAAAGAGAGGGCGTACAGTTAGAATGGTATTGACCTTTTCTAGGCAGCTCTTAGATGTGCCAAGTAGGCGGAGGAAACGTGGAGGTGCTGATGTTACCAACATGAACATGGAAGGGTAATGCCACTGAAGCTGAGGAGTTTGGGAGAGAGGGGGCACGCACCTACACACTGCAGACCAGCATAGTGAGTGGCTGGCAGGAGGCAGAAATCACATCCATTTTGTTTCTTTGCTTGTGGAAGTGAGTGACGGTCCTGTGCAATAGAAGAAAAGCAGCTGGTCTCTTGTGTTTTCTAGCTCACTAGCTGTGTAATTCAGGGGAGAAACCTATGGGAAAAGTACACATAGTCACCAAATGAGGGTGGAGGAGCTTCACCTGAAAAACAGGCAGGGCAATGGGAACTGCGAAACCTGTTGAGCCCTCATGGCAGAAGGCTGGGCATTGGTCTTTCTTGGAGGCCGTGCCTTCAGACAATTTGTGTTTCTTGTACACCCTGGCTCTGCATCAAATGCCACCTCTTCAAGCATTAAGGTAAAAGGAGAATGGATCCTCATCACCCCACTCCATCAAACGTGATCAGTTTGCTACATTTTGGCCGCAGCTTAGTCTCCTTTTTTTTTTTTTTTTTTTTTTGGCTTTGGAAATAGTACAGAGAATGTGCTGTAAAATTGAGTGGTTCAGTGTAGCTGGTGGGAGAGCAGGAGTTCTGCTGTTGCTTGGCCATGGTACATGTCAAATATACACAGACAGGGCGTTGAAAGTTTGAAAAGTCATTTATCTTTTTATCCAAAGGTCACTCCTAACTCATTTGAAAGACCTATAATTGTGGGGCTGCCTTCTCTTGGTGCCCCCAGGAAACCCTTGCATTGTCTGACCTTTCTGTTGCTTAGGGCTGCAGCTGCATGTCCCATCTGCTAGAGGTGCAGAGGCAGAGTGCTCCATTCCTCTTCACTACAAGGTCTTGGAAATTGCAGTATCTTTTCATGTCTTTTCCCTTCTAAAGAATGTAATTTCATTTGCAATCAGTCTTATTTTTATTTCTGACCTCAAGTAATTTTTGTTATTTGGCTTTGGACTTTTTCTGGTTGGCCCACCAGTTCTTCCAAACACGGGCTCCAAGGTGCCTGCTCAAGTCTACAAACAGCGAATAGTAGTTGACACTGAACTCTGAGAGTATAATGTTACTAAATTATTGTCAAATCACTTCATAGCAGATTGTTTTCAAAAGCCATAAAATCAGCTGATATTTTTATCTGAAAACAAATTTCAATGTATTCTCCACCATTTGGAAACCAATTTTAATATGTTCTTCACTCTGCTATATATACTAACGAGCCAGTTTCTTCATTCAGCAACTGCCACAGTCTGAGGCTTCTCTCTGACTGCTTTTTCGGAATACTCTATGCAGCCTAGAAGCACATTGGGTTTGAAGTGCTATTACACACTCTAACACACTGGGTTACACACTTAACCAGGCATCACCTTCAAGACCTTAAATGACATCATAAAGATTGTTCTGGGCAACTTATCATGTCATTCTGTAGAAATACTCCCTACCCATTTGTCACAGGTTTTTGCTTTTTTTTTTGGTTTTGGTTTTTTGGGGGGAGGGGTAAGGGTTTTTTTGTTGTTTTGGGTTTTTCTTTTTTTCTTTAGCATAGCAAATCTGCTGCAGCTGTTAGTGCTGCAGTGTTTTTTGTGTTTCTCTTTTTCCCAAGGGAAAGCTCAGGAAGCATGGGCCTGCAGCTATGCTTTTGGTTTCTCAGACCCAGTTTGCTTGGTGAAGGGAAAGAAGATGGAGAAAGCAGGACTAAAATAGGCTTTGAATTTAAAACATTTTATTTCCTTGCAGTTAACAAATAGTTGATTCTTTATTCAGGCTATTTTTAGTCTGGTTAACTCACCTTTGTTTCCGATACATTAGTGAATAGCAGAGCTAGTGCAGAATAGCTGTGCTAGAAAAAGTTCCCAAATGGACAGATCCTGGAGTGTATGATACATCCCATCCTCGGAAGGCTATTTTCAATGACAACTCTGTTCTGTAAAATCCCACCCTGTCTCCTGGTTCAGCAGGCACTTTTTTTCAGGCCTGCTTAGAAGTTTGCATGTTGCGATATGAGAGGAGCAATTCCCTCTTCTTCCTCCCTTTTGCAACCTTCCAGCATTTACGGTTTATGACATGAAATCACAAAACTGTTTATCTGATTTGGGGATGGGTTTTAAAAATATAAATAACATCATTAAAGAAATAGAAGACCCCTCAGGTTTTAGTCTGGGTCCTTTTGTATTCACCTCTTGGTCTGTGTACTTCTGTGGGTTCCTGTTTTGCAAGAGTGTCTCCACAGCAGCAAAAGCTGGATATTTACTGCTAAAATTAAATTTACATTTTTTTTAAAAAAAGTGTTGGCATCCTCATGGAATTGTATTAGTGCAGGAAATGCAACAATATATATAAAAAATAAAAAATAATTAAAAATGGATCAAATTAAAATCATGTGAGCAGCCAGTGCTGATCTCAGTGTTCTCTATGGTCACAAACATTTGAGTTTCCCATCAAGTTGGTAAGTTTAACAAAATCCCATTTGCTTTCAATGGTAGACCACCATCAACAGCAGTCAACAGCGGAATCAAATGAAATTTTTTAACATAAATATATCTTTCATACAGAGAAATGGGATTTGGAGCCTTTTGAACTGCTTCTACAAATCTGCATAGCTGATGTCAGCAATTATGTTGTATTGCATATTCTCCTTGTTAAAAATGGCTAATGCTTGTCAGTTATCTGTGTTTTGCAGACCCGTAGCCGTGTGGCATTCATAGTATAGACAATCATTTGCTGTTCACCATACAGTTGTTGTAATAGCAGTTATTCCCAGATGATAATTACCTTTAAGGACATAAATTCTTGTCAACATCAAATAAAAAATGCAATTTCTCATGCAGTACATATTCTAGCAGTATTTCCAAAAGGTCAACTGCTGGCTATTTATAAATAATCTGAGACAGTAATTGCTGGGCTGCCTTTAGGTAGTTTTGCAAGGCATATTTCAGGTTGTTTTTTCCATGGCTAAAATTATATTGGCTGAAGATTAATCTTGCTTCTCACTGAGGAAGTCTGCCCAAGGATCACAGTTCTGCCAGCATTTGAGATATAATCATAAAATCATAAGTGTTGCAATTTTAGGTTGATGTCTTTGGCAGCCAGTGGTTTGCAGACTGCCACAGGCAACTCAGTAGTTTCGGATCATTCCTAAATTGTCTGTATTGTTTGTGTCTATTTTGAAGATCATTGAGCTCTCAGCTGGCTTCATTGCACAGATGCCTCTGAATGTTTGGAAAAACCCACTCCAGAATATGCTGGCTTTTGTTAGAGTTGCCTGAATACACGTCTGTATTGGAAAGCTAATTTGGACTGCAACAGGTTGTGAATTAAAAACAGATTAGCTATTTTCAATTAACAGCCTCAATTGGCAGCATTGACTCCATGTATATAGTGTAATGGAAGGCAAACTGATTCTTTTGTTCACACAGAACAATGCTCAATAGGCAATTTCCCAGTGTGTGCCTGCATGGAGCTTATTGACCTAGAAATTTTTTCTCTGGATACTTACACAAGTCTAACCTGTGGCTCTTTGGCTTTTTTTTGCGTTGTCTTCAGCTGTTGGAGAGCATATGTATGTTTGTAGGCCCACTGAAGTGCACACAGGGAAACACTGTTTTCACTGGAAAGCAGGAAATACAGAGCTGTATGTACAATGCTCTGTTCATTGGGGGTTTTTTTTGTCCAGTCTGAGATGACCTCTACATTTGTCATTTAACTGTGATTTATTCTGTTCTGCCTCTCTCCGGAGAAATCCCAATGTGGGTAGCACACAAAAAACATCCAAACCCGTGAGATACTTCTTGTCGTGTTTCCCGCACGGAGGCTTCATCTGCTTTGGCCCACTGTGTAGATTCTCAATTATATATTTGTGTTAATGTCCACACTTGCTGATGCACAGAGATTTCCAGCCTAGAATCCATCAATGTTTAAATGTTAAGTCTACATATAAACAGAGATGCTCTTAAAAGAGAACGGCAACTACCCCCACAGTAGAGAGCTCCTGATAGGGACTAGCCTGGGAGATTCAACCCACTGAAGTAAAAAGTCTTTTCTCGCAAGAGCTTTAGAGGTGTCTGAAATGTTCCACTTTAAAAGTTTTTATTTTATGTGTATTTATTTCATACACACACATACACAAATACACAAATACACATACATATATCTGGAAAAGTTTGATATTGTTATTAGGATTGGGATTGTGGGTCTTTGTTTGCACCATCTTTAAGTTATTCCTATTAGAAGATCCAGTTTGGATTTGATGATCTCACCAGATCCTGTGTATGTCTTTGCAGGAGGGGGAGGGACAATAAGTATCATATTACTAATTGCCCTAGAAATACCACAGTACAGATGCTTTTTTCTTCAGATTATGGTGCACCCTGTTGCACTTCTGTGAGCTTACGATTTTAATAAACTGCAATTTGAGAAGACTGTCTTGCAGCAAGACAGTTGTGTGGCTTGTTGTCACTGTCATTTATTGACGTTGACCCAAAGTATCCAACCCATGCAAAAGAGCGTAACAGCATTCCTACCTCAGGCAGTAAAGGCATAAGTGGTATTTAGACTGTAACTGGTGCTGCTCAGCCTTTCAGCTGCTAAACTCACCCAACACAGTCTGACACCTGGTACTAAAGAGTTTTGATTGGTTAAACTGACTGAAATGAGGACAAAACCCACTGAACACATAATGGCCTCCTGGCATGTCTTCCAGTGCAAGTTATCCTGAGATCTCATGACTCTGCGTGGCTTCCCAGCAATGTTAAGTGTGTAGACAAGTGTACTCTAACTGAGGCTCACCGTGTCTCTTCTGCCTTTGCTCATGTCCATTACCAGATTCCTGAGGTGTCTCCTGACTGTTAGTAGTGAGTTACAGTATTATTGCTGAATTCATGGGGACTGTTTTCTTCCAGATGTGCAGGGAACTCGCGAGAATGTAGCAGAGAACAATTACACTTCAGTGGTGAAGCCAGTGCCCATACGTGACACCTGTAAGAATGGAGCTCATTAATCTGCAAAATGCACTTGCCGTTGATATACACGATTTAGTGTAGACACCAGAAACAGGCCATCTCCAACTGTGAAGAAGAAACCTTTATCAGACAAATTATCTCCTACAAAGTAGCATCCCATCTGAGCCTCTTGGATGGTTTCCAGTCCCTAAAGTGGCTATACACCACTGCAATTCTAAACATGGAGATGTACTTTGTGATAGTCCCAGATAAATATCAGACCTAGAAACCCTGACAGGGGCTTTGGGAGGTGGCTGCATTAAACAGAGTTGAAAAGCTTTTATTTTAGGGATGGAAGATGGGGACAGTCTGCTTGTATTTCACTTAATGGCATTTTAAAGGTGGAATTAATGTTTTGGGATCACTTCCAGCCTGATTAAGTGATTGGAGTGGCAGTGGAACAGCAAGAGATGGTATAGATGTCATTGCTCAAGACTTTTTGGAAAGAGAACTTTCTTTAACTGTAAGTGGGAAAATATTACCCTGGGGTTCATCTTCACAGAGTCCCAGAATACTCTGAGTTGGAAGGGACCCACAAAGATCATTGAATCCAAATTCCAACTCCTTGTCCTGCATGAGACATTCCCAAGAATCACACCATGTACCTGGGAGCATTGTCCACTTGGTGCTGCGACCACTTTCCTGGAGAGCCTGTTCCACTGCCCAGCTACCATCTGGGTGAAGATCCTTTTCCTAACAACCAACCTAAACGTCCCTTGATGCTTCAGGCCATTCCCTTGGGTTCTGTCACTGGTCACCACGGAGAAGAGATCGGTGTCTGCCCCTCCTCTTCCCCTCAGAAGGAAGTTGTAACTGCAATGAAGTCTCCCCTCAGTGTCCCCTTCTCTAGGCTGACCAGACCAAGTGACCTCAGCTGCTCCTTGTATAGTTTCTCCTCAAGGCCCTTCACCATCCTTGTGGCCCTCATTTGGATGCTAGTAGCCGTATGTCCTAATATTGTGGCATCCAAAACTGCACACAGGACTCTGCCCCAGTGCAGAGCAGAGTGGGACAATCCCCTCCCTTGCCCGGCTGGCGATGCTGTGCCTGATGCACCCCAGAACACAGGTGGCCCTCCTGGCTGCCAGGGCACTACTGACTCATGTTCAACTTGCCACTGACCAGGACCCCCAGGTCCCTTTCTGCAGCACTGTTCTCCAGGGTCTTATTCCCCAGTCTGTCCATACAAGCAGGGTTTCCCTGTCCGAGATGCAGAATCCAGCACTTGTCTTGGGTAAACTTCATATGGTTGGTGAATGCCAATGCGTTAAGTCAATTAATATCTAGAAAACACAGGACAAAGTGTGTAGGAGACTTTAGGCTGGTCCATTTTATTGAAAGCTAGATGAAAATAGCATGGGTTTGAAACTTGTCATTGGGACTGGGCAGCTACAGAGGGAGGAGCATTAATACTTTTGGCTGAATCAGATTTGCTTCAGACTTAATGGGACTACAGATCACTGTATGTGTTTAAGTTCTGTTTAGAAAAGAATAACTGTTATTTAAATGGTTATAGGTCAGTTAGTTGCATACAATTTTGCATAAAATCACCTGGAAATGGGTTTTCATGTGTAAATAATACACCTTTTAGAGCTGTGTTGTGCTTGTTAGGTTAGTCTGTGTACAGGTATTTCATGCTGCAGCAAAAAACCATAAAATATGACTAGACTCTGTGGAGAAAACTACAGTTAATCAGTAAAGCATAGGCTTTGAGGTGTCCTAACATTTCAGATCATCCTTATCTGAATGTTACATTCCTTGTAGGCTGAGGCTGGATGATGTTTTCCAAGTAAAGGTACAGCAGAAACCCTGAGCATGAGTTTGTGCTGTTCTGCCTCCCCTGAAGGTACCCCACATTTTAAGGAGAATAAGGAGATGAAGTAGAAGATGAACTCAAAAAAGTGCTGTGTTTTCACAATCTTTACCTTTACAGTGGTTCAGTAGTGAGTGGGAGCCTCACATACCTGTGAAACAGGAATAATGTTGCACAGGTGCAGTACAAGACACCCTATTCCCAAGGGTCAGACACCCTAAGTGTGATGCATGACACCCTGCGCTCAGATGCTTGTGGTTGGGGAGCTCTGGTAACACACTGAAATTAAAGAACAGAGGAAAAGTCCTGAAAAAAATAGCAGCATTTCTTAAATGCTCCTGAAATGCCTAAAAGCAGATCAGTGAGATACCATTAGGCTTGTTTGGCACAAATTAGGGAATATGTGAGAGAAGGACATACATCTATTGAAGCAGGCAACTAAAACATTGGCTTTCTTCCTTCTTTTTTTCAGTAATTGTCCCTTTGTCCTTAATGGGACTATATTGAGTTTTTGTCAAGAACAGTATTCTGCAGTTAGTGAGATGAAACAGTGTTTACACTTTCAATGAAAAAGGAATGATGTCCTAGGAAATGAAGCATGTTTCTTTACAATAAAATGCTCATTGACAAAAGGAACTTTTAGATCAAAGAGGTACCCTATACTGAGTCTAAACAACTCCTGTTACAGTCTTTACAGCAAGATGTCTTTCAGTACCATGTTACTGAGTGAGAGAAAACAAGAAGAGCCTTATGGTCCATTTTGGTATTTACATTTTTGTGTAGTAGCTATCAGCAGGTATTCCAGTCAAAATCACAGTACTTCTGACTGCCATCTCTTGCTTCATGTAATTATGACTTGGCAATATATGTATTTTTACACTGTTTTGTCTTTGCTGCAGAACAATCATTTTTATTTGCAAAGAACTGTGTTCAGGGTAGCTAAGTGTCTTACACTTATACTAATACTTATACTATATACTTATACTAACTCCTTGGTAAAATATGGATCAAAACAGCTTAATTTTAAAAGAAAACAAGGAAATACTTTATGAAATTCTTATGATTATTCTAGTACTTTGACCTGTCCATTGATAAATTGAAGATGATTATTTTATTAAGTGTGGCAAAAATAAACTAGACCTTTCCTGTGAAAGAGCTGGGAGAGTTCATACAGATCTTTGGTAGGGAATTAGACACTAGGTTCATTTCTTAGCGAATTTCTTCTACTACAATAGGATGTCTTCAAAGTCAGCTGCAACAGAAGAGAATTGAGGTATAAATTATTTAGATCTATTAAGTATAAAATTAAGAATTGTCTATAGTTGCAATATGTATAGATTTCCAAGCAGTCCTGCCAAAGGTCCAATAATTTTCATCTACTTCACAGCATTTTATTTGGAAAGAAACGTTCTGCAAAACCAATTAATTCAATCAGCTCACTGACAGTCATTATTTTTGGTCACACAATAGCATAGCATATAACTTTTGTGCAGTCGGGCTAGGACAGTAGGAGGTGGCCCTTCAAACAAAAATCTTTCCGTGATAGAGATGCAACATTTCTTGGCTCTTGCTCAGTGCTGAAACTCAGTCATTGGTCAATTTACTCTCGTTGTGTCACTTGTTAAGTTTGCTTTCATTCCTATTATGCCTTTCTCCAAACAGATGGAAAATTCAACTCCTTCAAAATTTCTCCTTCCCACTTGATCAGGTAGCCTGAGTATTAGAAAAGGATCTCAATGTAGCTACGCACAGGGTAAGAGAATGTTGAGCGGAGAAGCACTTGTGGTTATTTTGTCATATACTAAGTTATAATTTATGCTTCAGTTCAAATGTCTCTTTCTGAGGTCTGCTTTTCTCATGCTCTGGAGATCATCAGGTGTTTGTAGTTCAGCACAGTATTTTCTGAGGACAGACTTATGTTCTGTAACACACATCTTAGGAGAGGTGCTGGTGAATGCACAGTATTTCATAAATAAAGTGACTGCTACTTGACCATAAAATGTAAATATTAACACCGGAGTAACACGTGCATAATGAGAAATGGAGTCCCGAAGACGTCCAACCTACCCCACAGTCCCTCAAAAGGATCAACCTTAGATTTATGTTATCTACACTCTTCTTTTAGACTTTATAGTCTTTGAGAATATCCCACAAACTGTATGCTTTGTAGCATAGAAGATGTGAATGCATGGAAAGTACAAGTTTTGGGTTTGGTCAGGGTTTCCCTTCTGCTTTTTTTCTTCTGCCTGACTGCACTATTGTGGAGTTCCTTCCTTGGTCCCCTCCCTCACACATCCCAGGGGAAGGTCTTGGCACAGCCCTGCAACTCTGCTTTTTGCAGAGCCACGGCATCTGCTGTCACAGGTAGGAAAATGAAGCAAAACGGAGGCAGGGCAGCTGTTGACATAACCAAAGGCTCTGACATCAGACCTTTTAAATAGGTGGAAAAAGAAGAGAGGTAGAAGATATTTTTAGAAAGTAGGATGCTGGGGAAAATTACCTCATGCCTGAGGTCTCTGGGTTTTATCATTTTAAGCTCTACTGTGAAAAAAAATTGAAATTACATCTTTCTAATTCTTTCCACTTCCTTATTTACTCCTTGCCATTTTTCCACCCTGTCTCAATAACTGGATTACTCAAGACCTTTAATCAGAAATTAGTTCCATAAACTTTTTGTTGCCTACCTTCCTCCTGCAGATCAGTTGTGTGTAATTTCAAACACTCAAGGACTAATTAATAGAAATCAAAGCCAAGAAGAAGCATTAAGGGGGTATGTGTGTTTAAATGCACTTAAAGTCCGTCTCTCCCTGCTACCATCAAAGCCCAAGGTAACTCTTCTGAATTTCAGTATTGCTCTGTTTGACCCATGATAGAGCAACTGGCAGGCACAAAGCTTGGGTCTTGTGGGCATGTCCAAGTGGGTCTGACCTACAGCTCGTTGCATGTTTTTTGATTTTTCACAGGCTTGGATCAACCAACAGAGGGCACTAGTATTGGCAGTATGGTTCTACAAGGTTTTCTTCCTCTAACTGCTTTGCCCTTATTTCTTCCATTGCAAAGCCCAAGAAGACTCCTCACAGCCCACCTGAATACTTTCTCTGGAAGAATCTACCGGATCTCATTTGGTACTTTGCAGATGAAGCTTTTTTTGCTGCTGACCTTGCTGGTTTTTTCTCAGAGGTTCACATCTGCGGTGTTGTTTGGTTGATATGGGTCTGTTAGAAAATGCCTGCACAGACACAGAAAATCCACAGACCCTGTACCTCACAGCCCACAGTGCAAGAGAGTTGCAATATTATTGTCACAGTGAAGGGAATTAATGAAAGATGAGCTGAGCTACAGTTCATGGCATTTAGTCCGTAAGGGAGGCTGAAGTGCAAGAAACTCTACAGAAGGGAAAGAATATGAAATGAAAAAATATATATATATATCTTAGTGTTTACCACCCAGACTTCTTCATTTTCTGCTGAGTGTTCTTTCATTTAACAGGGAGTGTTATTCAGGAGGTAAGAGAGTTCATGAAAGGGTACCTTCTCAGCTGAGATTGTCTGCAGACTTGCAAAGATTACACTAAATTGGGAAAAGGCTATATAAATTTTGAAGATCCCTCTTTGGTAATCATGAATATTATAAGCATGATTTTATACTCTGGTTTCCTAAGAAAATGAAGATTAGAAGATTATGCGTAGGTGGGTGCTTCAGTCAGTAAGTTTTGGTACCATGCCTTTGTCTCCCCAGTAACGTTTAAGACTGTTGATGAAGTTCAGGTAAAACTGGCAACAGTGTTCTGATGTCCAGATTTTTTAGTTTCTCCAAGCTTAATGCAAATGGACAGCTGAGTAGAGGAATCAGGGGTCCTAGTATGGAAGGACTACAGTATTAGTATCACCGCTTATTGAACTTTGTAGAATTCAAGCAGGACGCATTATGAGGGCTAACTTTAGAGAGTGCATGTTTGGCACATGATACGATATACTCATAGTGTTGAAATCCATACAGGATGAAGTCTGTGATTTCTGCACTTCAATAAAGTATCTTTTTCACTGCAGAAATTGAAAACGTGGGACTTGCATACCCTGAATGGACTGCAAAAACCAAGAGGATGGGCTTTTTTTTTTTTGGATTGGGTATTTGATAACTGCCTGCCTTATGCAGAATACAGTAGTTCCCGTAACACTGGCATTACAAAGGGTTTAGAGACAGCTATGCCCCAGCAAGAAGTGCTTTCTTATACAGTGTGTATATATATAAACTGTCTGCAGAGTTGATGTGAATTAGCATAGCTGCTTCTGTAGCCTGTAACATACAGTTTGATCCCATCATTTTTAAGCAAGGAAATTAAACCCATTATTTATCATTACAGCTCAAAGCTATCTATTTGGTGCTTGAACAGCCTCTTGAGAAATGCAGGTGATAGACTTTTATTGCAGCTAAAATATTTATTGTTACCCAGGGTTATATTTCTAAAGGAATATTATCTGTATGAGTGCTTTGTGGATGAATGGAGGCAGTTTCTCCTGATACCTCATTGGCTGTATACCATCCCTCATTGACTGCAACGACTACAATGCAAAACAGCTTTGCAGTAAAACCACTGAACATGTAGTGCTGGTCAGAGAGCCAAGTCCTTGAGGTGCAACTCCCATTTCAGCTGGAAGGCTCTCTATTTTGGCTCTCCAGTGTGCAACAGCCCTTTTATCTGTGAGATCAGAAAGTCTTTGTGTATTAACTGGTACCTGTAGTTATTTTTATGACTTTTTTGATGTTAGTATACAAAGTATCCTTGAGTTTTTAGTTGAATTGAGGTCTGAACTAAGGTCACTGTTCACTGAACTCAAAGAACTGCTTTATTTTAAGGATGAAATACCTAAGTGGTCAGGTTTAGGGTCTGGTATTATTTTCAAAGACATGCTTGAAACAAGTGTGCAGAGAAAAATAAAAAAGGGAACTGAACACCTTGGTGAAGAGAATAAGAAAAATTGATGACATCTTCTAAAGAGTATTGCTGGCAGGATGTTTTCTGGAAGCTTCCTAATTTGCTTTCTACAGTTATAGTTTCTATAGAAACCTGGAATTTTAAGATAGAAATTCAGTACAACTTTATCTTTTTAAACACTTAATGCAAAGCAAAAGTGGGTTACTGCTCTGTGACAGAACCAGTGAAAGCAAACAATCTTTCTGGACTAGGACAGCTCCAGGATGGACCTGCTCCTGGCCAAGGCCAAGCCAGTCAGAGATGGTGGTAACATCTCTGTGATAACATATTTTAGAAGGAAAAAAAGTTATTGCACAGATGTAATTATGCTCAGAGAAGTGAGGAGTGCAAGTGTGTGAGAGGAACAACTCTGCAGACACCAAGGTCAGCGGAGAAGGAGGGGAAGAAGGTGCTCCAGGCACCAGAGCTGAGATCCCCCCGCAGCCCCTGGTGCAGCCCATGGTGAAGCAACTGTGCCCCTGCAGCCCATTTAGATCCATGGAGAATGCAAAGATCCATCTGCAGCCCTTGGAGGAACCCCACACCAGAGTAGGTGGATGCCTGAGAGGAGGCTGTGACCCCGTGGGAGGCCTGTGCTGGAGCAGGGTCCCGGCAGAGACCTGCAGACCCATGGAAATAAGATCCCATGCTGGAGCAGGTTTCTAATAGGACTTGTGGCCCTGTGGAGGACCCACAGTGGGGAAGCCTATGCTTGAAGGACTGCACCTTGTGAAAAGAGACCCACAGCAGTTCATGAAGAACTGTAGCCCTTGAGAAGGACTCATGCTGGAGAAGTTCCTGGAGAATTGTTTCCTGTGGGAGGGACCTTATGCTGGAGAAGGGGAACGACTCCTCTCCCTGAGTAGTGAGAGAAACAGTGTGTGATGAACTGACCATAATACCCTTTCCCTGTCTCCCTGCACTGCTGGGGAAGAAGGTAGAGCTGGGGAGGAGGGGAGGATAGGGGAAGGTGCTTTTGAGATTTGTTTTACTTGTCATTATCCTGCTCTAATTTTAGTTAGTAATAAGTTCAATTAATATCCCCAAGCTGTGTCTGTTTTGCCCATGATAGGAATCAAAAAGTGATCTAGCCCCTGTCCTTATCCCAATTCATGAACTTTTTGTTATACTTTCTCTCCCATGTCCAGTTACAGAGGGAGGTGATAGAGCAGATTTTGTGGGCACCTGGCATCCAGACAGGGTCAACCCACCACAATAAATCATCCTATTAAACCCTAGGAATCCACTTGAAGTTGGGGAATAAACTACTTGTGCTTCCCCATGCAAAAGAGAAGCAGAACAGTTGTCTTCTTTTGTCAGTCTTTGTACCTGTTTTACATTTCCTGTACAGAGAGGTTTGTTCCTAACATCACAAAAATGCACACAACTGGGAGCATAACTTCAGCCTCAAATGTTCACCAAAATATTAAATATTGATGAATGTTTGCCTGTGCAGATAGTGGAAATGAATATAGCTACCTGCATCACATATCCCATTCCTAAAGCCTTTTAATTGTTTTATATATAGGGCAAAGTTGTTAAAACTGAAGCCAGGAATGCAAATACCACTGTTCAAAGTTTTCCATTTGGACTTCATTGTCTGAATGCACTACCAAGAAATCAGGGCATTAATAGTATTTTGAGGCCTACTTAAAGCTTGGAGATGGCTCTAGATTCTGGTGCTTTTTATAGAGGCAAGAAGAAAAGTTAAAAGATGATCTAGAGGTTACTGATACTAACATGATATGGACAAGTTACTGAAATGTTCATTTTTCCTAATTCTGTGAGTCAAAGGCTATTCAGACAATGTGTTTATATACATGACACTGGTTACCTGCTGCTTGCAATGAAGCCTGATTCTAACCAAGAAAAGGACAAGATTTCATGCCTTACTGCAGTCAGATGTTGTCAGACTCACGGTGTGTATTAGTTTACTGTTGAGGACAAGATGAGTGTAGGAAGACGCCTTTGTTTGCTTCCTTCACACAGAGAAGAATTATGGGGAAAGGAAGTAAGCAGAGACAAAGGAGTCTGTTCATTCTGGATCTGCCGTTCTCCTGAAAGGCTTCACTGTTTTGACAGTGAAGTGAACCCTGTGTTAAATGAGGACAAAAAAGCAAGCTGAGGAGCTACAGCAGTGACTTGCTTTCCATGCATGGGAGGATTTGAGCACCAGGATCAGTAGGAATTATTTCAGACCGGTCCATGACTGCATCACTGGTGCTCTGAGACACTTAATCCAATCAGCTAAATATTTCAAACTTTATTTTAAAGTTCTTCTTTTTGCCTAGCAAACCGTCACCAGATAAAATAAGCATGCTTGCAATTTAATTTGCACACTTACCTGCCCTTTGACACCAAGGGTTTAAAATGCATCCATCCTGCAGCTGGAAAGAGAGACTTGTGATTATCCCATTCAATCCCTGCAGTGACACACCGTCCTCGCTTCATTCAACAAATGCAGCACTACAGGAATTATTGCTCTGTCTTTATTCAGGCCACAACTGATGGTGCACATGGAAGAAGCTTGCTGGGAAGATACCCAGGCTTTGCTTTGAGTCCAAGTGAAAATGAATTTGCTGCATACCCGACTCCCACTAATTACAGCAAATTACTATCATTGCTACGAAGCCCTTCTACATCTGCCTGATTGGCGTCTGTTCTGCCTCTGCAGTTGCTTGGTGAGGCCAAGCTCCCAGCCTATGCCTGCGAGAGGATGTTCTCTCAGCTCTCAATTCACTTTTGAACCTACACTTTCAATCAGCTAAACACGTTCTGCTGTTGCCTGGTAGAGGATTTTGGCTCTGGTGAAGGGAAACTTTAGGGAGAGCTTGGAGCTCTCCCAGGAAAGAGGCCTTTTCCACCCATATGTTGGCAAATTTGGAAAATGCAGCATATTGTCACTATAAGGGACAGAGAAGAGGAACTCCTGGGCTATGTTCTTCTCAACCCCAAACATCAGTTGCCTTAAAGCATTTGGTCTTTGAGATAACTGGTACACCTTCTTTCTTATCTGTCAGAGAGTTCTAGAACTTAATTAATTAACATTTGTGAACTACGAACACTTCCTCTGATCAGAGTTAATTATGTATCACAGCAAAATATGAATAATCTTGGCATGCTCAAATTAGCTCAACTTTGGTACAGGTGAAAAGAGAATGAATGACACTTACTACATCATAGGAAATATCTCAGGTTATTTGAAATTCCGTAATCCTTCTCTTATGGATTTCTGGGCTATTTTTATAATACTAATTCTGATTAAAAATACTAAGTCTGACTGTCAGTTCTAATCCGTGCTTCATCCTTGCATATCCAGCAATGTTAAACACTGACTAGTCTAAAGGCTGTTGGAAATATTCCCACATGTAGAAACTTCTGAGGAACACACACAAGCCACACACATTTCCCTGCTTCTGCAGTGGGAAGAGTTTGTGGAGCTACACAAGCCATCAGTATGGGTACTGTATTTAGTGAATTGACTTTGATTATGTCCCAGTTTGATAACAGCTGATTTAGTTTTTAGCTGTCTGTTGCTCTGAAGTGAGTAACTGGAGTTCAGCAGTGACAAAAAATGGTTCTTTTAGCTTTCCTTTTTTTCTCATTTTAGTAGGTGGTCAGCTTCCCTCTTTATAAGCTAAGAAGCTCTATAAAAATGGGCTGGAAATGCTTCCACCAAAACGAGTGGTGTTGACAGGCTGCTGCTGTAGCTTGCTGCCTGTGCAGGTACAGCTGCTTTGAGCTCTGACCAGGTTGCCGCCGGGTAAAAGCAAAGTTTCCCAAAACTACTCAGTGGCATGTAACTCAGAGCAATGGAGGAAAATGCACAATACTGGAGTTATCTTGTGTTCCTAGACACTTTTGCCTCACTTTATGTTGTACTTTAGGCTGTCCAGACTGCAGATAGAATTGTATTGAATCCTACATTTTGATACTTAAAAAGCTCAGCTAACCTTCCCAAGCTGCACAGCTGTTCTAAGAGGGTTTCCAACCATAAGGCATGAACTGTTTAACACTAGTTTGCAATTAAAATGAGAAAAGTCTTGCAAAAAGAGCTTTTTAAAAAAATATATAACTTGATGTTTTTCAATACCCTCTCTGTAAAAACAGGACCTTTTTCTCAGTTTTCTAGTGAAACCTAATTTGACAATGCAAGAAGCAATTAAGCTAGAATATGTTCCTCTGTTTTATCTGGCCTTTAAATAATTTAGAGGCTGAAATTAGTTTAATTTTTTGTTATTTGTACTGAATGATAAAAATTTTATTCATCATATGAGCAAGTAAACACTGCAGGCAAATTGTGTGAGGCACAAAAAAGTGAGTAAGGATTAAGAAAAAAGTATGGGCAGAATGTACTTGGTCCTGCAGATTTTGATAGCCGTATGTAGTGTGAAGATGGACAGATGGAAAAATAGTGATGTAAAAACATTATATTAGAAATCATCCCATTCAAGTCTCCATTTCCAAATAGTTTTATAACTTAAAATTCTTTCTTTCCATCTGATACATTACTGTAACTAATGCAACCTTATAAACTTCCTTCTTAGAATAAAATGGGATTTGTTTGCAATGGGGATGTGTGTAAGAATATCCATAGAATATATTAGACTTTAGTTTTGTCATTGAAGCTTAAAAAGTGGTTTGAAAGCAATGCTTTTCATTAAATATTTGAGAAATTTCCACTGTAAGAAAGATGTTCACATGCTAAACAGAGGAGAAGAACACTGATCATCTTCTGCAATGGTTACACTATGCCCTGGGAGAGAACTACCCACGGTGTTGTCTTGCTTGGACCATTTAGACATAACCCAATCACTACTGTCCCTCACAAAGACTGTTCTCTATTTTCAGAGTGGGGCACTTGATAAGAAATTAGTCTTATGTTTCAAGCCAGTGTATTCAACGTTGTTGGAGGAAAGTTCCCTTGGAGTGGGGATGCACATGGATTGGTCAAGGAGAAGGGATATGAACAGAGGTAACTGTGATTGCTTCAGTGCAGTGGAAGATAAGTATGGAGAGAAGTAGCAGGGGTATTATGAGGCCATGGCTGGTGGGGTTTTTTGAGGACACAGACAGTAGCTGTTTTAAAAGCACAGATGGTGGTTGGGATGTAGGAATCTGTAGAAAAGCAAGACCTGAAGGATGCCTAAGCCACTTTTTCAAGTGGGCTATGAGTTCAGGTTTCTCTGTTTTCAAGCATGCTTTTAGAAAGATTTTAAAAGAGCATGGGTAAGTCTTCAGAGTGTGTTGACTTAGCACTCTGTGCAAACCAAGCTCTAAGTAACCCAGGCTGTCTCTCTCCCACAAAAGTCAGTGCAGTCACTGTTTACTTTTAAAAACTGTGTTCAACTTTCCTAGAATTATAATAATATTTTGGCAAGTGTAGTCAAATTAATTATTTTTCTTACCTGTAGTAGTGACTGTGTGAGTGTTCTGTCCCGCTATTTGATTAATATTCCCTAGGTTGACCCTTCTGTTGTTAAACAAAGCCACAGAGTTACTGTTTTTTCATGACTTTTTTTTCATGACACTAGAAATCAGTCTCGTCTTTCTGTCACACAACCATGAAGCAAACAAGGCTATGTCAATAAACTGGGATTATTTTTTAGCTTCCTGCAAGCTCCTCCCTGCTTCTTGACTCCTATCTCTCCAGACAGTTGAGAGGTGCTGTCTTCCTCTCTCACAGCCCCTGGTGATTACACATTACTCTTTGTGCCTGTTCCCAAGTAAGAACAAAGATGAGCTATGGTTATCAGCGGGATATCTTGAAGCCCCAGTCTCCACAGATGAATACTCATGCCAAAACAGGTGACTGTCTATTAATTTCCATTGCGTCCACTTCTTTCTTCTTTGAAATTACTGAGTGTAGTTGCCCTGATCGCAAACATCATCATGTCCAGAAGCCTTATGGAGTCCCACAGAAACAGTCATAACAGATGAGACCAGTGTCCACTAAGCCAAGTGTCCTTATAAAGAATAGGGCAAGGACATAGTGTTGCTTTTTGGCATTGCCTGAATTTTTGTAAAGTAGTGGCTTAGGGACTCCTGAGCCAGAGATATGGGCTGAGGAGCCTGTCAAGGACTTTATTATTTGACTGAAAAAATTATCTCTGCTCATTTCCCTGTGATGCTTATCTTTTCTTAGGTATCACAGAATTCCTCAGCTGCCTTACTTTCTTTAACCTGAAGAGGTAGCATTTTCTGGAGTTCACACCTCTTTGTAAACATGAATCAGAGAAATGTCACGGGCACTAGAGTTTCTGCCTGTTTTGAGTTTATGCCAGGCAGGAAGAAAACTCTTGCAGAGAATACTTTTGTTTTGGTGCACCTAGAAGCCTTTCACATATACAACCTTACTAGGCTGCACACATACACTCCAAAGAAAATGCGTATAAGGAGTAGGCTGGCTGGTGTCACCAAATAATTCTTTTTGAGCTCTGGCTGACAAATACCAGGAACTGTCTATCTCAGTGGTTCCCTGAGTGAACTAAGAAGCTGATCCCATTCCACTTCTTTGACAATCCTTTTCATTTCTAATTTTCAAGATAACACAACAATGTTCCATCCAGTGGCACTTACAAAGAACAAAAACATGCGAAATCCACTCCACTTTGGAGACTTCTCATAAGGAAAGCCAGAACATTGGAATTTCTCTGACTTAATGCATTGGTTTCTGACTGGCAGCTCCATGGGATGGGATACATGACATTATAGTGGGAGTCTGCTATAGGCCACCCAACCAGGAGGACTCCCTGGATGAGTCACACTATAGACAAATAGAAGTAGCTTTGTGTTTGCAGGCCTGGTCCCTCCATGGGGGCCTTCAGCCACGTCAATATCTTAATATCTTTTTGTAAATATCATAATATCTTTTTGAGGGACAACACAGAAGAGCACAAGCAGTCCAGGAGGTTCTTGGAATGCGTTGATCCCTTTCTTCTCCAAGTGATATGAAGAGAGGTGCTGTGCTGGATTTCATTCTCACCAACAAGGAAAGGGGGAAGAGAATGTAAAGCCCAAGGGCAGCCTGGGCTGCATTGACGGTGAAATGTGGAGTTTCAAATCCTCAGGGCAGTGAGGAAGACACACAGCGAGCTCAATCCCCCGGAGCAGATTTTGGCCTCCAGATCCTTCAGGGATCTGCTTAGTCAAGTGCCATGGCATAACTCCCTGAAGGGAAGAGAAGCCAAAGAAAGCTGGTTGATATTCAAGGATCACCTTCTGCAAGCTCAGGATTAATGCATCCCAATAAAGAGGAAGTCAGGTAGAAACATCAGGAAACCTATATGGATGAATGAGGAGACCCTGGACAAACTCAGACACAAAAAGGAAGCACACAGAGGGTGGAAGCTATGACGGATAGCCTGGGAGGAGTGCAGAGATTTGTCTGAGCAGCCAGGGATCAGGTTAAGAAAGCTAAAGACCTGATTAAATTAAAGCTGGTCAAGGATGTTGAGGCCAACAAGAAAAGCTTCCATACGTACATCAGCAATTAAAGAAAGAATAGAAAAAAAGTGGACCCTCTCCAGAAGAAACAAGAGACCTGGTTACCTGGATCATGGAAGAGGCCGAGGTGCTCAGAACCTAAAGGTGCATAAGTCCATGGCTTCTAATGAGATGCATCCATGAATCCAAAGGGTACTACTGTGGGAGGAAGTGGCTAAGCCACTATCATATATGAGAAGTCGTGACAGTTTGGTGAAGTTTCCACTGACTGGAAAAGGGGAAATATAATGCTCATCCTTAAAAAGAGAAAAAAGGAAGACCTGCATAACTACAGGTTGGTCAATCTTGACTTTGAGTCTGGCAAGATTATGAAGCAGATCCTCCTGGAAACTATGTTAAAACACATGGAAAATAAGAATGTGATTGGTGACAAAAAATGTGTCTTCACTAAAGGCAAATCATGCCTGAGAAATTTGCAGGCCTTCTGTGATGGGGTTACAGAAGGAGTGGGTGACAAATGAGTGACTGATGCTATCTACCTTGATCTATTCAAAGCATTTGGCACTGTCCCACAAAATATCCTTGTCTGTACACTGAAGAGACATGGATTTGATAGATGGACCACTTGGTGGATAAGGAATTTGTAAGCAGAAATCAGCTGAAGGTGTTTCCAACAGGGCTTTGCTTCTGCTTTGGAGGGAACTCCTCGCTGCTGGTTTTTCCCTGGCTGCTCTCTCTTGGCCATGGTGTGAATTTGTGAAGGTGAAATGCTGAATTCTGGTTTACTGTCAAAGAGGGCCAAGGAAGCCTGCTTGTGCTGCATATACATTTCCAGGATGCCCAGCAATCTGCTAATTTTCAAGGGCCAGATTTACACTCATCTAGCACTGTGTAAACTATGCTTCCGTATTTTAAAAATTGAAGTAGGCAGCTCCTGTTTCATTTCTTGAGCAGAAGGCTATTCACTAAAAGAGATTTTAGGGGCTACAATTTCTCTATATGTCCTTTTCTTGACTTTTATATCTGTGCCAGCACAGCGTCTTTTTTGCTGCTTTGATTCCCCTGTGATTCTCTCTTGAATTTTGCACATACTGTTCACTCCAGCTGTCTCTGGTTGTACTACACAGAGCACTTCATGTGAAACCAGACAGAGAGTGTAATAGTTAACCAAATTTGCTTTTTTTTTAGCTGGTGGAAAGCATCTCTCTTGAAGGCACCATGGTACCTGTCAGTGATTATTTTCTCAAATGTGTGGGAGGTAAATACTGACATTTAGTGTTGCTAAATGCCTCTGTCACGAGTCATAAAACTATGCAGGTTAGAAGGACCTGTCGAGGTTGAATCTGCCTCCCCCTCCCCAATACTAGTCCAGCTAGTGCTCTACACAGTGACCAGCTATTTTTTAAATAGCTCCAAGAATGGAGTACCCATGACATCCCTAAGACTTTGCTACAGTGGCAGTCTTCCTCTTTGGGGAAAAAAAATTTTCATAAGTTTTTGTGTTAGTATCCTGTGTTGCATCTTGTACCTGATGGCTCTCACCCTTTCTCTGTGCATCTCTGAGAAGAGTCTGTCTCCATCTTTTTTCTCCCCTCCCATGTGGCTGATGAAGAGAGAAGTAGGTCCCTTTTAACCTTCTCTTCTTAACCCTGCCTTAAAAATCATTACCCATCATAAAGAAATGTAAGTTTAATGGCTTTAGTCATTTGGATTTTAGATTCCAGGAAGGGATCAAGTTTTCAGGCTTTTATGCACAACTACAGAGGTTATTGTTCTTTTTGTCTGAACTTTTCATTGTTTCTGTAGATCAGTGGTTCTCTACTTTTCATTTATATAAAGAAGCTAAACTGTAAATAAGTGTATAAAAAAAAGAAAGAAAATAATAACAGTTGCTGAAATTATAAATGCAGTTTTAATTGAAAGTAGTTTTGTGGGCATATAAACATCTTTCAGTATGTAGTATTGCTTCAGGACTTGTGAAATAGTTCACAGTTTCCCTAAAGAAAGGAAAAAGCAATTCACAAAGTCAGAAGAGGAGTGTTGATAAATGACTGGTAATAAGCATTTTTCAGCAGCACTGAAAAGATAGGATATGTGTTTATACCTTAAAAAAAACCCACTTTTGGTTTCTTCTTTCTTGCTTTGAAGATGCAAATCTTCAAGAGGCTCATAGAAAGGTAAGGTTGCAAAATGGTGGTACTCAGCATTTGGGCAAAGAGGCTTCTACAAGCCTTGTACTTGAGACATTTCAGTTTTAACATGTAAAGAAATGTTTCAAGAAATAAAGGCTTAATTAGAGAAGTAGGGAGTTATTGAAAAATGTTGGACAGTTAAAATAACTTCGTAAGGAAGCAAAGGCAAGAAAAGGAGACGGTAAATGATCTGTGAAGGTTGAGTGTTAAATAATATGCAATTAGAGAAATCAAAGCTATTCTGCAAAGAAAAGTTATGAACAGCCCAAATAAAGGCTGGAGATCAAAAGGGTTTGGAATACAGGTGGGCAAGTTCTGGGAAAAGCTTTATAAACAATAAGAACACCTTAGAAGTAGTTTCTTAGAAAAACAGGGAACAAATGAAAGCCTTGGTAGGTAGCATGATTCTTTTTAATACTTTTGAGAAGCCTGTTTTGGAAAAGCAAGGAAAATAGCACTGAATAAAAAGTACTTCTGAAGAGAATGTGATCTTTTAGAAAACAATAGGCCAGTGTTTCACTCACCTCACTTCCCTGTCATTGAGAGAATGTGGGCTCTTGTCACACGTGGAACAGCAAGAGAACAAGAGCTCATTACCAAATTCCCTATTTTTTGCTTATTCTTTTAGCAGTCCTGAAGAGTCTGAATGCATCTGTTCTGTTGGTGATTTTTAGTTAAAAGTTTTGGAAGGCAGACATATAAATAAACAACAACATACTAATAAGTATACAAAAGCCCCAAAGCGACTGGGATCTTCAGCCAAAATAACTCAAGAATAGTAACTTAAAACTTCATAATACACCAGAATTTGGAGAAGTGACCCTATATCTTGCTTTAGCTGATTCTGCTGCAAGGTAGAGATTATAGAAGTGAAATTCCTCCTCAGTCTTTTCACTTTCAAGATGCAAATTACTTCAGTACTGTTCCTCTGCATTTGTATAAATAGGTGAAAGTCTGTCAGCAATAACTTAGCATTAATTGCTTTTCAGTTAGTATAATGAGTGTTTCTAGATGGTGTAATGCTTATATGTGCACTCTAAAGCTTTCTCAAATGAGGACTTAATGCTGCCTGTCCTTTCTGAAAGATCCTATAATGTGAATGCTGTTTCATAGAATCAAAGAACCGTGGAATGGTTTGGGTTGGAAGGGAACTTAAAGATCATCAAAGGCCAGCTCCCCTGCCCTGGGCAGGGACACATTCCACTAGACCAGCTTGGTCAGGATCCCATCCAGCCTGGCCGTAAATACTTACAGGGATGGAGCATCCACAGCTTCTCCAGGCAACCTGTTCCAGTGTCTCACCACTATTAAAGTAAAGAAATACTTCCTAATAGCTAATCTAAACCTACTATCACTTTTATCATCCATCTTCATTACTAAGTAGTGTATATGACCCAGTCACATTCTGTGAGAACTAATCAGGAAGGGAGATCTGAACTCAATAGAGAAAGTGATTATTTATAGCATAGTATTTAGACTCACTCACTGTTGCCATAATAGTTGGGCTGAGACTTCAGATTGAAGGACAGATGCTGCACTCCTTTCTTCCTCACTGGTAAAATCTTTTTCTGTTTACATGGCAAGTACCATGGATTCACTGTACTGCAGCAGCAGCACAGAAACTTTATTTGTTAAAAACTCCATGACCCTTTCAGACTCCTTGAGTTGTTCACAATATAGCACATACACACCAATGGTCCTATATCAACATTTCAGAGAAGGCAATAAGAACCAAAAAGAGGAGAACTAGATTGAAAATGTCGTGAGCATGACCTCAAATGTCAAAATATGTGGACTCAAATGCTTTTAAACTGAGAGGTTCTTGGTCCACTTCTGGTGCCTCACTTACAGAGCAGCACATCTGGAATGCAGAACATCAGAGCAGTCTGATGCCTGTAACTCTGCACCTTCTGTGACAGGGGCTATTCCCTCCATAGCAAATTCACAAATGCAATCTGCAAAGGCGACACATGTGAGGTTAATAATACAGCCCTTGCTGACCTAAATGCTAGAGAGGATTTGAATTGCACTTTTCTGAGGGTAAAGTTATTCATAACAAGAAATGCTGCCAAGATGCTTCTTTTCTGCTGCATCCAATGTCTGCTAATGAACAGGACAGCAGGTCTGACATGCCTATGTTTGACATCCAGGTCTTGTCATATACATCTGTCGTCAAAGAAATGCTGAAAGATAAACTCAGGTTTGATGCTCTGATCTGCAAGGGTCTGATCTGCAAAGATCTGATCTGTCAGTGAAGTCCCACACATACTTGGTGCAATAGCATCATCAGTTCTGCAGCTTGCATGTCCTCCACCCTCTTTAATGACCCCTGTTAAAGGAATTTTCAGCGGGCTGACACTCAGACAAAGCAAATGAGATACCTTGGAAGAGCTCTGGACAACAATTTTCCCCAAACTTCTGCTGGGAGGTGTGTTTGTGTGCATGAAAAAGTGTGTGTGTTGGAGGGGGGAGGAATTTACTATAAGAGATTGTGTTAAAAAACAGTGGATGGTTTCTGCATATCAGTTCAGTGAGTTTATCTAAATATTCCTTTTTTCTCCCCTTTCTTTTTCCCTTCCCTTCTTTCTTTCTCTTCTGCCCTTTACTGCCAGGAAGGGCCACCTCTGAAGGGCCAGTTCTGTACAGCCTGGCACCAACACTGACGGATGTCAACAACAGTTCCAACTGTAAGTCAATTTGCAACTGGGGGACTCCTTGAAACAGTATTGGTTTATATGCATGTAGAAGGTGCAAGAACTCTGCAGAGGGCTTCCAGAACAGGGAGAGAGTAGTTTGTTACCCCTAGCTCCCTCTGGTTGGAGTAGCATGCAAATTTTTGATGTCTTACTAAATAGCGTTAGATAAATGTACCTTCTCCTGAAATACACAAGAATTCTGATATGCCAGGGCCAGTGACAGGGAATTTTACCAACAGGATAGACTTTTTGAGCTGGATGCTGTTCAGAGGAAGCTGTCCCCCAAGAACGCTTAAGACACATCATCTGACGAGAGAAGGGGCTGGAAGTCTGGCCACAGACAAGGATCTTCATTGAATTGTTATTTTCACAGCTAGAGACAAGAGCTGTCGGTCTCAGATTTTTGTAGGAGCACTGATCTGTGTTAGGACAGGTGAAGAGACCTCGCTTTCAGTTTTGAGGTAATTTAGCTGCTGTCACTTTGATTCTCTTCAGGAGCACCTGCAATGGGGAAGACAAGACCTTGCACAGTTCTCTCTCATTATGCACGCACATGAAGTTATCCGACACTTGTGATCCCAGTCCCCAGTGGCCCCTTCTCCTAATATGTGTGTTAGGTGAAGATACTCCTTATGGAAGTTGTAGGAGGGGAAAAAAATTCATTACACAGAGCAAGTGAAAAATGACATCTGCTCTTCACTGTTCCTGAAAGGTACTCCTCTCCTGTATTTTCTTCTTGATGACTTTCCTGGTCCCAACAGGCTTTGGCCCAGCATCACAGAAAAGATAGCTGGGGAAGGAGGCAGTGATTTAAAGGAGAAGTGGGCAATTGTATCAGCTGGAAAATTTGAGAGGAGGTGATGGCAAATGAAGAGGACAGCAGAAGGCAAAAAAAGGAAAAAGTCTCTAATTACCCCTGCACTTCAAAGACAGTATGATAAATTACATCCTCTGGCAGGGACTGAGAGAGTACTGGTTCAAGACTAACTATTAGAGCTATAAAATTTGGATCATCTCCTTCATGGAAAGGTAGTATAAAGCAGTTACACACTACTGTACAGTGAAGGGATTAACTCTGTTTTTTCTAGTTGCATTGTCTTCAACATAGTTCTAACATTTTCCATGATTCTACTAAAAACTGTATCTTTGGTATATATATGTGGATACAGTTTTTTATTAATATACTTGAATATATTAGTAAAAATCTTGCTGAGACACTGTAAAAGTGACTAATAATGTTATCATAAACAATGCTGTATTCTGATTTTATGCTGCACAGTGAACAATCAAAAATTCACGACACAGACCAGTGGCTCACTGATCTGTGACTCTTAGACAAAGAATTTCTTCAAGCCATACTTCTTTTTCTCAAAGCTTGAGTGAGTCATTCTGTATTTGTCCTGCTTTTTAGTTTTCTGATGATTTGTTTAAGTCCCCCGGTTCCTGCACTCCAATGGCCACTTCTGTAAACTATTGTTTGGAAACGTTGATGTCCTGGGCAGTGCATCAAACCAGATGGTTTGCCAGCTGTATCAGTCCTGTGAGCAGTTCTGTCGGTAAACATGCGGACATGGGCCTTGAGATCAAAGAAGACTCACTGTTGAATTGCAGCACGCAGTTAAGGAATCTGTGCTTGAATTTGTACCAAGTCGAAGCGATTTTAAAAAAAAATTTTAAATCTCACGGAGATGGGAAGCTGAGTATGGACAGAATTCAGGCTGATGCTTCACTCATCATAGAATGCCTTTAGTAGTTAATTAGTGAATACAAACTAAAACACCAAGATTACATTTCTACCACGTCTGATGTGAAAAAAAAAAAAAAGGCAATAGCCTCAGACAAGTACAGCACTATAGTTTGGGAGAGAATTAGCTTCAAAGCAGGTTTTAGGGACTTAAAGTCTGAAATACAATACACTGTCCTGTTCTTCCTTTTAGGTTACCTGGCAGTCAATCCTGTACTTGTCTAGAGCAGCACTCTATTTTCAGCTTTTTTCTTACTCAAGTTGCTAGAGCACTTAATCAAACTTCAAGATGGATTGTGATTACATCTCAAGCCCTTCATTGATTGATTTTGTTAATGTTTGGTGTGGTTCCTCTCTAGTAAAAACAGTTTGAAACTGCACTATATGGAGGGAAAATTTAGACAAGAAAAGCAACAGCCTAGTAATACCAAGCAGGTGAGAAATTGATCAAGGCTGTTCAAAATGCTTGGCCAATGAATGTCTTTTTTTTTTCACCTCCCTTCATTTGTTTGTAGCCTCTCTGGGTCTCCTGGTTGGACACTAGACCTGCACAGCTTAGTGTTGAAATTAATGTAGTCAGGCAATTCCTGAAGACTCACAAAAGCACCTAAAAGTGTTTTTAGGACTTTATTGTTATTATTATTAAGGATGCCCTCCTTTGAATGACAAGCCTTGTACAAACAGGAAAAGATAGTCTATCTAGGTGGACAGACTAAAGGGCAAGAAAAAGGAAGGGGTCCAAGCCATCTAAACCCTGTAACAATGTACTAATCTCCCTCTGAGAGATAGAGAAAGGGGCTGGGAGAGGGTATACAGTCCCCGTTCTTGGAGATACTCAAAACTTCACAAGAAAAGGCTTGGAGCAAGCTGACTGAACCTGGAGTCCATGCTTTGAGCAGGGGTTGGACTCAATGTCCTCCAGAGCAGCCTTCCAAACAATGTCATTTTTTAATTCAACTATCTATGGTAACTTCAGTGGCAAAATCCTGTGTATTTAAATTCCATATAGCCTGATACCTGGTCAAGCACCTAAGCTGCAGAAAATGTCCTCCCTCTTTGGAATTAAGCTGTCTCCTCCAAAACCACCAGATGAATGTTGTCTTCTGGTAGCATGCAGTGGACAGAAGAAGAATGTGATGTGATTTTTTTGCATTAAATTTAAATGAAATCTGCTATATACACAGAGCAGCTAGGAATTTAGCAAACAAAGGCTGGAAATTGAGCTGAAAATCTCAAACAGGTACAGAAATCTTCCTCCCCGTAAGACTAACGCTGACTGAATTTTTTAAAGGGCAGAAAGACAAAACTCTTCTTTCACAGATGTCCTGGGCATCAGAGCTAGAGGCATCTCACTCTGACAGCGCTGTTCCTGTTGTGTAGCTAAATTGTACGGGTCAGGTCTTGGGGCTGTCAATCTAGTTAAGTCTGCACCAGTGTTTAGAAAAGAAGTAGATATTCTCCAAAGGCTAAATGCCAGTGACTTTGATGTGACTTTGTGATAAAGTCCTGGACTCTTTCAGCGAGAAGAAAGTGTTGTTGCATTAACGTAATGACTTGGGATATCACATCTATTACTCTTTTATTGTGCGTTTTCAAACCCTGGGCTCCCATTTGGTTTTGATGGACACCAGATTTTTTAGTTCCAAATGGTTTTTTGGGTTTAGGGTTTTGGGGGGTTTTTTTTGTAGTAATGGCAATCTAAACTGAGAGCTCATTGTAAATTCTTGCTGTGCACAATAAGCTCTTAAATATTACCTGAGGCAGGGTCTGTGGGAAAAGGTATTAGCAGATGTGCTCTTATACCAACTGGCATGGATGTGAAAAATGGAATTTTTCTGGGACACTAGTCATTGTCCACATCTGAAACAGAAGAAATTTCAAGCTACCATGTTGCATTATGGGTTTCTGGGGTCTTATATTTTTCATCTTAAAATCCCTATTCAGAATCCACTGAGGCTGCTTGAGTGTCTGTTGTTTATTTTAGTGGGTTTGGGAATAAGTATTACATCAGCAAGATTTCGGTTGTAACTCCATTTATAATGTTTTCTGCTTTATTCTTGCTATCTATGCCATTAGAAACTTCTTCTTTGGCCATTTGTTAAAAACCAAACTAGTTGCCTTCCTGAGACATGCCAAATTGTTTCTGCAGTCTGCTAATAGCTGCTAGTTCTGCTGGAAGATTTCATAGGGAAAATTTGGAAAATGAATCTACATTGCCAGCAGCACTGCTGCCATCTGATTGTGTTATTACAAGAGGTAAGCTCTTATCCTTTCTAGGCTCTGACTTATGCACCATAATGCTTTGATTTTGTCCACCTCCTAATTATGTCTGTCACAATACAAATTAGATGGAAAATCTTCACAGGAGCATCCTGCCCACGATTTTAGCATCAGCAAGAAATAATTGTGCAGCGCTTTCTATGGAAACATTTCATTTCATCACAGTTGCCAATTTCAAATGATTGTTTTTGTTCCAGTTAATGGGAGCTGCAGCAGAAATGTCAGTCTGGCACAAATCATGGTGCCAAGATCTGCAAGCAGCAGAAAAACAGCAGCTACTGAGAGAGAGGGTGGATGGTTCATGTGAAGCAACTTTTAAGGCCAGTGGGACGGCTGGACACCAAGCATTTGCAGTTACAGGTTCCTAAACTCATAAGGTTTTATGAACATCAACAATTTTGGTGCGAATTTGAGATAACAGGCATACAACATCACTGATCTCCTTCTGAGGTGATGACGCACACCACTGCTGGATTACATCCCTCAGGTTACTTATCTATAACACTAAAACAACATGGGAAGAAGCCTGCTTTTTCAGGTGAGGGGAACAGGCAGAGGTGGTGGCAGAAATCAGACAGAAGCACATGCCAGCACTTGGTAGGAGACTAGTAAGTCAGGAGAGTCTCAGCAGTGCCAGTACCACTGTAGGGTGAGCCCCAGCAAGACATGTCTATTGCTCAAGATGGGTGACAGGGAAGCAGCACTCATAAGGTTCAGAAAGAGCAGAACCTGATCTTTAAATACTTCAAGGTGTTAAAGCTGTGAAATGTTCAGAGTTTGGTTTTTTTTTTCAATGACTGCCTCTGGATGATAGATATAAAAGATAAAAGCATCCAAAAATTGCTTATATATATATATATATGTATATGTATGTGTATATGAAATATAATATACTTCACAGATATTCTGGAACCTGTTTTGTAGGGACATTCAGACAATAGGATCTGAATTCATTTTTGAAATGCATTTATTGCATAGAATTAATATGTGGGCACTTTCACTCAGAATTAAGCTAAAATAAAATAGAGGGTTAAATTCAAGAGCAAGATATATAAGACAATGGAGACAGATGGAGAATTTCCTTCATCCAAATTTTATGCAAAGCTCATGGAGATAAATTGCTACAAACCAGGTCCTCAGCCAGTAAAAATGAGATTTATCCAGTGATTTGATTCAGGTTGCTCAGAGCTCCATCCAGCCTGGCCTTGAACACTGCCAGAGATGGGGCATGTGTGTGGAACAGGTAAGATGTTTAGATGGTTGTCTCCAACATCTCGTGTTATCCAATTACACTTGTCCAATGCCTTCAAATTCAATCATAGCTCAATACCTCTGCATGTTTGTCCTATACACACACATCCATCTAAAACCGTCCAAAATCTAGGAGGCCAGTACTTGCCCCAACATCCAGCCATGTTTCCCTGGCACCTCTCTTTTGTCATCCCTCCCGTTCCTTCAACTACAAGAACTGGCTGAACAACTAGTCAAAACTACAGGGATAGTTTTCAGGTAAATCAATGGATCAACAGTGAAAGAAATAGACTGTTAGTGTCTTTGCTCAGGAAAAGGCAGCTATTTCAGATCAACCCTTCCTAGACATTAAAGTCATAATGAGGATGTTGTTAGGAAGGTTCGGGTGTGGGAAAGGCTTGTTCACATGGACAGTTTAGGTATGAAATGCAACACCACAAAACCCCAGCATTTTTTGTTTTGCCCACAATAGTGGTGGGATAGCAAGAACAATTCAGTTCATTGTAGGCATTACTATGAGGCTGGTGAGGCACTGGAACAGATTGTCCAGATAAACTGGCGATAATCCACCCCTGAAGGTGCTCAAGGCCATGTTGGATGGGGCTCTGAGCAACCTGGTCTAGGGCCCTGACCCATGGTAGGGGGTTCAAAATGAGATGACCTTTAAGTTCCCTTTCAAACTAAACCATTCTGTGATCTTAAGCATCCCGGCCAACCCAAACTATTCTGATTCTATGATTATTGGAACATGTCATAGAAAAGACTCAAGCCCCATACTTGGTGACATTTCATAGGACTGCCTTCCCAACAGGATGACTTCATTCTGTTCCCATTACTTTCGTCTGTTGCCAAAAAAGTACAACTTGAAGCTATTTCTTCTTGTACTGTCCCTTGTTACTTCGGAGAAGAGACTGTACTTCACTACAATCTCCGATCAAGTAGCTGTAGAGAGCAATAAGGTCTCCCCTGAGGCTCCTTTTCTCCAGGCTAAACACCTCCAGCTCCCTCAACCACTCTTTGTATGACTTGTGCTCCAACCCCTTCACCAGGTCCATTACCCTTTTTGGACATGCTGTGGAGATAAGAGGCAGGGTACAATCCAGGCTATAGCTACAGTAACAAGCTGCCATGATAATCCAAGATATGGCTTTGCAGAATGTCAAGACCTCAATGTAAAATGAGTGCAGTATATTCTGTCACCCTGTCACCAGCATGAGGCAACTCGGTCCCTATGGAACTGTGTCTTGTTTAGAGTAAGTGGAGAAGTCAAGTTTACCAGGTTTCTATCATGTCTTAAGACTGTTAACATGAGGTAAGGAATCAAGCCCCAGAATTTCTTCTGTCCTCTTTCCAGTGAATGCACAATGGTTTCTGTTTTGCTTACAGAGAAATAAATCGCTTACCTTCTTGCTAATGCCTTTTGTATGGGGTTTCATTTCCCTCTCTGATACTGAAGGTTACCAGCATGTTCCTGCCCAGCAGGCATCAGCTGGTATCTGTTCCTAAATTCAGAGCACATAGCTGTGCCCTCAGTTTCCTTTCTTTGGAAACCTGAACATACCATGATTAAAATAGACTGCAAACAGATGCTTGCTGATAAAGAGGTTCCATTTACTTGTACTATTTTTAATTTGTGCTGTGAGGATTTCGTCACTGTCTAATGGCTCATCTTTGCAAGGGTTCAAAGAATCTCCTGGCCTTGAGGTTTTGGCATAGCCATAATAGCCTGTGGGTTTGATTGCTGGAATTTTTGCACTCACCGAGCAACTCAGAACTGCCCAGCCACCAAATCAGAGAATCACAGAATGGGTCACGTTCAGAGAGACCACAGTGGGTCATTTGATCCAACCTCCCTGCTCAAGCAGGGTCATTCTAGAGCCCATGGTACAGGATGGCATCTAGATGGTTCTTGAACATCTCCAGTGAGGGAGACTCCACAATCTCTCCTGGCAACATGTTCAGTTACCTGCACAGTAAAGTTCTTACCCATCTTCAGGTGGAATTTCCTGTGCATCAGTTTCCCATTGTTTCTTGTCCTATTGCTTGGCACTTCAGATACTTATTGATGAGGTCCCCTATAGGGGGGACCAATTTGCATTGTGCTCCTGGGGGCAGCAGTCCCCCTTAGTCGTCCCTTCTTGAGGCTGAACAGGCCCAGATCCTTCCTCCTTTCCTCCTTAGAGAGGTGATCCAGTCCCTTCATTATCTTCGTTGTCCTCTGCTGGACCCACTCCAGGAGTTCCATGTGTCTCTTGTAGTGAGCAGCCCAGAGCTGGACACAGCGCTCCAGATGTGCCTCACCAGGGCAGGATCACCTCCCTCGACCTGCTGGTAATGCTCTTTCTAATTTACCCCAGGATCCCATTGGCCGCCTCAGCCACAAGGACACATTGCTGGCTCAGGGACAGCTTGTTGTCCACCAGGACGCCGGGTCCTTCTGAGCAGAGCTGCTTTCCAGCAGATCAGCCCACAGCCTGTACTGGTGCATTCTGGAGTTATTCTTCCCCATGTACACTTGCCACAGAACTGACATCAAAATACATGCCCTGTCACACCCTCCTGCTGCAAATTTGATCAATAGGGACATCCCTGTTCCACAGGGCATGAACTGTAGAGTTGGCTGTATGCGCCCTGCACTGCTTATGCACTGGAAAATTTGTCCTTTGGCTTCCAGATATGGAAAATCTTCCTTAGTGCAGAGTTTAGAAAGAATTCTTCAATTTTCTTTCTTTTGTACCGATTGAACTTCAGTAAGCAAAGGTCAGTAAAGGTCTGTATGGCAAAACAAAATGATCTTTACAAAGAGGTGACTTGAAATTTCTTCTGACAGCAAGCAAGAGCAGGTCACTGCATATGAAAGGAAAAGGCAGAGATGACCCAGACTGAATCTGGAAGCATGTGTCCAAAGCAGACTTTGTTGATATTATCAGCTGTGCGCATGCCTCCAAGATGAGTTTGGTGACCCTGAGTCAAGACAACCAAGGGAGTAGTGTCTCTCTTCCTGCAGCCCCAGGGCCTACCTTTATGCCAGTCCTCACAGCGCAGTTGTGGGCACAAATCAAAATAGCCCTGTTGTCTACTCACTGTTACACTGTTGTACGTCAGGAGTGACCTCCTCCACGTCAGTCTGAGACTGGTGCAAAGTCCTCCCAAATTTCAAGATGCATGCACAGGTCTGCAGGTGCCCTGCCAACACCCTAACTCAGCAATTGAGGCAGAACTGCAGCACAAACCATACCTCCCCTCACTCCTCCTGTGGGTGCGCTGGAGGCACCCACACATATGTGTTTGTTTTCCTGACTGCTCCATTAAACCCTTAAACCCTGTATGAAAAACAAAAGTGAGCTGCAGACAAAGCTGAAGTTGGCCAGGCATGTGTTTATAACAAACACATCTGGGTTTTTTTAGTAATTCTGGATGAAGTTGGATTTTCAGCACATGTTTATTAACACACTTAGTTTATGTTCTTGTAAAGCCAGTGTTTCCATGAAAATGAACAGAAATGGCAACATGATAGAGAAAAATATAAGGGGAAGAAAGCTAAGCAGGGTGGTAAAAGACCCTGGTACGTGGGACCTTCTTTCAGAGATTTGCTGAATTTGCTGAGTATTACTGAAAGTGTAAAGGATGGGAGGCCAGGAAGCTACAAGGAGCAAGGACATAGGGTATGCTGATTTTAGCTGTCAGGTGTCTTGAACTTTGTGTGTTTGGGTCAGAAGTGAGCAATTTCAGGGCATGTAGGGCTGTGTTCAAACAGTTTTCATGGCAGCAGGCATTCTGTGCTTGGTGAGAGCATTTGCATAACTGTTCTGACACAGTCCATCTCTATTTCTTCATAGGGTGATCTTATGATAAACATCCCTGTGTCACATAAACTATCTTAGCAAGTCACTTCAATGGCTCATAAATCATGCCAGCTGTGGTATACCTTGTCTATGCTTCACAGCTGTAAAGTAAAAAGCATCCAATTCTTTTCTTGTACAAGGTAAAGCTCTGAAGTATTTAAAAAGTATTTTTGACTTTGCAGAAGAGAAAAATTGAGAGTCCTTTCATTCCTATAAGAACTTTAGTAAGTCAATATTATTTATTTAGCTGAATAACTTATTTGAACCTGTTTTTTATTACAGTCGCAGCATCTGCAGATTGCCTGTGTGATCATGGTAGGTCCCTTTCCACTGAAACACTCAAGTCTAGTGTAGTCTAGCCTAGTCTAGTCTGGTCTATGAGTGTTATTAAGTGGGTAGCTATACCTTTGAGTGTAACAGTTGTAACCCCCTTTCTAGAAGTCTAAATTTAAATTGGAACAACCCGGTATTTCTGAAGTGTTTTGTAAAAACTGAGAACAATGTGCTACAAATAATGACATATAAAGCGCTTTTTTTTGCCCAATGTCTATTGTTTTTTCATTGTAAGATTATTATTTCTTGGCATCTTCACAGGCCCTGCAAATTGACATGTTCCTTTTGATCAGAAAGGAGTGAGTTTCATCCTCAAAAGGATTCTCAAAAGGATGGGAGAACTTTCAGCATACATCAGTTGCTTTCAGAACAGTAAACCCTGCCCCAAAGTTGTATTTTCCATGATTGCTTTCAGAAATCATATGCAAAAAACCATTTGCACATTTCACATGCCCAGAAAGTGGTTTAAATAAGGTTCTTTTTATCCTACTCAAACTTCTGCTTGAGTTCCCAAGTGAATAAACCCCTTCAACACAACCCTGGAAGCTTAAATGAAATTGGACTGGCGTAGCCCGTGCCAAGAAAGTACCATTGCTTCAGACTGACTACCAAGGAGAACCATTCCTTGATGAAGCAGGTGCCATCCAGCAACATGAGCCAGAGTTTATTACAGATTGGCCCATCAGGGAATTAGAGTGATAATGATCAAGATTTAACAGACCCAACAAGGCTGAAAATTAAAACCATTCTCCATAGCAAACAAAGAGAGGAATATAACTGTGACTGAGAGTGGGTGTAACATGGATGGGTCTGGAGAGGCTTGTGAGCAGTTAAGAGAGCACAATCAACTTTTGAAAGTAATGATGCTGGCACCAAAATATGCCATGTTCTCAGATCCTCTCACTTCTTCCATGACGTTGAAAGTCAAGTCATGGAAAAGGACATTTCAGAGGGAGAATTTGCAGAAAATAAATTTTTAAAGTATTGTATAGTTTATGTAGTTATTTTTTATTTCCTCCTAGTCTGGTCTGATACTCCTAAGGAAAATTTTGTTGGAATTTTTTCAGGTTCCCTCCCAGTGGTCACAGAGCAATGCTTTTTACAGAAAAAATCTAGGTGGTTTGCTTGCTTTGCCATGGATAGGACATTTTCTCACAGTCTCACAACCCTTTACAACAAACTAGAGAAAACAGGCGCTTGAGTTATTTTAAGGGTAATTCTAAAACAAATTACTTCTCCTCCAGCATTTCAGTTTTCTCTAGTCAGGGGTCAGAGTTGTAAAGGTGACAAGGAATCTTTTTATTCTTATAAGCAGTTCCTCTCAGAGTTGTTGACCCTGCATACAAGTTACTGGATTGCAACATATCTTTGAAACAAGAGCAAAACTCCAGTGCGGGTTTGTGCCATGGAATATTCCGAGCTATGAAGATTTGCTGTCCAGCTCCACAGCTGCAGAATTAAGAGAACCTCTGAAAATTCTGGCCTGTGAGTCTCGTGATATTTAAAGGTCTGCTAGCAGTTACAGGAAATCCCAGAGACACGGCAGTTCGTAGCGCAAACATTTTTGTTGGGCCAAGTGGGTATTTGCCTCTGGTCTGGCAGGATGCAACAGCCTCAGCTATGGCTTCATCCAGCAATTGCTGAATTGAACCAGTAAGTCTGTCTAATTTGCTCTGTGAAAAATCAGTGGGAAAAGTTTTTTGTCTTCCAGTCTATTTCACTTCAGGAGGGAGTTTGCATCATAACTATCCTAGACCAACTTTGCACTATGAAGTTGGACAAACTCCCCATTTTCTTTCTCGGATCACCACAGGTTCCCATCCTCTGCTTAGTCTGGGGAGGTTTTAGCATTTTCTACTGTGTCCAGGTTTTCTGATTTCCATTTTGCTGCATAAGTCATTTGTTTTTGCCTAAGGCAACATACTTCAGGAATGAGAGAGTGGCTAAGCCAGGTCAGCAGTGACAGCTAGCAAGAATCTGCACATTGATACCATCAAGCATCCAACAAAGTCTCTCAAGGCTTTGACTGGATATTAACACCATGCCACTTTGTGACAGGAAATCCATCCAAGACCTGCATCTCAGGAACTGTACCCTAGCTGCCTTCACTGGTTTTGGTATAGATGTCATAACATTTTGAGGAGATTTCCAGTCATTGAAAAAAAAAAAAATTGCTTCCCTGAAGAAAAAGCTCATGTCTATAAATGCCTTGTATTAGTAGCTTTGTGTAATTTTAACTAAGCCCTTAATTTGTAATTTATGATGGTAGTAAGCTCCTGCACTAGCAGTGGGGGCTGTAAACTGGTAGCACCATGGAGGAAAGAGGAATGGATATTTTTCACAGTGAGTTCTGGGGAGAGACAGGGACCCTTTAATCAGGGTCCCACTGCCAGTTTTGTGAATGGATCCCTTTCTGATGGGAACAAGGCATTACTGGAGCAGGACAAGCCAGTGAAACCACTGAGAAGGACTGCTTTCCCTTTGTGAACCCTCTAGTTTGCAGTAATCCCACTGCTTTACCCTGAGTTAGGCTAATCTCCACCTGCCTAATCTAGGAATTAGTGAAGCTCTGTCATTGTCTTACACTTCTCTAAATGAAACAGAAAATTGAAATACAATACACACTAATCAGTGCCTGTTTAAAAAATCACCTGGAATGATCTTTTGGTGCTATAAAGGTTTGCATCCAGACTTGCAGCTGAGGACTGGACAGGTCAAACCACAGGAAAAATAGCCAAAATGTGTAAACAACTGAAAATGGACTATTGCAATGCTGTCCAGGATTCTTATCTTATGCAGGACATAATTGTGCATTAAATTAGGTGTTGAACAGTGAGACGTGGGTAGGAAGTGTGGCCAGGCACTCTCGTCCTCCGAGGGGAGAGACTTTTACACTACATAGAGTGTATAATTCGTGTATTAATTATATTGGAGGATGCTTGACTGTGCTTCTGAAGGGCACATCTCTATTTGCTCAAGCTTTCACCCCTGCCAGTTTCTGTGCATATCAAATACTGCATGGCTGAGTGGACAGATCCACCTATAGAGAGGTTACAGAAACTTGACTTTAGAGATAGGCTTGGGAGTCTAATTTCAGGTATCCAGGTTTGAATATTTTATTCAGATTTCTGTCAGGAACAAAGGAAGTTATTTGCTAAACTTTGGAGAATGAGACTGCCCTCCCCTCCCCTCCCCTCCCCTTCCTTCTTTCTCAGGAGGGAAATGGCTTGAATATGAGTTCAGTTTAGGGAGTTTCCCCTCAGTGTTGTTTCCATTTGAACTCATTAAAATGTAGTTGTTTCCACAGCTTGCTGGTCTAACCAGCCTTGCTTGCTGGCTTTCTCCACGCAGTTGTGCCAGTTATCTGCTGGCTAAAGGGGAGTTCAGAGATGTTGTGGGACCTTTTTTGTGGCACATTCTTTTCACACTGTCCAAGATCTCATGACCTTTAGATTTGTTAACCAGAGTTTAGATGAATCCATTTTACCATGGATTTATCCTATTACTAACTTCCATTATGAATTTGCAGATTTTATGGGAAAGTGAATTATTATCACTGTAATGGTGCTGTGTCATCATGGGCTGGTTTTAGTCAGAAAACCTGCTCCAAATGGGGTAAGAGTGCTACATGATATCATGAACTACAATCTATAAAATGTTTATTAGGTACATCACAATTTATCATTTTAACCCATCTTCTGTAATCAAAGACAGGCCTTCAATAATTTGCATTTTTTGTAGTTCTTTCCTCTCAGGCACCCTAAATATTTTTTACTGCAACTGTTGGGAACAAATGCTGATAATTTACCTAGTACACCATGCAGGAAGTGAGGAAAATTAAAAAAACAAAGGATTCAAAAGGCTTCTTCTAAGTTCAGAGGATCATTTTCTCTGGCTTAGAAAGCATTGCATTGCAATTATTTGACATTATGTATACTAGTATGGTCATTAAAAAAGAAGAAATAATCGTTTAATGATTCTCTTACTAATTAAAGGGATTCCCACAGTATCCATGACTGCTCTCAGGTCTGTAAAACTAACCCGCGGCCACAGAAATGTTTCTGGAACTTTTAACTGAGCATTCAAAAATCCCTCAATTACTCAGTAAGGAAATAATCACACATACCCCCACCCCTCAAAATAAACCCAACCTTAGAAAACACGAATTTTGATGGAAACCTAAGAGTAAAGCCCTTCTCATAAAGCAGTTACCAAGGCCAGCTTCCTGTTGATTTGTGGCTTCAGTCTTGCTATAAGGGTGTGTTGTGACTGCATACTAAAAGGCCCTTTTTCTATAGGTTAAGAAAGGTGTATAATTTACCTTAACGGAGAGAAGCTGTTTAATAGTATTGGTGGTAAATAACTTTCCTGAACTTTGGTGATTGATTGTAAAAATGTGCATATAGATGTGACATTTTCTTGCCCTGGAGCTTGCAGTAATTAGGGGGAGTAAATATGGTTGTACTAATGGACTCAGCCCTTATAAATTGCTTTTCAGTGTTGGATTCTGTCAAGAGCAGAATTTTTGTGTCAAATCTTGTATTATCAGTGCAATTAATTCTGATCTATACCATGTTTTCATCTAAGCAATAAGAAGTGTGTACATTTTGACACTTCCAATCCTTCTATTAACAGGTGCTGCAGAAGTATTGCAAAACTGCTGCTAAGAGCAGTTCCCAAGAGCATGATCAGGTGATGGCTGGTGGGTGTTGAGTGTGCTGTGGCCCCTGCCACGGAAACGTGGCTGCTGATCACTCACTCGCTGCCAGTCCACTATGAACTGCCAGTGTGAGGGCAAGCAGCCTCCTGAGGCGCCCTGGTCAGATTGCTGGTGCCAGCCTGGTCATGCTCAGATGCACCCTTCTGCTTGTGTTTGTTCACAAGCTCCGATTTTTCACCTTTAGGGAAGTAATTTCCATGTAAATTCCATGCTGTAGGCTGTGTGGTGCCAGAAGAAATTCCTGCCATGAGAGCAATGGGAAGTTTCAGCAGCTCCCTTCCTGTAACCACCCCAAACTTGTTGTATGGAGAAAGCATCCCCAAGAAGAAGGGCATCCTGATTAAAGAAAGGCTGAGGCATGTCTGTAACAAAAATAAAGACTGTCGCAAAGCTCTACTGCAGCTAATCATCACATGGTTGAGGGAACAACTTGCAATGGTTACAGTAATTTTAAGACATTTGCAGTGCCATGTTGTGGAAATTGTCACAGGACCAACAGAAATAGATGTTGTACCTCATGGTCTCAGGTGGAAGAAATCCTCTGTGTCAATGAGTTGATTCTAATTAGCATGGGTGCCAATATGTGACTCACTAGAAACTGTGATTCCTGCACTCCCCAGTGTCCTTGTTATTACAGGCCAGATGTTTCTCTTGGTGGTCCTCTGTGGCAGGGAGCACTCAAGCTGTCCAGAGCTGCAACTGAGAAAGGGAGACAACAGGAAACCCAATACTCCCAGGGGACTCTGAAGGGGTACACAGGGCCCACTGTGGATTTCTTGGTCAGAACAGGAGCCATTTGGATATTTGGAGTATATGTTTATTTCTGTGTGAGTAGGATACCACGTTGCAAATCCTAGCAATTGTGTGCATGTTTATACTTAAGCATTTGTGCTTCACTCTTTGAAAACCAAATTTCACAAAAATGCTATCAGAAAAAGCCAATTGCAGCAGTCTTCCTGTATAAAGCAGAACCAGGTTTCTTAAATAAAGGGAAAGTTTCCCACTTCCTGAGATTCAGTTGCGCAGTCTTACCAATACTCTGGGAGAAATGTTTTAAAGTTCTTATGCATATCACACAGACGCAGGTTTTGTGTTTGCAAGAGAGAGATAGAGTGTATTTGTAAATATATAGATCTATTCAGTGTTTTGCCGAGTCATGCTGGGGTCTGTGGTGAGACCCAGGGTGTGAATCCCATATTCTTTAGCTGAGATTTTTCTCACAAACCTGTCTTTACATCATACGAAAATCTATCCTGTTTTTTATCATCTCTCTTCCCTGTTCACTTCATGAGTGCAATAGCATTCTCCAAAATGGATCTTTCAAGATCTAGCTGTGGATCTACTGCTTCTCTTCAAAGCATCTCCAGTTCAGGCATGCATAGTTTATGCATCATTATGTGGTAGAAAATGCTTCAGCCTGATGTAAATAGGCATATATTTGCTGGCAGACTTCTTGATTGAAAAAGGAAAAAAATAATTTAAAAATATTAGCATTGTGCCACCATGTCTACTCATATATGTAGCGTAGACTTTGCTTTTCTTTAGTATGGCTTACCTTCCAGATCAGGAGGAATGTGAACAACTAATATCACAGGCCCTCACAACAGCCCCAAAATACCAAGTTCCGGTCATGTTTGAGTGGCCAACTGCAATAGATTCAATTCAAATGTCAGTGAAAGCCAGTATTTTCCACTCACAGAGAGCTCACCTGAATCTATTCAGTCTTCAAACAGAGAAGAAAAGAAGGCATTTGCCTTTGGACAGAGATGTGAGTGGATATTCACTGGAGGCATCTTGTTAGGCAGCTTTGTCCCAGGTGTGTAATTCCACGGCAGGCGTAAGTGACCAAGGACCAGCCATATAACACAGATGCTGGGGTTGGCTTCTGCAGTGAATATTCAGTTGAGGGCAGAGTCAGGGAAAAGTTAGCATGGTAAGAGTTTTGCAAACCAAGGCTGAGGAAATAACTCCCATCAAAGAGCACAGTCTTCCTCCATAGTCTGGTCACTTTTTTGGGCCCTGGTCACATGGAGGGTGACTCTATACTACACACACATGGGAAAGAGAAGATTAAAAAAAATTGGCTTAATGGAAGATAAGAAGCACAGAAAGAGAGGGAGTTATTCAGTTAGTAATTATCGTAGGCACTACCTATAAATGCTGTAATTCTTAAAAAATGTCAGCATTCATGTGCAAATCAAACAGATCAGGTCTGTGCGTGTGATAGTGCAGTCAGCAAAAGCTTGGGCTTGTGTCATTAGGATAGAAGGGTTTGGGATTTTGCTGAGCCAGCTCCTTACAGTTTTTACAGTTAATTCATTTATAGCTGTAATTTAGAATTTGTAAAACTCATTGCTCATTTAATTAATGTAAGAGTTTCCCAATGTCAAATGAGATTGGCCTATGATAGCATCAGATATTTTGAAAGTCAATAGGAAAAATATATCTGCTTTGCACCAAATCTGCAAGAGTAAAGAACATTTGCAGTATGCATAGCTTTTGAGGAGATAGAAAACCATCTATGGAGCTTCAGAAAGGGTACTAGCAGGAACTAAACCACAGGTTATCGTGCCGTTTTTGGGGAAATGTAGAAAGTGATTACTAGATTTGAAAGAAAAAGCACCTCCTTGCAATACACATAGAAGTCTACCTCACTAAAAAAATGAAGACTGTTGATATTAATGTCTCTAATACACTTTTCTATGTTACAGACACTATTTCATAAAATCCAACATGGATATGGAAGGCAAGTGAGGTATGCTTTGTATATTGTTGGCGCTTAGAAGTGCTTGCTCTACTGAGTAAAATATTTTCTAAAACTGATCTTTCAGGTCAGTATTGTATTTTGGGCTAATGGCATTTATTGAAACTCTGAAGGAGGCTCTTTCACTGACAAAGGTTTGGTTTGGGTTTGGTTTTTTTTTGTGGCCACGGATATTAAATTTTAGGCATTCAAACATTAGAGTGAATTTTTAAAAACTAGCTTGAGATACATATGATCTGAAAAAAAGGTAAATAATTTATATTCCTTCCAGATAAAGTGTCCAGTGGTATTACTTTAGGGTGATGAAATTATTTTGCAGTTACAAATTCTGCATTTTTAAAGTTCAGCTTACCTGGATGCTCATTTATTAAGCCAAGCTGTTCTTGGAGAAAAACAAACTTAAAAAATCTTTTAAACGACCACTGTTGTGGTAGACATGAGTGAACTACCCATGGCATGTCATGGCTTATTCGCATGAGTGGCTTTTTGCATTAGTAAATACCAAGGATTAAGAAAATTACCAGTCTAACAGAGACCCTTTCATGGAGTAGAATTCCTTTTCCACAGTCCAATGTCTGCAGGTAGAGTCCCAGCAGTACCAGAAAGGACCATAATGATGAGTTAACCTCCTTTTGGCCTATGGGAGCTCGGCTGTGAAGAGTAGGAGGGCTGCTGTGGTGCACCTCAAAGCCTGGGACCTGGGCCTGGGTGGAGCTTCCACAGGTGCAGGTCTTGGCAGCAGATACTCAAACAAGACCTTTGAGGGCCAAAGTGGTTGAACATGAGTCAGTCAGTCCTCACTGGTAGGTGAGCACCTTTCTGGAAGGGCTGGCCTTAAGCTGTGCCATGGCACGTTCAAGTTGGACGTGAGGAAGAATTTCTTTACTGAAAGGGTGGTTAAATACTGGAACACAGGAAAGTAGTGGAGTCACCATCCCTGGAAGTGTTCAAGAAGTAACTGGACATGGCACTTAGCATTATGGTTTAGTTGGCAAGGTGGTGTTGAGTCAAAGGTTGGGCTCTGTGATCTTGGAGGTCTTTTCTGACCTTAATGATTCTGTGTTTCTATGATTCTATATCACAAGCAAAGGATTGGGTTCATCCAGTGTGTCCTGTGTCAAGTTCACTCAGTTAGAGACTCACAGCTTCCCCTGGGAGGAAAGACGGAGATGTCTGATCCAATCTCCTGTTCAGAGGTGGTCACCACTGGATGCGGCTCAGGCTCCTGAAGAATGCAGTCACTGTTTTGAAGCATGCAATTTCTGGATTTTAAACTCTGTTTGACATTTTTGTGATGCACCCGAGGAAGTATAGACTAGTGTAAGAAAAAGTAAAGTGAGGGGTGACAAGGAAAGTTGGGAGCTGTGGAACAGCTTTGGTGTGTTCAAAAACTAGATGGACAAGCACTCTTCAGACAGCGCATTCCCAGAGCCATGACACCACACAGAAGACTGTCAGTGTCCCTCTATCATGTGTTTGCAAAATTAGGTGCTAGTATCCAGTGCTCCAAAGCCACTGTGTGCAGATTTTGAACTTATTAACCACCACTTGCCAGGCAAAGCTTGGAGACAATCAGCACAAGGCAAAAACCTCTTCTCAGAATCATAGTTTTTCACAAAGCAGCAAGTTTGTAAACTTTTGGTTTGGATCCTCAAATGAATGTGTTCACTAAACACATTCAAAGGACAAGCCAAGAAACTAAAGTCCCTAACTGTCAACCAATGAAGTCATGGACTCAGAAGAGGTATTTATTGTATTGCACATTATTGTTTTTCTTTACCAGTAGACATAATCATCTTACCACCTCTCCTGCTGCTAAACCCCTTCTTCTGTCCCATGAGAGCCAAGCACTTTTTTTTTTCTTAGATGATCTGACTAGCTAGCATGTCCAGTGAAAATCCAAAGTACTGTTCTCAACTTTTGAAAAATCCTATCTCTATCTTATACTTGGAAAAAAAAGGCTCACAGGCTAAAAATCATGTCTGGGTTTTTTGTGGTTTTTTTTTTTTTCCCCAGCAATACTATTTGGCCTAGTAGAAGACTTAATCTTATTCCACAAACCTCAGTATAATGACATCATAGACTCCATTACCACAAGATACTCAGAAAAGGATGAATATGTAGAGGTCAGGACTACCACTTACTGTTCAAAATGGCAGCTGGAGGACATCAGAGAAAAGAATGACTCTATACTTGCCTTTTTAATGAATATATTTTCTTAAATTAGCTGCACGTGATAGAATACCAGGCTCAATGGATCTTTGCATGAGGGCAGCTCATATTCTGTGCTTATAAATCATCTGCTGTCAAATATCTATTCCTTGGATAAGTTTTTTATCAATTCACTTTTTTATTATATTTTGGCTAATTTTAGAAAAATAAAGGAAGTGCTGTTTTTCACCCTTATAAATAGGAAACATGAAATCTATGGGATTTTAAGGTTAACAGCTGAAAATGGAGAGCACAAGTTCCTGTGTAAACATGCATTTGCCACAGACTTAGAGCAAAAATAAATCAACAGTTAGAAAATAAATATGTGGACTCTTGAGTCTGGTCAGAGCAGGTGTCCAAATGAATGTTCCGTTAGTACTGTTTGGCAGCATGAGCCTTTTTTAAATTTGGCATTATGTGGGCAACATGTCTAATTGCAAGGTGTATACTGCCCAAATATTTCATTATCTTCCTGTTATTCTTGTTAACTCATTCTTATCATTCATAGTTTTACGTTTGACTGCTAAAAGCAGTGTTTTCTATTCATATTCAGCTTTCTGCAGGACCACAGAACAGGAATAATGCAGAGGTTATAATATTTGACTCAAAAGAGAAAAGTGGGTTTTTGTGATGTGTGTGCTCTTCTTCATTGTCATTAATGTACAAATGTTTTGGACCTACTTCTGCATTGCATGCATTTGATGTGCTCATTTACAACACCATGGAGCTTTTTTTTTTGTTTCCAGGGTTATACTATGGGGTCCTTTCTGTTAATCTTGCAGAAGGCTCACCAATTAGCTAATTGCACCTTTTTCGGTTTTGGTTTTTTTTTTTGGTTATTCTGATGACTCCTTTCTCCAGATGCCAATTGGGACTGAGAGCAAGTTAAGAGACACCTCTTTGTACTCTGACAGCAAGTTTGAGAGGTCTTAACATCTAATTTGGTCTCAAAAACTCGTTCCAGAAAGCAAGAGCTCACTTCTATCGATAATAATCATCACAGATTTTTATTACCAACTAAAAGACACAAAGGAAATTTTTGGTGGAATAACTAAAAGGATTTGTATATTGTACCAAATTCTTTTTTCGGGTGGCTCAGTGCAAACACAGTATTGTAAACAGAAGCACAATGTGGCCCTAGGTGTATTATAAACACATAACTTGTTATGACTACATTTACAGTAAGTATTGTTTTGGGAGTAATAAAATTACCAAAGTCATAACTGACACATTCACTAGAGGGTTTTTTTGGTGGGTTTTTTTGGTTGGTTGGGTTTTTAAATTATTTTTGTTATTCTGTTACATCCTCTTTCTTTTGATATTACAGAATTTTGCTGGTGTGCTGCTTCTGAAAAAAAGTATTTTCACACTTGCAGTGGGATACTTGATGTGCAATTTCTTTCATTCTCACCTATTTTTAGAGCACTTACGAGAAGCAATATGAGTTTTCCTGGAAGTATAATGGATGGTCTTTCACCTTTTTCCTTTTGGAGAGTGTAGCTGGGCATGTACAGTAAATTGACTCCTTCACCTAAGAAATAATTGGTTTTCCCCTACAGTAGTTCAAGGTGCTTTTCTAACTGTACATGAAGAATATCTTGCAAATATTGTGATTCCTTTACAGCCTATGGCTCTTAGTCATGGTATGTCCCAATCATTTAAAAAAATTATTATAGCTCCTAATCAGAGACCAAAAACCAAACAGGATAATTGAGACACAATATGAGTAATTTGTAAGCACACCTAAATTATGGCATGTGCTTTGCTTGGTGCATAGAAAACCTCAGAACTGCTTGCAGTTTTCTCATCTTAAAATTACTGCACAGGAATACACATTTTAATTGAAATTCAGTTCTTTGTAGGAAATTGTTTTTCTTCCTTTTTTTTTTTAAGTTTCTTTTCAATACTTTCAAAGCTGTTTTCCCAATTTATAGGTTCATATTTAGGTTTTTTTAATGAATTTTTAAAAATTTAGATGTGTGAATGTAGGTGACCCAATTCCTGTTAGAAAAATGTCACAGACATTTAAATTTTGGTTTGGCATTAAAAATGTACACGGCAAAGAATGAAATATTAATTTTAATATTTTTAAATTGCTGATTTTTTGCAACTCAGAAGTACTTTTATCTTCCACAAAAATGCAAAATAAAATGCAAGTGTTTCTTCCTATGGGCAGAAAACTAGAACACGAACATCTTTGCCAATGTGTTTAGGTACCTTTGTAAAAGAGCACAGAAGTTTGTAAGGAATTGAGTGAGTTTCAGCTAAAGGTTGCCCTTAGGCTGGACAAGGTTTGCTTCAAATATATGTGCCTGGTGGAGGCTATTTGGTGGTAAGATCTAAAGAACATTTGAAATAGCAACAGTGTCATTTCAGCAGGCTATTCACACGGAAAATCAGGCTGTTAGCCCTAGACCTTGTATGCTGCTATAGGCGTAAGATGTTGGGGTCTTGTTGCTGCTTCAGGAAAGTTGTTTTGTGTGAAGTAAATGCCCAAAGAATGGCCACAGCAATTGTCTTACAGAGGGGGATTTGGCCATCATTAGGAATGAGATGGAAAGAGATCCTGCAGGACTGGTTCAAGGTTTCTGCTTGTTGGAGTTCAATTGTCTTACAGATAAAAGTATCTGGATAGCTCTTCATGGACAGGTTTTCAAAAAGAAATAAATGAAGCAGTATGGAATTGAGGAAAATAAACCACCTCCCCAAATTTCCCACAAAGTCCCTGATTCCCTTGTCCCCCACAGAAAGAACCCACCTGCAAAAATCACTCACAAGTCTTTAGTGGCCTGAGGACAATTTGTGGGGCAATTTCCATCATTATTTGTGTCAAAGTGAACTGCAGAGGTTATTTCTGTGCATGGCTGCATTTGTAGAATGAAGACTGAATGCCACTGATTTGAGGAGACAACACTGAAAATTGGCTGTGAATTAGTATTTTTCACCTTTTTCATGTTAGTATGCTTATGTAAGATTAATGGAGAGTGTCTTTGAGTGGACGTGGAGCATCTCAGGAAACTACTTCTACTGCTACAGTGAAAAGTCTTTTCCACTCCACCTTTTTACATCCAAGCCTGAGAGGACCACCTGTAGTTTAGTGGTGCTTCTATGTCAAGATGTAGTGGCTGAATAAGTCACTTATATGCAGCAGATGCATTTTCTCCATCCTAGGTGAATGCCTACATGGGCTGTAGCCTATTCTCTGGATACTGGATCTCTGAACTTGTGTTTGTGACTTCTGTTTCCGGGATCAGGCTTCCAAAACACTTTGGAGTTGCAATACAGAGTCCAAGGTTCTGCAATACAGAACCTTTGTGTGTCTTAGCCTCACATTTCACTTTGAGACTCTTTTTCTTTTTAGCAATAACAGAGCCTGTGTGTTAGTCATTTGCAGAAAAGCCTGAGAGAACTCGGGGCACTTCTTACCACAGTCACTTCCTTGCCTTTCAGCAGGCTTCAGTGAGAAATGCAGCAATTTCAGTGTATATTGACCGTTTCTCAAGACATTTGATCTGAACCAGTTTTAGAGGAAAACACAGCAAGATGAGACAAAGAATATGCTGTGATTGCTTCTACTTCTGCTCCCTCCCTACACAGATAGGTGTGTTTATTTGTGTGTCTCTGTGTGTGCATGTGTGAATGAAAACTTTATAGACACTGATATTTATTAGAACTGCAGTGACTGTAAGAGCATTCACAAACTCAGTTTCAATTTAGGTGTGACACAAGATATAGCAATATGCTATCAAGAGAACATGCACAGTCTGCACTTTTGAAAGAAGTAAAAAGGAGTGATTGATGGTCATGAATTAGTCATTGAAAGTATTAATAGTAACATACACCATTCCTCTATGTTCTGCATCAAGAGACTTCTGTGAGAACAGGCTTTCTTTTCAGTTTATGAATTTGAATGCACATCCATATAAATATTTTTATCACTTAAGTAGTAAATATTTTAGTCGAGAGTTTTGGAAGACGGCATCACGTATTTTAATTATAGTGTAGACCTGAAAAATCTGGTACCTCCACCATCCAATAGACAAGTTTTTTGCAGCTGAAATCTTTATAATAAAGACAAGCTTTGACGCAACACAAGTCCATCTTAGGTTTTGCCAAGAAAAAACATTTTCTTAGCTCAAACATGTAAAAAGTCTTATTGAATTTAGTATTTTGCCATTCAGTTATTAATGGTAAGTGCAAGATCTTGGCTCTACTGTGGCTCTCTTGCAACCCCCAAGTATGCCACAGTGCTAGTTTTCCTGGGTTTGCTTCTGGCTGTGTTGCTGGATTGAAGGGACATGGGTAGGTCCCTTTGTCATCCCATTTCTGCTGCTTCTGCCTTTTTCTCTTAAAATATCACTGAATAACACATCACCCAGAAATCTGGGGTCATCAAAAAGTGAGGATTTGGGAACAGTGGACAATATAGAGCTAATTATCTTGAGAGATTAATCAGTTCCTCTGCTTTGGTTGGTTGTAAGAGCATGGTACCAAACCTATATCTCACACTATATGTTTTCTGTTTAAATTATGCATGCTTTGGGTATCTGCACCTGAGATATGTATGGACCTGAAATAGGTCCTTACAGATGTCTCTTAACAAGAATGTAACTTCCACTGTATAGACTGAGAGGGGTAGAAGTTTTCCAGTGAGCTTGTCTGAGCAGACAACACAGATAAATCCCCTGAACATGCAGAACCTGGGTCTGCTCAGGGTGCCTAAACGGGCTCAGGGGGTTGATTTGGGCTGTGCCATGCTTTACCACAAGACTTTTGGGAGAGGTGGCATGCCGCTGTGTTACTCCCACTCTGAAGGGACTCTGAGAGCATGGTCCCTCTCTGTGCTTCAGGTACCTGTTTGTAAAAGTGGCTCACTAATTCCTTAGGGCTAATGTTAAAAACCGGAGAGGTGTCCCGGGGCAGAAAATCAGATTCTTTCTCCCACCCATTCCCAGCTCTCCTGCTGAGATGGGCGTGTGGTGACTATTGTCTGACAGCCAGGTGGCCCACGGGGTGAGTGGGGGTACTTTCCAGTCTCCTGTGTAACCCTGTGCTCTCAGGGCACTGGGAAGGACATTGGCTATTCAGCACTGGCTATTGCTCCCACTCCCTGGATGGCTGTATGCACAACTGATTGTCTGGAAAATTAGTCTGGCCAGGCGTTTATTTGTGTTTTGATGAAGTGTAGGCATGCTGGGAAATTATGTCTCTTTACAAGAAAGGTGTAGCTGAATCTTCTCAGATACATCACTTTTGAAGGGTGCAAAGCTGACCGCTTGGCTTACAACGTATCCGCAGAAGGAAAGGACTGCTTTTTCTCCCTGTTCCCTTGGCAACGCTCGCTCTCCTATTCAGCACCAGTCCTGGAGACTAGGGCACATAATCAAGAGGGGGGAGCTGGTCGCGGGGATTCTGAGCCTNACGCCTCCTCCTCCGCAGCCCTGTGCTGTCAGAGTGGGCGAGTGCCCTCCCATGCACAAACCATGGAAGTGAAGAGGAGGTGGTTCCCAGTGATGTCACTGGCACTTTCCCTTCCGGGGAACCCCTAGGCAGAAAGAAATCCCCTTGAGCACCAGGCAAATAGGAAATCTAGATTTAAATTTAAAAAATTAAAGGAAGAAGAAGAGCTGCCACTGTCCACAAAGCAAGTTCTTTGTCATTATTTTTTCACACATATCGCCACCTTCTG